>JAVSCE010006382.1:0-93298 GCA_032199065.1 Smutsia gigantea
CAGACAAAAATCACCAAGATCCAGAACCCCTCTGAGAAGGAACTGAAGGGATGGAAATGCAGCATCTTCCTGAAAAAGAATTCAGAATAAAAGTCATAACCATGCTGATGGATCTACAGAGAAATATGCAAGAGCTGAGGGAGGAAGTGAGGGAAGTCAGGAAAGATAATGCAGAAATGAGACAAGCCATCGACGGGCTCAGCAGCAGACTGGACGAGATGCAAGACACTGTTAATGCAATAGAAATCAGAGAACAGGAACACAGAGCAGCCGAGGCAGAGAGAGATAAAAGGATTTCTAGGAATGAAAGAATATTAAGAGAAGTGTGTGACGAATCCAAACAGAACAATATTCGCATTATAGGAGTACCAGAGGAAGAAGAGAGAGAAAAAGGGATATAAAGTGTCTTTGAAGAAATATAATTACTGAAAACTTCCCCATGCTGGGGAAGGAAATAGTCTCACAGTCCATAGAAGCCCACGGATCTCCCAACACAAGGGACCCAAGGAAGACAACACCAAGACACATAATAATTAAGATGGCAAAGATCAAAGATAAGGACAGAGTATTAAAGGCAGCTAGAGAAAGAAAAAAGATCACCTTCAAAGGAAAACCCATCAGACTAACATGAGACTTCTCAACAGAAACCTTACAGGCTAGAAGAGAATGGCATGATATATTTAACACAATGAAACAGAAGGGCCTCGAACGAAGAATACTGTATCCAGCACGATTATCATTTAAATATGATGGCGGGATTAAACAATTTCCAGACAAACAAAAGCTGAGAGAATTTGCCTCCCATAAACCACCTCTACAGGACATCTTAAAGGAACTGCTCTAGAGGGAAGCACTCCTAAGGCTAAAAAGAGGTCACCAGGGAAAATAAAATCATAGCAAAGAAAGCAGACCATCCAAAACTAACTAAAGGCAAAGAATAAAACACCTAGTATATAAAGAATGGAGGAGGAAGAATAAGAAGGGAGAGAAATAAAGAAACATCAGATGGTGTTTACAATAACTTAACAAGAAAGTTAAGTTAGATTGTTAGATAGTAAAGAAGCAACCCTTGAACCTTTGGTAACCATGAATCTAAAGCCAGCAATGGCAATAAGTACATATCTTTCGATAATCACCCTAAACGTAAATGGATTGAATGCACCAATCAAAAGACACAGAGTAACAGAATGGATAAAAAAGCAAGACCCATCTATATGCTGCCTACAAGAAACTCACCTCAAACGCAAAGATATCCCAGATTAAAAGTGAAGGGATGGAAAAAGATATTTCATGCAAATAACAAGGAGAAAAAAGCAGGTGTTGCAGTACTTGTATCAGACAAAATAGACTTCAAAACGAAGAAAGTAGCAAAAGATAAAGAAGGACATTACATAATGATAAAGGGGTTATTCCAACAAGAGGATATAACCATTGTAAATATACATGCACCCAACACAGGGGCGCCAGCATTTGTGAAACAAATACTAACAGAATTAAAGGAGGAAATAGACAGCAATGCATTCATCTTAGGTGACTTCAACACACCACTCACTCCAGAGGACAGATCAACCAGACAGAAAATAAGTAAAGACACAGAGCACTGAACAACACACTAGAACAGATGGACCTAACAGACATCTACAGAACTCTACACCCAAAAGCAACAGGATACACATTCTTCTCAAGTGCACATGGAACATTTTCCAGAATAGACCACATACTAGGCCACAAAAAGAACCTCAGTAAAATCGAAAATATTGAAATTCTACCAACCAACTTCTCGGATCATAAAGGTATTAAACTAGAATTAAACGTTAGAAAGAAAAGAAAAAGGCTCACAAATACATGGAGACTTAACAACATTCTCCTAATTAATCAATGGGTCAATGACCAAATCAAAACAGAAATCAAAGAGTATATGAAGACAAATGACAACAACAACACAAAGCCACACTTCTGTGGGACGCAGCAAAGGCAGTTCTAAGAGGAAAGTATATTGCAATCCAGGACTATTTAAAGAAGGAAGAACAATCCCAAATGAATAATCTAAAGACACAATTACTGAAATTGGAAAAAGAAGAACAAATGAGGCCCAAAGTCACCAGAAGGAGGGACATAATAAAGATCAGAGAAGAAATAAATAAAATTGAGAAGAATAAAACAATAGAAAAAATCAATGAAACCAAGAGCTGGTTCTTTGAAAAAATAAACAAAATAGATAAACCCCTAGCCAGACTCATTAAGAGAGAAAGAGAATCTACACACATAAACAGAATCAGAAATGAGAAAGGAAAAATCACGACGGATCCCACAGAAATACAAAGAATTATAAGAGAATATTATGAGAATCTATATGCTAACAAGCTGAAAACCTAGAAGAAATGGACAACTTCTTAGAAAAATACAACCTTCCAAGACTGACCAAGCAAGAAACAGAAAAACTAAACAGACCAATCACCAGCAACAAAATTGAATCGGTAATCAAAAAACTACCCAAGAACAAAACCCCCGGACCAGATGGATTCACCTCTGAGTTCTACCAGACATATAGAGAAGAAATAACACCGATTCTCCTTAAAGTTTTCCAAAAAATAGAAGAGGAGGGAATACTTCCAAACTCATTCTATGAAGCCAGCATCACTCTAATACCAAAACCTGGCAAAGACCTCACCAAAAAAGAAAACTATAGACGATATCCCTGACGAATGTGGATGCGAAAATACTCAACACAATGTTAGCAAACCGAATTCAAAAATACATCAAGAGGATCATACACCATGATCAAGTGGGATTCATCCCAGGGATGCAAGGATGGTACAACATTCGAAAATCCATCAACATCATCCACCACATCAACAAAAAGAAGAACAAAAACCACATGATCATCTCCATAGATGCTGAAAAAGCATTTGACAAAATTCAGCATCCATTCGTGATTAAAACTCTCAACAAAATGGGTATAGAGGGCAAGTACCTCAACATCATAAAGGCTATATATGACAAACCCACAGCTAACATCATACTTAACGGCGAGACGCTGAAAGCTTTTCATCTAAGATCGGGAACAAGACAGGGATGCCCACTCTCTCCACTGTTATTCAACATAGTACTGGAGGTCCTAGCCACAGCAATCAGGCAAAACAAAGACATACAAGGCATCCAGATTGGTAAAGAAGAAGTCAAATTGTCACTATTTGCAGATGACATGATATTGTACATAAAAAACCCTAAAGACTCCACTCCAAAACTACTAGAACTAATATCTGAATTCAGCAAAGTTGCAGGATACAAAATTAACACACAGAAATCTTTTGCTTTCCTATACACTAACGATAAACTAACAGAAAGAGAAATCAGAAAAACAATTCCATTCACAATTGCATCAAAAAGAATAAAATACCTAGGAATAAACCTAACGAAGGAAGTGAAAGACCTGTACTCTGAAAACTACAAGACACTCCTAAGAGAAATTAAAGAGGACACTAACAAATGGAAATGCATCCCATGCTCTTGGCTAGGAAGAATAAATATTGTCAAAATGGCTATACTACCCAAAGCAATCTACAGATTCAACGCAATCCCTATCAAACTACCAACAGCTTTCTTCAATGAACTGGAACAAATAATTCTAAAATTCATATGGAACCACAAAAGACCCCGAATAGCCAAAGCAATCCTGAGAAGGAGGAATAAAACAGGGGAATTACACTCCCTGACTTCAAGCTCTACTACAAAGCCACAGTAATCAAGACAATTTGGTATTGGCACAAAAACAGACCCACAGATCAGTGGAATAGAATAGAAAATCCAAACATCAACCCAAACACATACAGTCAATTAATATTTGATAAGGGAGCCTTGGATATACATTGGGGAGATGACGGCCTCTTCAGCAGCTGGTGTTGGAAAAACTGGACAGCTACATGTAAGAGAATGAAACTGGACTACTGTCTAACCCCATACACAAAGATAAACTCAAGGTGGATCAAAGACCTGAATGTAAGTCATGAAACCATAAAACTCTTAGAAAAAAATATAGGCAAAAAGCTCTTGGACATAAACATGAGTGACTTCTTCATGAACATATCTCCCTGAGCAAGGGAAACAAAAGCAAAAATGAACAAGTGGGACTATATCAAGCTGAAAAGCTTCTGTACAGCAAAGGACACCATCAGTAGAACAAAAAGACTTCCTACAGTATGGGAGAATATATTCATAAATGACGTATCCGATAAGGGGTTGACATCCAAAATATATAAAGAACTCACGCACCTCAACAAACAAAAAGCAAATAATCCAATTAAGAAATGGGCAGAGGACATGAATAGACACTTCTCCAAAGAAGAAATTCAGATGGCCAAAAGGCACATGAAAAGATGCTCCACATCACTAATCATCAGAGAAATGCAGATTAAAATCACAATGAGATATCACCTCACACCAGTGAGGATGGCCAACATCCAAAATACTAACAACAACAAATGTTGGCGAGGATGTGGAGAAAAGGGAACCCTCCTACACTGCTGGTGGGACTGCAAATTAGTTCAACCCTTGTGGAAAGCAGTATGGAGGTTCCTCAAAACATTCAAAATAGAAATACCATTTGACCCAGGAATTCCACTCCTAGGGATTTACCCTAAGAATGCAGCAGCCCAGTTTGAAAAAGACAGATGCACCCCTATGTTTATCGCAGCACTATTTACAATAGCCAAGAAATGGAAGCAACCTAAGTGTCCATCAGTAGATGAATGGATAAAGAAGATGTGGTGCATATACATAATGGAATATTATTCAGCCATAAGAAGAAAACAAATCCTACCATTTGCAACAACGTGGATGGAGCTAGAGGGTATTATGCTCAGTGAAATAAGCCAAGCCGAAAAAGACAAGTTTCAAATGATCTCACTCATATGTGGAGCATAAGAGCAAAGAAAAAAACTGAAAGAACAAAACAGTCACAAACTCACAGAACCCAAGAACGGACTAATAGTTACCAAAGGGAAAGGGAAAATGGGTGGGAAGGGAGGGACAAGGGGGAAAAGGGGCATTACGATTAGCAGATGTAATGTTAGGGGGGCACGGTGGGGCTGTACAACTCAGAGAAGACAAGTAGTGACTCTGTGGCATCTCACTACACTGATGGACAGTGACTGTAATGGGGTTGTGGGGGGAACCTGATGAAGGGGGTAGTGTAATCACCATAATATTACTCATTGAATTGTAGATTAATGATATCAAAATAAACTTAATTAAAAAAAGAATAGAAAAATGCTTATTTAACTTAGTGATTTCAAAATATATGTGTGTTAAAATGAAATCATACCTGCAAAACCTGTGGATGAAGGTAAAATGTGCTCTGAGAATTAAGGGTTGCTCTTGATGAGGGCAGGTTGGTAGTCTGTTACCTGGATCTGCTTGATTCTCTTGGGGGTGGAGGACAGGCCAGTTTGAAGATCAGTGCTCAGGGCCATGTATCTCTGACTCACCAGGAACCAAGTCCATCCTAGACTCAGCTCCAAAGCTCAGAGGGAAGGAACATCAGGAGGGTGTGTGGGAGGGAGCGTGTCCTTGGTGGAGGTGGGGCTGCAGAGGGAAGGGCAGGGTCCTGGGTAATCTACAGGACCTTCAGCTTCTTCTCTCCACTTGAGCCCCTTGACAGGGCTCAGTGCACTGCAGGGCATGGAGAGGCTGAAGTAAAATCATTCATTTGTGTTTTATTTCCAGAAATATTTCATGAACACCTACTGTGTGGCAGGCACCAATGCTTGGCCTGGGTTCGTTGAGCCGATCAGAAACTAAGGGCCACTCTTCACACCCCAGCACCTCCTTCTGGGTCCTGCACTCTCTCCCATACCCATGTTCATCTTTGCCACTAGTTAGCACTCTGAGTCTCTCAGATAGGCACTCTTAGTTGATTTATTCATACTTTTCTTATTCATTCCAAAGATACATAATATGAAAACTGAAATATATAACAGTTTATGGGGGCTCTTTGAAGTTTAGGTCTCAAAGCTTTGACCTTCATCCCACCTCCACACTTTGGGCTGCCACCTCCAAGGCACCAAGGAACCTAATTTGAAACCCTTCAAACTCTAGAGCACTACACAATGCATGAGAGTTGGAAGACGGAGAATTCTAAGAGATGTTAGGAGAAAACACGAGTTTCACAATCTTATGTTGAGGCTGGGTCACCCTTGAGGGCACTGTGCACCTTGTGTGTTTGTCCTGGATCCTGTTATGAGCCCTGACGCTGACCCTGACTTCCCATTGAGGACTTAAGGCTTGCCCTCAGCTCACCTGTTATAGGTTCTGCCACCTGAGGATGGAGGGGGCTGTGAAACTCATCACCAGAAGCACCTTGAATCCCAGGAGGACAGCCACAAAGATAAGGGCAGGCATCTCTCAACCTCAGTACCAGCGGGTACAGGAGACATCAACTGGGCTCCTTGAGTTGAAGCACCTTCTCTGAGGTCATTTTGCCAGGAAGTTCCAGAGCCAGGAATTTGCACCCAATTTCTTATTCCAAGTCCATGTTCTTTTCTCTACGTATAGCTCTCTCTTGAAAATAAGGCATGACCTTGGCTATTAACCTCACCTTGAAATTGACTCAGTAAGTACCAATTTGAACATCTGCCATAAATGAACCAACCCAATCAGCCTTGTGTGTTAAGGTTTTGTGGTCATCTAACTTAAACCTTAATAAAATCTTAGGAGGCTGGTATCACTACACTATTTTATAGATGAATAAACTCAGGCTCCAAGGGGATAACTGACTCAGTTGCCTAAGTTTACAAAGGTAAATTAATGTAACTAAATTTGAAGATAGGTTTTTCTGAATTTACATTATAACAAGAGCATTGTGGATGACCATCTCAGAATCACCAGTAAGCAAGTATATAAGCTGAACTCCCTCTCAGGAATTTTCAAGAGAGTAGAACTACAAGACTGCTGTTTCCTCTGAATTAAAAGCTCTTTCAGGATGACCACATCTAAAGGAAGCTGTGGCCAGAAAGCACTGATTATTTAAGGAATTACAGACTCTTAAGTTGGGCAGGACTTCAAAGATAAGCTAGTCTCCACTGCTTCCCATGCCGGCTGAAATCCTCTCAAGCATCAGAGGTGACCAGGTGACACAGGGATAGATGTCAGCTTACCCAGGCTCCAGATGGGCTGGCACGTGCTGTGGGCTGCGGGTGACAGTATGAGGTTGGTTCAGGTGGGAGGCTGGGCCTCCTTCTGCATCTTACAGTTGAGCACCTGCTCGGACCTCTGCACAGACCCATTCACCAACAGCAGGTTCCCAGGGTAAAGTTTCCATCGATATTGTGCCTGGGTGTGACTGAGTGGCTCAGCAACCTCGAACATATGGCAGTTTTCTAGCCAGGTGAGATACACATTCTGTGGGTAGAATCTCTGCACATGGCAGGTAATGGCCACCAAGTCCGAGGAGTAGGAAAACCGAGACACAGTCACTGCAGAAGCAGCTGACCCAGCCCAGAAAGAACAGACAGCTGTTTGTAGGAAATCCACTCTGGGAGCCGAGAGCATAAAGGATGGGGGTCCATCTGCCCAGAGCCTCCCAGGGCGGATGTAAGTGTTGGTCAGCAGACGGGTGCATGAGTAAGTGCATGGCTGGTGAGTGTGAATGTGGAAGTGCTCTCCAGCTAGGATGGAAGGATGCATGGGTGGCCGAGTGAAGGGGTTGATGAAAGCCGTCCTAGTCTTTCCTTCCTTTTCCACGTTGGCCATCTTGTCCCAGGCTGCAACGCGGAGGAAACCTGAGGATATCAAGCCAAGTGAAATAAGCCAGACACAAAAACACAAATATTGTATGGCTCCACTTACATGCGATATCAGGAGCAGTCACCCTCGCAGAGACAGCAGAACCGTGGTTACCAGATGCTGGAGGCAGAGGGAGCAGGAATTGTTCAATGGTTATCAACTTTTAGTTGTACAAAATTAGAATGCTCTGGGAATCTATTTCACAATAATATGAATGTAATTAACAGTACTGAACTGCACACTTAAATACGGTTCTTTTGGTTAAAAAACAAAAGGAGCACTGGAAAGGGAGAGAGAGGTTCACCTTCGCTGAACTCACCGAACTGGCCCTATGACTGGTTTTATATCTCATTGCAGATGTTCACATGTGTGACAGCATTTGGACTGTAACTCTCTGTCACTGTAACATATGACTTGGTGGCAAAGTTCTGCAGAAGAAACCTGGAGCCTTTTCCTATTTCAACTATGTGAGCCTACCTGTATCTATGCAAAAGAACCTACTAGCTGTGCATGACCAAACTGACCTCAGTCAACTGGAAACAGTAGGGTGTGTTCTCAGTTTGTAGTTTAGTAACTGCACATTTTGTTAATTAAAGGAAAAAGAAGCAGATCTTATTTGCTCTGTCATTACACAGCAGAACGTTAAGGTACAATAACAAAGATGCACAGCAAAGAGCAACCTCTTAAATGCCATGGGTTTAGCTTTCTTTGTCCAGTTTTACCGAGACATTATTGACATATAACACTGGATTGATTTATAACACATGTACAATGTAATGACTTGATGTATGTGTATATTATACATGATCACTACAATAAGTTTTAGTTAATATCCATCACCTCACACAGTCACATATTTTTTCTTGTGATGAGAGCTTTCTATCAGTATTAGTAAGATGTGTTCTCAGGAGCTTTCAAATGTACACACAGTGTTGTTAGCTATAGTTACTATGCTGTGCATTACACCCTAGAACTTACTATCTTATAACTGGAAGTCTGTATCCTTTGACCACCTTCACTTATGTTCCCCACCCTCCATCCCCTGTCTCTGGCGACCACTAAGATAGTCTCTGTATCTGTGAGTTTGGATTCTTAGTTTCCACATATAATTTAGATCATAAGTACTTGTCTCTGACTTAACTCACTTAGCCTAATGCTGTCACGGCCCATCCTTGTTGCAAATGGCAGGATTTCCTTTTTTAATGTTGAATAGTATCTGATTGTGTGTGTGTGTGTGTGTGTGTGTGTGTGTGTGTGTGTGTGTGTGTGTGTACCCACATTTTCTTTTTACATTCATCTACCAGTGGACACTCAGGCTGCTCCCATGTTTTGGCTATTGTAAATAATGCTGCAGTGATCATGGAAGCACAAATTTCCTCAGGGAGTGATTTTGTTCCCTTTGGTTATAGACTCAGAAGTGGAACTGTTGGATCACACGGCAGTTCTATTTTAATTTCTTGAGGTATTCCCACGTTGTTTCACAGGGTGTGCCCCAATTTACATTCCCACCAGTAGTGTACAGAAGTTCCCTTTTCTCTGTATCATTGTTATTTCTTGTCTTTTGGATGACAGCCATTCTAGCAGATGTGAGGTGATATCTCATCATTTTTTCATTTTCATTTCCCTGATGATGAGTGAAGTTAAGAAAATTCTCATGTACCTGTTGGCCATACATATGTCTTCTTTGGAAAGAATATTTATTCATTCACTCTGTGCATCTTTAAATTGGATTGTTTTTTTTTCTTGTTGTTATTGAGCTCTGTGAGTTCTTTATATATTTGGATAATAACTCCTAAATCAGTTATATGATTTGCAAATCACTTCTCCCATTCAGCAGGTTGCCTTCTTCTCTTGTTGATTATTTCCTTCACTGTGCAGGGTTTTAGTTTGATATAGTCCCATTTACTTATTTTTGCTTTTATTTCCCTTGCCTCTGCTGTCAGATCCAAAAAGAAATCATTAAACCAGTGTCAAATAGATTACTGCTATGTTTTCTTCTAGGAGTTTTATGGTTTCAGGTGTTAGTGTTCAAATCTTTAATCCATTTTGCGCTGATTTGTGTGTATGCTGTAAAGTACCTGTCCAATTCCAGTTTTCCCAATACCATTTATTGAACAGTGTCCTTTCCCCATTGTGTATTCTTGCCTCCTTTGCTGTCAATGTATTGACCGCATGTGTGTGGGTCAGTTTCTCCTCTGTTCCACTGATCAATGTATCTGTGTTGTTTACTGTAGGTTTGTAGTATCGTGTGAAATCAGGGAGTGTGATGCCTCCAGCTTTGTTCTTCTTTCTCAAGATTGTTTTGGTAATTTGGGGTCCTTTGTGGTTTCCTACAAATTGCAGAATTTAGAACAAGGTGGTGGGAGGGGGCCTGCCAGCCACCAGAGCCGGGCAATCAAGGTGCGTGTCCCAGGACAGCAACAAAAGCCGGGGTGCCAGACATATGCAGCAGCTCCTTGCAGGGGGATGCTGGGGCCTGGAGGGGGGCACAGGGGGAGTGTGTACAGGGCCCTGCTGGCCTCCCTGGTCTCCAGAGAGGACTGTCACCCCCTAGGCTGTATTAAATCCAGAGTCTAACTCTCTGACTGCCTCTTATAAGATGTGTAAACAGGCCTCTTTCAGGGAAAGCCTGGGAGGTGGGCCTTGTCTCTGCTGCCTCCAAGCTGCGCCCTGGGTGGGTAGCTAAGGGATGACCTGAGGTGCTGCTAAGAACTGCTTCTTTGTTTGTTCTGGTCTGTGGGTCTCAGGGACACAGCCCCACTGGCTCTCACAGCTGCCTGGTTTGGAGGAGTGTCCCTTAGCAGGGAGTCCTAAAAGTTGGGGCACTAGATGCTGGGTCCAAACCCTTCACGCCTCAAGGAGAAGCTTGGACGGGTGAGGGCCCCCCTGGTTGAATGTTGCTGTGCTGGGGGCGGGCTCTGTGGCCAGATTCTCTCTCAGTGTGGGTTTCCTCTTGTTCACCTGGTATGTAGAGTCACTCGGCTAGCTTTTGGGTTTCTTTCAGAGGGAACTGCTCCTTCTGTAGCTGTATGTTCCCAGCTTGGGAGGTGAGTTCAGGAGTCTCCCAGTTCGCCATTGTGAACCAGACCTGATCAATGCTTCCACAAAGCTTATTTTTCTCAACTGATGACATTAAAGTTGCCCTAGTTTCCACTTGTGGTAGGAAGAGTGTGCCAAATGTTGAAGCAAATGTCACTTTTGCTGTCTGTAAAGGGATTCTTGGACCCAGGTGCCAGTCTCCAAGGGGGAAAATTGTTTCTAAAAATGGTTGGTAACATTGTCAGGAAACAAGGCCCTTGGAAAAACTTTCATCATCACAGGACTGCAGAGCATAAATGCTATAAACTCCTCAGTAAATTAAAAAAAAAAAGTATGTATCTACTACTCTTTGTTCCAGATGCTGTGTGCTTTCATGTAAGACTCCCTCATTTAGCGTCACCACCATCCTTTGAGGCAGCATTATTCCCATTGTACAGAGCAGAAAACAGGCTCATCGACTTTGAATGAGTTGCTTAAGGTCATAGAGCTAGAATGTGTTTTCTATGCACTCAACCCAGGTCTCTCTGTCTGCAAGATCTCAGAGGGGAAACCTGTAAGCTGTGTTTCACCTAAAGGACGAGGAGCACGTCCCTGCTCAGGATCTGATGGGTCACAGGAGTGTTATCATCTCGCGTGGATCATTTGTTCCAGAGATTCCCAAACTTACACATTGGGGTCAACATAATTTTTCAAACATGATTACATAGTTTTTTTCCTCCAGGGAACATATTTTCAAAAAGCCTGACACTTCCTGTAAATATCATTTTACAGAAGAAATATATTGTGATAACAGGCAAATAGAAAGGAAATAATTCATTCAACACATATTTATTGAATGTCTATTTTTAAAAATTACCTGAAGTCTCTAGGAATGGTCCTCAAGGTATGTAGTACTGAAAAAACATTGATGGGAGACAATTTACTAAAGGTAGGACAGAAAAGTGAGTGTGTGTGGCATTTGGGTGAAGACATGCACCCTGACCCCCACACCAGCTCAACAGGACCAACTGCTCCAGACAGTGCTGCCGGGGACACTGGACTCCGTTTCCCAGCTCCCAGCTCAAATATCCTTCAGGATTTCTCACCTCACTGATGTTACTACACCTCAGCTACATAATATCTCTATAGGACAACCAAAGCGCTGGGAAGAAGTCCTATTTATTACTAACTCAAAGCCACAATTTTGAGGTGAGCTTGCTGAACCCAATACTACTGCAGTGGTCACAGCACTGCTTTCCCTTCCTCTGGCTCCCACGTCCATGACAATTGGTAAAGGGTCTGAATGCACTAATGGCACTGTCCCTTCCTTGTCCTCACTTTCCCCGCCCATCACACTGAAGTCCTGAGTGTGGGATGATGAGGAGCTGGTAACTTCGGATTCTGTGTGCATGTGTTTCTGAGAGGAGCAGGTATGGGGCCCCAGCCCTGGGAACACTGGGGTCTCTGAGAAGGAGCAGGAGCTGAGGGAGGCAGGTCTTCCAGGTGGGTGGCATTGGGAGGAGAATTTGTGGAAGCTTCTAGCTGCTCCTTGTCTTTGGCTGGGACCCTCAGGGCAGAAAGGGGGCAGCAGGCATGGAGGGCAGTGGGCAGCAGGTGGGGCAGGAAGGAGCTGGAGGAAACAGGATCCCGTTGAGTTTTCTGCTCATCATTCAAGAAATGTCCCTGCATGTCTCCTATGTCCTCTGGGCTGTCCCCCTCCTGGGACCCTGTCCTGAGAGGACAGGAGGCCCTGAGATAGGACTCATCACCCTCCCCATCCATCACTCTGTCACAAGGAGGCTCAGAGCACACACAGCCCTCAGAGCAGCTGATCTGGGTCTCTCAACATTTCTCTAAAATGTGGATGCTTTTTCCCCATGGAGCCCCACTGTTCACACACTGTAGAGACAGTGTCCAAGGGGACCACCCCCAGCTGCCCCTCATGCAGCCCCCTCTGCCCAGAAGCCCTGGGACTCTGTGGACACCCTATGAAATCCTTGATTCGGTCCCGCTACAGGCCCCCCACACCTCCTGGGAGCTGGGAACCTCTGAGAGGGATCCCTGAGGCCCCTGAGGTACTGAGGGAGGTAGGTCACCTTCCCTTAACCCCACGGGGTCCCTGACCCTGTGTGACCTTGGGTTGGCCCTCCTGTGACCCTGCCCCTTCTGGGACAGACCTTGGCCTGACCTCCCTGTCCCACAACTTACAGTCAGGCCCTCCTCATCTTGTGCACATAGACGGCAGAGACCCCGACTGTCAGCAGCACCTTGTGGCCGAGGAGGAGAGCCACCAGGAGCCGAGTAGGTGGCTCTGGGCCTGGAAATCAAGGGACAGGAGGAGGCATTAGAAGGGCCCAAGATGTCTATTCCAGGGACTTCCTTACTCCATCTGAGGCTGCCTGGGCCCATCAATGCTTTCAAGCTCTTGTATCCTATTATGGGCTCAGGATCGAGGCAGAAATCAGGGCAAGAGATCCCTTCCACTCACCCTTTCCCAGGCTTCCTGCATGGCCCTCCTAAAGGATGAAGAGGAGAAAGTACGCCCAGTGACCTGGAAGTGTGATGCCTGGTTACTGCCTTTGTCCTCCACCCCTATAGGGTAGTGTTATAGCATCATTTTGGCAAGGAAATTGAGATCCAAAGAGTTTAGGGAGGATGGCAATATTTGTGGGATTTAAACCAAGGAGCTCCATCACTGCTGTCTCCTAGGTAAAGTCTACAATCTTGTCTTTTGGACTAAGACAAGTCCAAGCTCTCAGGATCATGGGAATGCATGTCAGCATGACACTTGAGTGGAATAAGGACAGGTTTCACGGCTGTAGAGGTGCAAGGCTACCCTGCTTCACCTGCACCAGGGGCAGGGCTGGACGACCCAAGTGCTCAGGAGCTGAGGGACACTTCAGGATGGCCTGACCCTCATGAGGCTGGAGAACACCCTAGTGAATCAAGGAAATGGGATCTCATGCTTAGGAGAGGTTTCATACACCATCCAGTCCACCTTGTCTCCAGTGCAGACATCAGCTGAAACCTTTCTGTTGAACACACAGAGTCAGATCTGGGGAAGCACACTTCCAGATACTTTGTATTTTTACAATGAGCAGTTTTTGCTCTTAAAATTAAGTAACTAAAGTTAATGAAATAATTTTCTGTGAATAAAATATTCCTTAGGAAGAAGTAGAGATCTCACTATTTTTTCCTCCTGGGTGTACTGGAGGAAGCAGTTCTCAGCCAAGTGGCTCCCTGGCCCACATCAGAGCCCTGGCTGAGCTGGGAGTACACAGGCTCAGCCTCTCCTGTCCATTTAAAGAACTCTGCTACCTGCTGGCTCTGCAGCTGTATGGGGACAAACTGGTCGTGCTGCATTGTATTCAGTCCTGCTTCCTTCACTCCTCAGGCATGTTGAACCTGGCAGCATGCACAATAAACTTCCCACATTCTATACCCATTTCAGAGTCTATTTCCAGAGAAACTGACCTAACTTGTTTGTCTGGGAGCGTTCTGGAAGGCAAACTCTAAAATGCAAATTTGGGATCTCTCACCTGCTGGCTGGCCATCAGGACCCCAGCCTGGTGGGGACAGAGCTGAGACGGGGTCAGCTGGCTCTTCTGGTTCAGTGCCACTCTGAACCCAGGAGGGGCTCCAGGCACAGGCATAGGAGGGCTCAGAGAGGAGGGACCGGAGGCCCAGGGCTGGGCCCCTGAGGCCTGGAGGCAGCTCAGCTCCAGGTGGGCCTAGGTTCCCCTTCCCAGCCTCCCAGGAACAGACGGAGACCTGGGTGCCACATTAGAAAAGTAACCTTCTCAAAAGTCAACCCAGATCCCACCTAAAGACACAAAGAAAGGAGGAGCAAAAATAAACCCAAAGCAAGCGGAAGGGAGGAAATACTAAAGAAAAGAGAGAAAAATCATCGAAATTGAAACAGAGAACAACAGTGAAATTCACTGAAAACAAAAGGCGGGTTCTTTCAAAAGATCCAAAAAATTGAAAAACGTCTAGCAAGACAAGAAGAAAAAAGGAGAAATGACACATATCCAATCTCAAAGATGAAAAAGGGATATCACTACAGACCCTGCAGACAGCAGAAGGATAGAAGGGAATATTATGAATAATTTGAGGGAAGAAATTTGGCAAGTTAGAGAAAATAGACCAAATTTCTCAAAATGCACATTCTATGGCTATTCAGTTGATATAAAATGAATAATTTGAATACAATTAAACTATTCAGATTCTTTTTCAAATTCCAAAAAGAATTCTGAGGCCCAGGTGGTTTCACAGGAAAATTCCAGCAAGCATTTACAAATGAATTAAAACCAGTTTTGGTGTACAAAATCGGCTATAAAAGAAATTAGGGAAACGATGTATACTCCATTAAAGATCATATTAGGGGATTACATGTATCTCTTCATTCAATCCTGGCAGCTGCTCTGTGAGGTCGGGACAGTTATGGACAGGTGAGGACCCCGAGGCCCAGTGTGGAGACTGGTCAGAGGTCCACAGCCGGAAGCAGCAGTGCTGGGATGGGAGTCCAGGCAGTGGGTCTTGGCCCATGTTCCCAGCCAAAGGCACTGATGCCCAGAAACACCCAACTACCACCACTTCCAGGGTTTTCTAGACATGCTGTCCAGTCCCCCACCCTCCCCCCACCACCGGCCCCCTGAAAAGCAGCTGTGACCATCACCACTTCACAGATGGGGAAACTGAGGCCTAGAAGGGCTCAAACTTGCCCAAGGGCACAGCTCTGGGTGACAGCACTATCGCTCCCAGGGGGTCTGCTCCCTCGCCAGGCCCTGCAACTCAATAACTTCCCACAAGGGCTGGTGTGACTGCCCACTTCCTGCAGGTGAGGAAACGGAGGCTCAGCAAAGGCAGCTGGGTCACGACCCTGAAGTGACACCTCGGTCTAGGGACGCCTGCTCTGTGCTAGGTGATTCAGACATAGCACCCCAACTCCACCCAACTCCCCTAACAGGAGGCCGTGGTATCCCCATTTCACAGGTGAGAAAACTGAGGCTGAGAGAAGGGAGGGGCTGTCTCCTCACCCCGCCGCGTCCCAGGGGGTGTCCTGGGCCCCAAGCCTCATGTCCACAGCTGAGCAAGTGCCCCACCCTCAGGGCTGACACCGCCACCTCCCTCCCCTTTCCCTTGGATCCTGACTTCAGCAATCACAGGGAGGAGTCACCTGCCAGTGCCCAGGCCGGGTGACCCTGAGCAATAAGGGGGGACGTGAACGCCTGACCCTGAGTCTGGAACACGAGTTCTGCTCAGGGGACCCATCTCGTCCAAGGAAATGCCGTCCTTCCTCAACGTCAGGCCACAGAGCCACAGGGCTGCGCTGCTGCATGGTGCCATGCTTCCCACCCACAGCTGGCCCAGGCTGCCCAGTGAGCGACAGCGCTGGGACTGGGGGGAGATTCCTGACCATCCTAAGGGTACTGAGCCATGCCTTTGGGAGCAGGGTCAGCATGTCCTGTACCTTTACAGAGCTGTGTGCCCCAGGGGGAAAGCTAGCACCACCCCCCACACCCCCAACTCAGTACTTTTAAGGAAATGCCTTTGGCTGAAGAACAGGACAATACAAGATTTCACAGGACAGGGTTGGTGCTTTCTCCACTCTGACACACGATGCACCACAGCTGTGCAGTGAGCAGGCTGTAAGCAGTGCCCAACTCTGGCATCTCCTCCACCCAGGGCATCAGCATAAACAGGGAGTCTGTGCCTCTTAGGAATTTCTTCTCAGTGTGATGTTTGTGAAGATGAAACAAAGAAATACACACTGTCCCCCTCCCTGCCCAGTGGGAGTCCTCCTTGGAGGGAGGAGAAGGGAGGCTTCACGGGGAAGAGCCTGGCCTGCTCTGCTCACTGCTGCTCCCACGGCGCCCAGAGCAGGGCCTGGCACACAGCAGGAGCTCAGTAAGTGCTCAGGAAAGAGAGGCCTGGGCCCCATGGAGGGAGGGCTTCCTGGAGGCAAAGGAGGAGGCCTGGCCTGTGACTGGGCAAGTCACTGAGGCTTCTGTTCCCTCATCCCTGGACCAAAGGGCTGGATGGGACTGGAAAAGGCAGGGGCTGTGGAGCCGGCAGATGGGGACAGGCTCCCCTCCATTTACCATCAGGGGGCCTTGAGCAAACAAGGACCTCTCCAGGCCACAGACTCCTTGAGCTGTGCAAGGCGGGGAAATCAGCTCATAAATATGAACTCCCAGTGCCCACCTGCTCCTCAGTGTTGCTCTAAGAATGAAGGGCATTCATTCTGATGTGCTGCCCCACCCCAGGGCTCGGAGGAGGCCCACGCTGGACTCACCACTCACAGTGACCCAGTGCCTGGGCCAGACTTAATCTCTTCATTAGGGGTCCCTTTCCAGAACTTCACACAGTAGTAGATGCTGGTGTCCTCAGGGGTGATGTTACTGATGCGGATGGAGAAGTCCACGTTGTCCCTCTTTGTAGCATCTGTGACATTTGTTACACGGGGGAAGGAGCCTTCTCCTCCCGTGAAACTGTAGATTAACTGGCGGCCTGGTCCAGACCCCCTGAACCACTCGATGGGCCCCATGGTGAGCATGGAGGTCAGGGTGCAGTTCAGAGTGGCCGTCTTTCCAGCTGCAAGCAACACTGACCTGTCAGGCTGAATCACCTGCAGCTCCTCCTCACCTGCTGCTCCTGGAGGGAAACCATTATTGGCTCATTTTTACGTGATCCTGCATATTTTCTCAAATGTTTGTCAACAACAACACTCATGACTGAGCTCACACCATCAGTGGGCCCTGAGCTCAGCTGTCCATCACATGGAACTCTCTAAGGAGCCTGCATCATGAGAACCTATTACAAATGAGGAAACTGAGGCACAGAGTGGTTAAGTGGTGTGGCATACAGTAGGTTTGAGTGCCTGAACCCTTTCTGGAACTGTTATGCTTCCTAAATATTTCTGCTGGTGACTTTATGGCTTCAAGGTGTATGGCACTTTCTGGATTTTGCATTGGGTCGGACCTGGAGACTTCTCTAAGACTACTGAGTTGTGAGCAGGAGTGATACATAAATTCTGTGGGATATGCATATGAGTCTGGGGATCCACTTCCCTCTTCCCTGGAAATCCACAGCTCAGGATGGGCTCTTCTCTGTTACCTGGGGACCTGAGTGACATGAGTGACATGGTATCCAGCATTCCCAGCACACGGTGTGAACATGGTGTTTCAATAGGAAGAAAAGCATTATTTTAAGTCCCTGGGATTTTCTTCTCATATAATCATGTTATATGAGTTTCTGAATGCTGCTGTAAGAAATCACCCAAAATGGGTGAGAGACTTCTGGGAAGATGGCGGCATGAGCAGGGCGGTGGAAATCTCCTCCCAAAACCATATATATTTATGAAAATACAACAAATACAACTACTCCTAAAAGAGAGAACAGAATATACAGGACAACACCCAGGCTACAGCTACACCTGCGAGGACTCAGCATGTCACGAAGCTGGTAAGATACAAAGCTGCGACCCGGCGGGACCCGAGCACTCCCCCACCCCAGCGCACCAGCAGGAGGAAAAGATTCAGAGCGGGGAGGGAGTGGAAGCACAGGCCCGCCAAATAACCAGCCCTGGTGATGTGCGCCAGGAGCACTGACACACATCGCGTGGTGTATCGGACATTAGAGAAACAGAAGTGCAGGATCCGAGACGGCAGGTCCCCTCAGCCGGCTCCCTGGGACAAAAGAAATGCACGGGCTTTTTTAAAAGTCTTAAAGAGACAAAGGGCCCAAGAGCGGAACAAAATCTTCCCAGTGCACTCACTCAGCCCAGCAGTCTGGGAGTCCTGGGGAATTTCGGACCCCTTGGGCGGCGGCGGGGAAAAGCAGCCACGCCGAGGCTTCCCACAGAGATCAGAGCCTCCCATTCATTCCCTCCCTGGCCAAAGCCACAAAGAGCCCTGCGGAGCTGCTGCGGCTGCGGAATAGTGGAGCAGCAGTGCCACCTACACCATCCTCACAGAATCTACTCCCAGCGTGTCTTTTTTTTTTCTCTTTTTAAAAGTCTTAAAGAGCCCAGCTGACACACGTGACGACTACCAGTGACCTCTTCTATCGCCATGAAAAGACAGAGGAATATGGTACAAACAAAGCTTAGCCAGACAACCCCAGAGAGGGAGCCTGATGGGACGGACATGCACAATCTTCCTGAAAAAGAATTCAGAATAAAAGTCATAACTATACTGATGGATCTACAGAGAAATATGCAAGAGCTAAGGGAGGAAGTAAGGGAAGTCAGGAAAGACCATGCAGAAATGAGACAAGTGATCGACGGACTTAGCAGCAGACTGGACGAGATGCAAGAGACTGTTAATGGAATAGAAATCAGAGAACACGAATACAGAGAAGCTGAGGCAGAGAAAGATAAAAGGATCTCTAGGAATGAAAGAATATTAAGAGAACTGTGTGACTAATCCAAATGGAACAATATTTGCATTATAGGAGTACCAGAAGAAGAAGAGAGAGAAAAAGGAATAGAAAGTGTCTTTGAAGAAATAATTGCTGAAAACTTCCCCAAGCTGAGGAAGGAAATAGTCTCTCAGACCATGCAAGCCCACAGATCTCCCAACACAAGGGACCCAAGGAAGACAACACCAAGACACATAATAATTAAAATGGCAAAGATCAAAGATAAGGACAGAGTACAAAAGGCAGCTAGAGAGAGAAAAAAGATCACCTACAAAGGAATACCCATCAGACTATCATCAGACTTCTCAACAGAAACCTTACAGGCCAGAAAAGAACGGCATGATATATTTAACGTAATGAAACAGAAGGGCCTCGAACCAAGAATATTGTATCCAGCAAGAATATCATTTAAATTTGAGGGAGGGATTAAACAATTTCCAGACAAGCAAAAGCTGAGGGAATTTGCCTCCCATAAACCACCTCTACAGGATATCTTAAAGGGACTGCTCTGATGGAAGCACTCCTAAGGCTAAAAAGAGGTCACCAGAGAAAATAAAATCATAGCAAAGGAAGCAGACCATCCAAATACTAACTAAAGGCAAAGAATAAAACACCTAGTATATAAAGAATAGAGGAGGAAGAATAAGAAGGGAGAGAAATAAAGAAACATCAGACCATGTTTACAATAACTTAACAAGAAAGTTAAGTTAGATTGTTAGATAGTAAAGAAGCTACCCTTGAACCTTTGATAACCATAAATCTAAAGCCAGCAATGGCAATAAGTACATATCTATGGATAATCACCCTAAATGTAAATGGACTGAATGCATCAATCAAAAGACACAGAGTAACAGAATGGATAAAAAAGCAAGACCCATCTATATTCTGCTTACAAGAGACTCACCTCAAACCCAAAGATATACACAGACTAAAGGTGAAGGGATGGAAAAAGATATTTCATGCAAACAACAAAGAGAAAAAAGCAGCTGCTGAAGTACTTGTATCAGACAAAATAGACTTCAAAACGAAGAAAGTAGCAAGAGATAAAGAAGGACATTACATAATGATAAAGGGTCAGTCCAACAAGAGGATATAACCATTTTAAATATATATGCACCCAACACAGGAGCGCTGACATATGTGAAACAAATACTAACAGAATTAAAGGAGGAAATAGACAGCAATGCATTCATTTTAGGTAACTTCAACACACCACTCACTCCAAAGGACAGATCAACCAGACAGAAAATAAGTAAAGACACAGAGGCACTGAACAACACACTAGAACAGATGGACCTAACTGACATCTACAGAACTCTGCACCCAAAAGCAACAGGATACACATTCTTCTCAAGTGCACATGGAACATTTTCCAGAATAGACCACATACTAGGCCACAAAAAGAACCTCAGTAAATTCAAAAATACTGAAATTCTACCAACCAACTTCTCAGATCACAAACGTATAAAACTAGAAATAAATTTTGGGAAGAAAACAAAAAGGCCCACAAATACATGGAGACTTAACAACATTCTCCTAAATAATCAATGGGTCAACGACCAAATTAAAACAGAGATCAAAGAATATATGGAGACTAATGACAACAACAACACAAAGACACAACTTCTGTGAGACGCAGGAAAGGCAGTTCTAAAAGGAAGTATATTGCAATCCAGGACTATTTAAAGAAGGAAGAACAATCCCAAATGAATAATCTAAAGACACAATTACTGAAATTGGAAAAAGAAGAACAAATGAGGCCCAAAGTCACCAGAAGGAGGGACATAATAAAGATCAGAGAAGAAATAAATAAAATTGAGAAGAATAAAACAATAGAAAAAAATCAATGAAACCAAGAGTTGGTTCTTTGAAAAAATAAATAATATAGATAAACCCCTAGCCAGACTTATTAAGAGAAAAAGAGAATCTACACACATAAACAGAATCAGAAATGAGAAAGGAAAAATCACAACGGATCCCACAGAAATACAAAGAATCATAAGAGAATATTATGAGAATCTATATGCTAACAAGCTGGAAAACGTAGAAGAAATGGACAACTTCTTAGAAAAATACAACCTTCCAAAACTGACCAAACAAGAAACAGAAAAACTAAATAGACCAATCACCAGCAACGAAATTGAAGCAGTAATCAAAAAACTACCCAAGAACAAAACCCCCGGACCAGATGGATTCACCTCTGAATTCTACCAGACATACAGAGAAGAAATAACACCCATTCTCCTTAAAGTTTTCCAAAAAGTAGAAGAGGAAGGAATATTCCCAAACTCATTCTATGAGACCAACATCACTCTAATACCAAACCAGGCAAAGACACCACAAAAAAAGAAAATTACAGACCAATCCCCCTGATGAACATAAATGCAAAAATACTCAACAAAATATTAGCAAACCAAATTCAAAAATACATGAAGAGGATTATACACCATGATCAAGTGGGATTCATCCCAGGGATGCAAGGATGGTACAACATTCGAAAATCCATCAGCATCATCCACCACATCAACAAAAAGAAGAAAAAAAAAACACATAATCATCTCCATAGATGCGGAAAAAGCATTTGACAAAATTCAACATTCATTCATGATAAAAACTCTTAACAAAATGGGTATCGAGGGCAAGTACTTCAACATCATAAAGGCCATATATGACAAACCTACAGCCAATATTATACTTAATAGTGAGAAGCTGAAAGCTTTTCACATAAGATCGGGAACAAGATAGGGATGCCCACTCTCTCCACTGTTATTCAACATAGTACTGGAGGTCCTAGCCATGGCAATCAGATAAAACAAAGAAATACAAGGCATCCAGATTGGTAAAGAAGAAGTCAAACTGTCACTATTTGCAGATGACATGATATTGTACATAAAAAACCCTAAAGACTCCACTGCAAAACTACTAGAACTAATATCTGAATTCAGCAAAGTTGCAGGATGCAAAGTTAATACACAGAAATCTGTTGTTTTCGTATACATTAACGATGAGCTAACAGAAAGAGAATCAGGAAAACAATTCCATTCACAATTGCATCAAAAAGAATAAAACACCTAAGAATAAACCTAAGCAAGGGAGTGGAAGACCTATACGCTGAATACTACAAGACTCTCCTAAGAGAAATTAAAGAGGACACTAATAAATGGAAATGCATCCCATGCTCTTGGCTAGGAAGAATAATTATTGTCAAAATGGCTATACTACCTAAAGCAATCTACAGATTCAATGCAATCCCTATCAAACTACCAACAGCATTCTTCAATTAACTGGAACAAATAGTTCTAAAATTCATACAGAACCACCAAAGACCCCGAATAGCCAAAGCAATCCTGAGAAGGAAGAATAAAGCAGGGGGGATCACGCTTCCCAACTTCAAGCTCTACTACAGAGCCACAGTAATCAAGACAATTTGGTACTGGCACAAGAACAGACCCACAGACCAGTGGAACAGAATAGAGAATCCAGATATTAATGCAAACATACAGGTCAATTATATGATAAAGGAGCCATGGATATACAATGGGGAAATGACGGCCTCTTCAACAGCTGGTGCTGGCAAAAATGGACAACTACATGTAAGAGAATGAAACTGGATCATTGTCTAACCCCATACACAAACGTAAATTCAAAATGGATCAAAGACCTGAATGTAAGTCATGAAACCGTAAAACTCTTAGAAAAAAATACAGGCAAAAATCTCTTGGACATAAACATGAGCAACTTCTTTATGAACATATCTCCCCAGGCAAGGGAAACAAAAGCAAAAATGAACAAGTGGGACTATATCAAGCTGAAAAGCTTCTGTACAGCAAAGGACACCATCAGCAGAACAAAAAGACATGCTACAGTATGGAAGAATATATTCATAAATGACGTATCCGATAAGGGGTTGACATCCAAAATATATAAAGAGCTCATGCACCTCAACAAACAAAAAGCAAATAAGCCAATTAAAAAATGGGCAGAGGATCTGAACAGACACTTCTCCAAAGAAGAAATTCAGATGGCCAACAGGCACATGAAAAGATGCTCCACATCGCTAATCATCAGAGAAATGCAGATTAAAACCACAATGATATATCACCTCACACCAGTTAGGATGGCCAACATCCAAAACACAAACAACAACAAATGTTGGCAAGGACGTGGAGAAAGGGGAACCCTCCTACACTGCTGGTGGCAATGTAAATTAGTTCAACCATTGTGGAAAGAGTATGGAGGTTCCTCAAAAAACTCAAAATAGGAATACCATTTGACCCAGGAATCCCACTCCTAGGAATTTACCCTAAGAATGCAGCTGCCCAATTTGAAAAAGACATATGCACCCCTATGTTTATCGCAGCACTATTTACAATAGCCAAGAAATGGAAGCAACCTAAGTGTCCATCAGTAGATGAATGGATAGAGAAGATGTGGTACATATACACAATGGAATATTATTCAGCCATAAGAAGAAAACAAATCCTACCATTTGCAACAACATGGATGGAGCTAGAGGATATTATGCTCAGTGAAATAAGGCAGGTGGAGAAAGACAAGTACCAAATGATTTCACTCATTTTTGGGTATAATAACAAAGCAACATTGAAGGAACAAAACAGCAGCAGACTCCCAGGCTCCCAGGGGACACTAGCGGTTACCAAAGGGGAAGGGTGGGGGAGGGCAGATGTGGAGGGAGGGAGAAGGGGATTGAGGGGTGTTATGATTGGCACACATGGCGTGGGGGTATCACAGGGAAGACAGTGTAACACAATGAAGACAAGTAGTAACTGTGGCATCCTACTACCCTGATGGACAGTGACTGCAATGGGGTGTGATGGGGACTTGATAATATGGGTGAATGTAGTAATCACAATGCTGACCAGGTGAAACCTTCATTAGAGTGTATGTCAATGATACCTTAATAAAAAAAAAGAAAAGAAAAGAATTGGGGTTGATTATGTTCAGAGAATGAATTATGAGTTGAAGGGACTTGAGTCACTTTGGGGCCAATCACTTAACTTCAGGTGCAAAGCTTCCCAGTTCAATTTCATGGCCTCGGTGACTAGCAAGTTTCTGAGACAGAGAGAAATACAAAAACATTCTTATTTGAAGTGTCCTAGAAAACAGGCCTAGGTTCTGGTGGCAGGGATGTAAATCAGAGGAGCAGGCTACAAACATGACACTACCAATAAATCCTGTGCTCTTTTCTGTTTCTTAGCTATTTCTCAGGGAGAAAATGTGTGGTTCGTCTTTGCAGAGCATGAGCTGGTAAAACTCACACACTTCACACTATTTGTAACCAAACCTGTCCCCGAAGGAGGGCACATGCTTTTACAGAGGGGGTGCTTTGGTGTGGCAAGAGCATTAGTTGGTTTGGGTGTTTGGAGAAAAGTTTGGGGCTTCAGAAGCTGATCTGCTAGGACAAAAATGGGAATAAAATGAATATTGAAGGGAGAGATGGAGGGAATAAGGGGTGAGGAGAGAAGAAGTTATCAGAAGGTGAGAGGGGCCAGGGAACGGCGAAAGCTCTGCCATCTTTGTAGCTATTTTCTCATATTTACATCTCTGGCCCAGGCCTTTCCCCTGAACTCTGACCTGTACTTCCAACTGCCCTCTTGACATATTCCTTGGATGGAAGTGATCCCAAACTGACTCCTGAATTTCCCCTCACAGCACTCTTTATCTTTGTTGAGGCACATTTACTCTTCCAGATGCTCAGGTCCCAAGCCCTGGGAGTCTCTCTCTGTCTCCCCAAATCCTATGCATTAGGAAATCTTGTTGACTCCGCTTCAGCATGCACCCAAATCTGACCTTTACCCTCTCTGTGCTAGCTACTGCTGAGGTGCAGGCCACTCTTTCTTGTTTGCATTCACATGAACACAACAACTTCTTAAATGCTGCTTCTATCTGTGTCTTGTGGTAGTCTATTCTCTACCAAATGTAGAATAATTTAAAACTCCTGTCAGATCATGTCACTTCTCTCTTTAATACCTTGCAGTGTGACCATTTCACTCAAAGTGAAGGCCCAAAATCTTAGAATACAGCAGGAAGATGTTACTGTCATCACATGCTGTTCCCTCTGGAAGGCTCTTCTCCCAGAAGCTCACTCCAGCACCTTCATTTAATCTTTGCTCAGATTTCCCCTTCTCTGTGGTGCCCACACCGAGGGCCCTGTTTAAAGTACCCCCCACCTTAAAGATTCTCCCAAGTCTCTCATCCAGTTATTCCTTAATTTTTTCTTGAAATGTATCACTTTCTAATACACTCTATCATTTACTTACTTATTATGTCTATTGTTTACTGTCATTTCTCCCACTAGGATATAAAGTCTGGGAGGGCAAATACTTTGTCTCTTTTATTCACCAACGCCCCCCAAGTTCCTATGCCAGTTCCTGGCACCTAGTAGGTATCCAATAGATATTTGTATAATGTGTGAATTGCCCAGTGCCTCCCCTGCCTGAGACCCTCCAGTCTGTTTAAAGTAGGTAATTTCTATGGAAATAATGTCAGAAACTGATTTTGCCATATAAATGACTTTGATGGAAAAGGAAAAACAAGCTACAAATACACAGGAAGCAGAAAACAAGAAAACCACAACCCTCTTCCCCACACCAGCCCATCCCCAGCTCATTGGCAGAAGCTGCAGAAATCTCATGGGATGGAGGTGGGTGCATGGGTATTTAGAAGAGTGGTGATTAAACCTGTGAGCTCTAGAATCCCACTGCCTGAGTTCCAATCATAGCTCTATCATTTACCATTGAGTGACCTTGAACCTTTCTGTGCTCTGTTTTCTCTTCTGTAAGGTCCTGGTGACAAGACTATCAGCCTTGGATATGATAAGCACATGATACAACAGCTGAAGGCATTTTTTTTTAACACTGGATATATATATATTTTTTAATTGATGTATAATTTGAAAGAGGGATTCTTCAGCTACCCGATTCACTCATTCAGGAAGAGAGGACACGAGAGCTCCAGCAGCGAAGTTTATTGCCTGAAAGACAGAATAGCTGTCTCTAAAGGAGAGAGCAGCAGTGGCAGCAAGGGGGAAGCTGCTTATAAAGGAATTTGAGCGGGAAGTTAGTCCCGTGACTTCTATGCATTACAGGGTTCAGGAAGAGGGTGTGCTGATTGGATGGTTTAAAACAAGTATGTCTTGTGCACTTTCTATAGGTTGAGCTCAGCTGGCGCCGAGATGCCAGCTGATGTAATCTAGAAGGTATGTAGGTTAAGGGAAGTAGGTACCTTTTATGGTAAGGGCAGATTACCTTTGCCCTTTACGGTCGGGTGGCTGGCCGTTGCTAGGGAAACTATCTAGGATTAGGGTCACTTGAACAATGGGTGGGTTTTCCAGTAACTAGACACATTTTTCTTAGAACTAGGTTGGGGGTGAGGCCTTGGGGGGATTCAAGGCTGGGGTGCAGCTGCTGCAGGTGATACAAAGGGGGGGCTTGCTATGCCCAGAGGCAGTTCTGGGTTCTAACATAATTGACATACAGTATTATATTGTACAACACAGTCGACATTTCTTTACACTATGAAATGATCTCAGTAAGTCTAGTTACCATCTATCACCATACATAGTTATTACAATATTATTGAATATATTTCCTATGCTGTACTTTAACATCATGTAGTTTTCTTTAGTAATTGTGATTTATTATTTTACAACTAGAAGTTTGTACCTCTTAATCCCCTCCTCCTATTTCTCCCAGCCCCCCATCTCCCTCCTCCTCTCTGGCAAACGCTTGTTTGTTCTCTGTATTTATGAGTCTGTTTGGTTTTGTTCATTTGTTATTTTTAGATTCCACATACAAGTGAAATCATATGGTATTTGTCTTTCTTTGACTTATTTCACTTAACATAAATACTCTCTAGGTCCATCCACGTTGTTGCAAATGGTAACATTTCATTTTTTATGGCTATGTATATATATTATGTCTCCTTTATCCATTCATTTATTGATGGATATTTAGGTTGCCTCCATATTTTGGCCATTGTAAATAATGCTGCAGTGAATATAGGGGTGCATATATCTTTTCAAATTAATCTTTTCTTTTTCTTCAAGTAAATTCCCATAAGTGGAATTGCTTGGCCATATGTGGTAGTTCTATTTTTAGTTTTTTTGAGAAACCTCCATACAGTTTTCCATAGTGGCTGTGCCAGTTTACATTCCCACCACCAGTACACAAAGGATCCCGTTCTCCACATCCTCACCAACACTTGTTATTTCTTGTCTTTTCTATAGTAACCATTTTGAGTGGTGTGAGGTGATCTCATTGTGGTTTTGATTTGCATTTCCCTGATGACTAGGATGATGAGCATCTTTCTATGTGCCTCTTGGCCATCTATATGTCTTTGGAAAAATGTCTATCAGGTACTCTGCTCTTTTTTTAATAAGATTATTTTGGTTTTGGTGTTCTATGAGTTCTTTATATATTTTAGATATTAATCCCTAATTGGATATATGATTTGTAAATATCGTTTCTCATTCAGTAGGTTGTCATTTTGTTTTGTTGGTAACACTAGATATTTTCTTTCTTTTTTTTATTAATTAAAGTATCACTGGTATACTATCTTACGAAGTTTTCACATGAGCAATACTGTGGTTACAACATTCACCCATATTATCAAGTCCCCCCACACACACCCCATTACAGTCGTCCTTCAGTGTAGTAAGATGTTGTAGAGTCATTACTTGTCTTCTCCAACACTAGCTATTTTCAACCTTGATTTTCTGCCAATCTGATGAGCAAAAAGATCTGTTTAATTTGAATGTATGGGTTTAGCATCTTTTCATATGCTTAGTGGCAATTTGTATTCCTTCTATGAATGCTTGTTTATATCTTTTGTGGAGGTTTTGCATTTTATTACTGATTTGTAGGAAATATTTATCTATTATGGATATTAGTCTCATGTGTGTTAGGTGTTACAAATGGTTTCTGTCAGGGGAAGATGGCGGCGTGAGCAGGGCGGCAGAAATCTCCTCTCAACATCATATTTATCTACAAAAATACAGCAAATACAACTATTCCTAAAAGAGAGACCAGAATACAGAGGAAAGCGCACAGGGTGCAGCTACACCCGAGAGGACTTGGCACCCTGTGAGGCGGGTAAGATACGGAGCCGCGACCCGGCAGCACCCGAGCACTCATCCAGCGCGGCGCACTGGCGGGGGGAGAGGATTCAGAGCCGGGAGGGAGTGGAAGAGCAGGTCGGCGAAATAACCAGCCCCGGTGGTCTGTGCCGGGAGTGCTGGGAGCGCTGACACACATCGTGCGGTGCATCAGACATTGGAGAGGCAGAAGGTGCAGGTTTTGAGCTGGAAACACGCCGGGTCCATGCAGCCAGTGCCCCGGGACAAGAGAACAGCACGTGTGGTTTGTAGCGGTATCGGAGAGGCGGGGAGCCCAGCAAGGGAACACCATCGTCCGGCAGGCTCAGCCCAGCGGTCTGGGAGTCCTGAGAAACTTCGGACCCCTTGGCTGGTGACTGAGAAAAGGGAGCAGCCACACTAAAACTTTATAGAGAACAGCCTCCCATTCGTTCCCGCCCTGGCCAGAGCTACAAAGAGCGGCGTGGCCGTGGCTGTGGATTAGTGGAGCAACAGCGACACCTACAGCACCCTTAGAGAATCGACTCCGGGTGGGCGGTTTTTTTTTCTTTTTCCTTTCCTTTTTCTTTCTTTCTTCTTTCTCTTCCTTCTTTTTTTGCTTGTTTATTTTTTTCTTGTTTTTTTTTAAGTCTTAAAGAGCCCACCTGACATACATGTCACCTACCAGCAACCACTTCTATCAACATGAAAAGACAGAGGAATATGGTACAGACAAAAATAACCCAGACCCAGACAACTCCTGAGAGGGAACCTGAAGGGATGGAAATGCAGAATCTTCCTGAAAAAGAATTCAGAATAAAAGTCATAACCATGCTGATGGATCTACAGAGAAATATGCAAGAGCTAAGGGAGGAAGTGAGGGAAGTCAGGAAAGACAATGCAGAAATGAGACAAGCCATCGACGGGCCTAGCAGCAGACTGGACGAGATGCAAGAGACTGTTAATGCAATAGAAATCAGAGAACAGGAACACAGAGCAGCTGAGGCAGAGAGAGATAAAAGGATCTCTAGGAATGAAAGAATATTAAGAGAACTGTGTGACCAATCCAAACAGAACAATATTCACATTATAGGAGTACCAGTGGAAGAAGAGAGAGAAAAAGGGATAGAAAGTGTCTTTGAAGAAATACTTGCTGAAAACTTCCCCATGCTGGGGAAGGAAATAGTCTTGCAGTCCATGGAAGCCCACAGATCTCCCAACACAAGGGACCCAAGGAAGACAACACCAGGACACATAATAATTAAAATGGCAAAGATCAAAGACAAGGACAGAGTATTAAAGGCAGCTAGAGAAAGAAAAAAGATCACCTTCAAAGGAAAATCCATCAGACTAACATCAGACTTCTCAACAGAAACTTTACAGGCTAGAAGAGAATGGCATGATACATTTAACGCAATGAAACAGAAGGGCCTCGCACCAAGAATACTGTATCCAGCATGATTATCATTTAAATATGATGGAGGGATTAAACAATTTCCAGACAAGCAAAAGCTGAGAGAATTTGCCTCCCATAAACCACCTCTACAGGATATCTTAAAGGAACTGCTCTAGAGGGAAGCACCCCTAAGGCTAAAAAGCTGTCACCAGAGAAAATAAAATCATAGCAAAGGAAGCAGACCATCCAAATACTAACTAAAGGCAAAGAATAAAACACCTAGTATACAAAGAATGGAGGAGGAAGAATAAGAAGGGAGAGAAATAAAGAAACATCAGACGGTGTTTACAATAACTTAACAGGAAAGTTAAGTTAGATTGTTAGATAGTTAAGAAGCAACCCCTGAACCTTTGGTAAACACAAATCTAAAGCCAGCAATGGCAATAAGTACATATCTATCGATAATCACCCTAAATGTAAATGGACTGAATGCACCAATCAAAAGACACAGAGTAACAGAATGGATAAAAAAGCAAGACCCATCTATATTCTGCTTACAAGAGACTCACCTCAAACCCAAAGATATCCGCAGACTAAAAGTGAAGGGATGGAAAAAGATATTTCATGCAAACAACAAGGAGAAAAAAGCAGGTGTTGCAGTACTTGTATCAGACAAAATAGACTTCAAAACGAAGAAAGTAGCAAGAGATAAAGAAGGACATTACATAATGATAAAGGGGTCAATCCAACAAGAACATATAACGAGTATAAATATATATGTACCCAACACAGGAGCGCCGGCATATGTGAAACAAATACTAACAGAATTAAAGGAGAAAATAGACAGCAATGCATTCATTTTAGGAGACTTCAACACACCACTCACTCCAAAGGACAGATCAACCAGACAGAAAATAAGTAAAGACACAGAGGCACTGAACAACACACTAGAACAGATGGACCTAACAGACATCTACAGAACTCTACATTCAAAAGCAACAGGATACACATTTTCTCAAGTGCACATGGAACATTTTCCAGAATAGACCACATACTAGGCCACAAAAAGAACCTCAGTAAAGTCGAAAATATTGAAATTCTACCAACCAACTTCTCAGATCATAAAGGTATTAAACTAGAATTAAATTTTAGAAAGAAAACAAAAAGGCTCATAAATACATGGAGACTTAACAACATTCTCCTAATTAATCAATGGGTTAATGACCAAATCAAAACAGAAATCAAAGAGTATATGGAGACAAATGACGACAACAACACAAACCCACAACTTCTGTGGGATGCAGCAAAGGCAGTTCTAAGAGGAAAGTATATTGCAGTCCAGGCCTATCTAAAGAAAGAACAACATTCCCAAATGAATAGTCTAAAGACACAATTACTGAAATTGGAAAAAGAAGAACAAATGAGACCCAAAGTCACCAGAAGGAGGGACATAATAAAGATCAGAGAAGAAATAAATAAAATTGAGAAGAATAAAACAATAGAAAAAATCAATGAAACCAAGAGCTGGTTCTTTGAAAAAATAAACAAAATAGATAAACCCTAGCCAGACTCATTAAGAGAAAAAGAGAATCTACACACATAAACAGAATCAGAAATGAGAAAGGAAAAATCATGATGGATCCCACAGAAATACAAAGAATTATAAGAGAATACTATGAGAATCTATATGCTAGCAAGCTGGAAAACCTAGAAGAAATGGACAACTTCTTAGAAAAATACAACCTTCCAAAACTGACCAAACAAGAAACAGAAAAACTAAACAGACCAATCACCAGCAACGAAATTGAAGCAGTAATCAAAAAACTACCCAAGAACAAAACCCCCGGACCAGATGGATTCACCTCTGAATTCTACCAGACATATAGAGAAGAAATAACACCCATTCTCCTTAAAGTTTTCCAAAAATAGAAGAGGAGGGAATACTTCCAAACTCATTCTATGAAGCCAGCATCACTCTAATACCAAAACCTGGCAAAGACCTCACCAAAAAAGAAAATTACAGACCAATATCCCTGATGAACGTAGATGCAAAAATACTCAACAAAATATTAGCAAACCGAATTCAAAAATACATCAAGAGGATCATACACCATGATCAAGTGGGATTCATCCCAGGGATGCAAGGATGGTACAACATTCGAAAATCCATCAACATCATCCACCACATCAATAAAAAGAACAAAAACCACATGATCATCTATCTCCACAGATGCTGAAAAATCATATGACAAAATTCAGCATTCATTCATGATTAAAACTCTCAACAAAATGGGTATAGAGGACAAGTACCTCAACATCATAAAGGCCATATATGACAAACCCACAGCTAACATCATACTTAAGAGCGAGATGCTAAAAGCTTTTCATCTAAGATCGGGAACGAGACAGGGATGCCCACTCTCTCCACTGTTATTCAACATAGTACTGGAGGTCCTAGCCATAGCAATCAGACAAAACAAAGACATACAAGGCATCCAGATTGGTAATGAAGAAGTCAAATTGTCACTATTTGCAGATGACATGATACTGTACATAAAAAACCCTAAAGATTCCATTCCAAAACTACTAGAACTAATATCTGAATTCAGCAAAGTTGCAGGATACAAAATTAACACACAGAAATCTGTTGCTTTCCTATACACTAATGATGAACTAACAGAGAGAGAAATCAGAAAAACAATTCCATTCACAATTGCATCAAAAAGAATAAAATACCTAGGAAGAAACCTAACGAAGGAAGTGAAAGACCTGTACTCTGAAACTACAAGACACTCCTAAGAGAAATTAAAGAGGACACTAACAAATGGAAACTCATCCCATGCTCTTGGCTAGGAAGAATAAATATTGTCAAAATGGCTATACTACCTAAAGCAATATACAGATTCAATGCAATCCCTATCAAAATACCAACAACTTTCTTCAATGAACTGGAACAAATAATTCTAAAATTCATATGGCACCGCAAAAGACCCCAAGTAGCCAAAGCAATCCTGAGAAGGAAGAATAAAAGAGGGGGAATTACGCTCCCTGACTTCAAGCTCTACTACAAAGCTTCAGTAATCAAGACAATTTGGTACTGGCACAAAAACAGACCCACAGATCAGTGGAATAGAATAGAAAATCCAAACATCAACCCAAACATATACAGTCAATTAATATTTGATAAAGGAGCCTTGGATATACAATGGGGACATGACGGCCTCTTCAGCAGCTGGTGTTGGAAAAACTGGACAGCTACATGTAAGAGAATGAAACTGGACTACTGTCTAACTCCAGACACAAAGGTAAACTCAAAGTGGATCAAAGACCTGAATGTAAGTCATGAAACCATAAAACTCTTAGAAAAAAATATAGGCAAAAATCTCTTGGACATAAACATGAGTGACTTCTTCATGAACATATCTCCCCAGGCAAGGGAAACAAAAGTAAAAATGAACAAGTGGGACTATATGAAGCTGAAATGCTTCTGTACAGCAAAGGACACCATCAGTAGAACAAAAAGACATCCTACAGTATGGGAGAATATATTCATAAATGACGTATCCGATAAGGGGTTGACATCCAAAATATATAAAGAATTCACGCGCCTCAACAAACAAAAAGCAAATAATGCAATTAAGAAATGGGCAGAGGACATGAATAGACATTTCTCCAAAGAAGAAATTCAGATGGCCAACAGGCACATGAAAAGATGCTCCACGTCACTAATCATCAGAGAAATGCAGATTAAAACCACAATGAGATACCACCTCACACCAGTGAGGATAGCCAACATCCAAAACACAAACAACAACAAATGTTGGCCAGGATGTGGAGAAAAGGGAACCCTCCTACACTGCTGGTGGGAATGCAAATTAGTTCAACCATTGTGGAAAGCAGTATGGAGGTTCCTCAAAAAGCTAAAATAGAAATACCATTTGACCCAGGAGTTCCACTCCTAGGAATTTACCCTAAGAATGCAGCAGCCCAGTTTGAAAAAGACAGATGCACCCCTATGTTTATCGCAGCACTATTTACAATAGCCAAGAAATGGAAGCAACCTAAGTGTCCATCAGTAGATGAATGGATAAAGAAGATGTGGTACATATACACAATGGAATATTATACAGCCATAAGAAGAAAACAAATCCTACCATTTGCAACAACATGGATGGCTCTAGAGAGTATTATGCTCAGTGAAATAAGCCAAGCCAAAAAAGACAAGTACCAAATGATTTCACTCATATGTGGAGTATAAGAACTAAGAAAAAAACTGAAGGAACAAAACAGCAGCAGACTCACAGAACCCAAGAACGGACTAATAGTTACCAAAGGCAAAGGGACTGGGGAGGATGGGTGGGAAGGGAGGGACAAGGGGGAAAAAGGGGAATTACGATTAGCAGACGTAATGTGGGGGGGGGGGTACGGGGAGGGCTGTACAACTCAGAGAAGACAAATAGTGACTCTATAGCATCTCACTATGCTGATGGACAGTGACTGTAATGGGGTTGGTGGGGGGAACCTGATGAAGGGGGTAGTGTAATCACCATAATATGGCACATTTAATTGTAGATTAATGATATCAAAATAAACTTAAAAAAAAACAAATGGTTTCTCTCAGCCTGTAACTTATCTTTTGAAAATTTATTAGGGAATCATTTTCTGTATAGAAGTTGACATTCTTGTACTTGATCAAATCAGCTCTTTTTTTTTCCTTTATGGCTTCTGAGGGGGTTTTTTTAGTATCATTAATATTCAATTATATGAGCAACATTGTGGTTACTAGATTCCCCCCATTATCACGTCCCCACCACATACCCCATTACAGTCACTGTCCATCAGCGTAGTAAGATACTATAGAGTGACTACTTGTCTTCTCTGTGCAGCTGTAGGCATTTCTAACCATGTCTGACACACCATGAATGCTCAAAAAATTGGGAAGTTATTATCCTTTGGATTTCCTGAGGCATGGAGGCTTCAACTGAGTTTAGATGATCTGGATATGCACATTGATATAATTATACAGATCATATAGGCATGATTTTCTGTATCTTTCATGCCTGTCATTCCTCCTCACCCCTATCCAGTATGAAAGGGGGATTCCAAGACAGTAATGCACAAGGTTGTACTCATTTTACGAAGGGAGAGGTTTACTTGTCTTGAGTTTGGGGGAGAATAGGGGGTAAATTTAGAGAAGCTGGAAATGAGGGAGGGAGACTGAGAGTCAGGTAGCAACTCACATAGGCTTTTCAGACATCCTTTGGGTGTTTACACTTCCTCACACCCACTCATACTCATACATACACACATAAGTACATGCATTCATAAATATATGTAAAAGTGTGGCCGACATGCTAGTATACAGATTACTTGGAAGATTAAATGAAATTATAATGTATATTAAAAAATTCAGTTAAAAATTGGCACACAGGAACCATCAAGCAGTCATTAGCAACAGTTTGTGATTACACACAGCAGAGTTTGAACTCTGGTGACCTCTGAGTGGTGTGATGGGCCATGACTTTGACAGTTTGTTTCTCTGTTTTCTAGTTTTTTGGCAATGAGGCTTCACTGAGAAGCTAAGCAGCATAACATGATTAATAGAATGAACTATGGAGCTACTCAGCCTGGACTTGAACCCCAGCAGCTCAACTGCCCTATGTAGGTGACATTGGGCTAGTTACGCTCCCTGCCTCAGTTTCCCATCTGCCAATCAGCAGAAATGGAGCTATCACACAGGGATGTGGTGAGGAACAGACCAGTTAATGCACACAAAGCTGCAGCTGTGGTGTTTGAAGCACATGTTCCCAGCCTCGGGTCACCAGCTGCAGGTGATGGATCCCCAGAGAAAATGCTCAGGCCCTGACTTCATGCTCTCAATAACGCCCTGTCCTTGGCCTGTGGCAGGCCTGGTGGTGCACCCCGTTTAACCTGGAGCCCTAAGCCCAGGGGCAGGAGGAGGGGATTCTACCCAAGGCCACGCTCACCTGTGAGTCCCAGCAGTAGAGTCAGCAGCAGGCAAGGAGGAGGGTGGGGCCAGGAGGCAGGGATGGGCATTGTGGACACCCGAGGAGGCTGCTGTGTCCAGACCTGGGCTGAGAGAACCAGGCTTTGCTCTGTGGACAGCAGAGAAGCCCCCACCTCCCATGATAGGAGAGGAAGTGCCTCCAATGGGGTGGAGAAGCTGTGAGACAGCGCTGCTTCTAGATTCTAGAGAGTTCCTGCTTCTAGATTGTGAAATGGAAGTCAGGAATAGAAGGTGGCTACAATGTGAGGAGTTAGTCATCTTAGGTTTTCAGGGGGTCCTGAACAACCCAGCAGAAGTAATGCATTCTCCCTGCCTGGGGTCTCTGCTCTCTCCTCTGGGCCTCTCTCCCCATCTTGAGGTCTTCGTGGTGAGTTCCTATGTGGGAGCCCCAGGCCAAGAAGGATTTGTGGTTGTGGACTGTGTCCCCAGTTCCCAAACCAGGACCCCAGGATGCGGCTGGCTGGTGGCCTCCTTCTGCTCCTGCCCCAACCCAGAGCTCCCAGCTGGAGAAGCAAGAGGGTCACTGGGGCTGCTCACCTTTGGGATGGACTCAGGTCTGCTCTGCATGACTCCCTATTCCGGCCTTTGATTGATGGAACTGGTAACACACAGCCCAACTGCATGGTGCTTGGTGACCTCAGAACTTGTGTGTGCCTGCCCCCAGAAAGGAATCATTTCCTGACCTCTTACAGGAGAGGAAGTGGTTTCTGCAGCCCAGCAATCACATTCCCAGTCATTTATCTCAGAGAAAGGAAAACTTACATGCACAAATGTATACAGCAGCATTCTTTGTCACAGCAAAAAGGTGGAAACACCAGTTATATGCAACAACATGGAACTGCTGGAAGACATTATGTTGACTGGAAAAGTCAATCTCAAAATGTCACATACTTTATGAGTCCATTTATATAATATTCTTCAGATTACAGAGATGGAGAACAGATTGGCCTCTGCCTGAGGTCTGGTATGGTGGGGATGGGTGTCACTAGACAGGGCTGGCACAAGGGAGAACTTTGTGGTCACAAACTGTCCTGTGTTCCTGATTATGGTGGTGGTTACACAAACGTTCAGAAGAGCGGATGAACATAAGCATGAGCTGGGAATGTTACAAGATTCAGCTATAAAGATAATGTCATAGACATTATAATGTAGACACTGACTATTAAGTTATCCAAAATGATAATATAGTAATATTAGGGTGATGGAGATGGAAAGCGTGCATATGTATCACGAGGTCAGAAGGAAGAGAACATTCTAACCCACCTTCCATAGTGGGAAGCCAATAAATAATGCCCGAAAGTGAGAAAACAAGAAGTAGCCACGTGAGAATGCTGTGCGAGATTTGGCAGTAAAATCTAGACTGGTCAGCTGAGAGAGTCGAAAATGGCATCCCCTGGGGGGTGGAAAATGGCAGGAGGTGATGGAGACTCCAGTTTTCATATGTGGAACTTTAGAACCATTTGAATCTTATACTGTTTGCATATGTAAACTTGATAAAGGTAAAAATTAACTTAGGTAATTAGATTACTGGTATAAGAGTTACACATAAAAAGAATGTTCATACAATTAACACTATTAAGAATTTTATAAGCACACTGAATACAAGATTGATGTTCAAAATTCAATTAAAATGCTATATAGTAGTCAAAGCCACTGAAAACAATCCTAATAATTTTTTAAGATTCCATAAACCAGAGAGTATTAAAGATAGCTCTGCTAGGGATGCATAACACTTAAAAAAATGTGAATTTGTGAATTGAAATTCATAAATAAAAGCCTAAATAAATAGAAGTATCTGATGCCCATGAGTGGGATATCTCAATATTGGAAGGATGTCAATTTGCCTGAATTGATGCCTGAAATAAGTGTAAAGCAGTCAATAATAATTCTAAAAGGGGTTTTCATGAAACTTCACAAAGCGATTCTAAAATGCATTTGGCTCAAGATAGCCAGGATAGTTTTGAACAAGAAAAGGAGGGAAGATTTACCCAAAGGAGATATAAAAACTTATAGCTATTCTAACTAAGACAGGTAGTTTTGAGAGAGGCAGACAAATAGCCCTTAGAACAAAGAGCTCATAAAAGAACCACAGATTTATGGAACTTTGATATATGGCACAGAGGGCAGTGCAGATCGGTGAGTGCCAGACACTTCCTCCTTGTGGAAGAAAAAAAATAAGATCCCTACCCCGCACCACAAACACACACAAGAAAAATATAGCTAGACCAAAGGCATAAATGGAAAGAGCAAAACTTGATCAAAAATTAAAACTTTTTTAAATCTAGCAAGTTCTCAAATAACAGCAAGAAGCTGCTTTGTGGACCACAGCAGAAGAACAGGAGGGACTCTCCCATATGTGTGAAAGGAAACAAAGATAAGTTTTTTGCAAAGCTGTACTAGTAAAACATTAGAGGGAGCTTTCAAACCATCTTGAGAAGAATTGATAAACTGTAACATATTCTTACAATAGAAAACTATACAGCATTGGAAAATTAATAAATGGAGCTATATATATATATCAACATGAATAAATCCCACAAACTGTGTTAAGCATAAAAAATAAAATTTCCTAGAATGCTGCATACAGTATAATAGCATTTTTATAAGATTTAAAACATGCAAAGAAAAGAAAAAATACAAAAAAAAGAAAAAAGAAAAAAAAAGAATAAATAAATAAATAAATAAAACATGCAGAGTAATATTAAACATTTCTTAAGGAATTACACATATGTTGTGAAAGTATACAATCATGCTTGAGAATGATAAACACCAAATTCACAGCTAGGTTTTCCAAAGGGACAGAAGACCATACTGGTAAAATGTTACTATTTTGCAAAGATAGGATGGTAGTTCCATGGATTTTAAAATTTTTATTTATTCCAGAATGGAAAAATGTTCATTCAACTTAATGATTTCAAAATATACATGTGTAAAATGGAATCACACTTGGAAAAGCTGTGGATTAAAGTAAAATGTACTCTGAAAATTAAGGGTTGTTCATGATCAGGGGCAGGATGGAAACCTGTTTTCTTGATTTTGATTCTCTTCTGGACCAAGGAAGGGCCAGTTTGAAGCTCAGGGCATCAGGGTGCAGACATCCCGAGTCCCCATGACCCAAGTCCTTCCTTGACTCAGCTCCAAACCTCAGAGAGAAGGAATGTTAGGAGGGTATATGGAAGGGAGCATGTCCCTGGTGGAGGTGGGGCTGCAGAGGGAAGGGCAGGGTCTTGGCTAACCTACTGGACCTTGCAGCTTCCTCTCCCCACTGGAGACCCTTGACAGGGCAGGCAATACATTATAGGGCATGCAGGAGCAGAAGGGAAAAACATCCACTCATATTAATCCCAGAAATATTTATTGAGCGCTTACTATGTGGCAGGCACCATGCTTGGCCTGGGTTCATTGTGCAGATCAGCAATGAAGCTCCACTCACCATAGCACAACACCTTCTCTGGGTGCTGAGCTTTCTGCCATGCCCACATTCATCTTTGCCACTAGTCGGTGTCTCCGAGTTCCTCAGATAGACTCTACTAAGTTTAGGCATGCCTTTCTTATTCATTCCAAAGATACATAATATGAAAATTGAATTATACAACAATTTATGGTCTCAAAGACTTTGGGTCTCAAAGCTTTGAATTTCATCTCACCTCTACACCTTGGACCTCAGCCAGGGTTCCAAGAAGTTAAAATGAAGATATTCAAACTCCAGGGCACTACATATTGCATGAGAGTTGGAATTCCAAGAGACATTTGGGGAAAATAAGAGTGCTCACAACCTTCTCCTTAGGCTGGATCAACTTTGTGGGCACTGTAATGCTTTTGGGGCTCCCCCTGCACTCCTCTTGCCAACAATGATGGTGACCATGACCTCACTTAATGACTATGGCCAGCCCCCAACTCACCCGTTATAGGTTCTGCCATCTGTGGATGTAGGTGACTATGAAACTCATCACCAGCAGTACCTTCAATCCCAGGAGGAAAGCCTCAAATATAAGGGCAGGCATCTCTGGACCTCAATACCAATGGGCAGAAAGAGACATCTCATGGAGTTCTCTGAGTTTAAATACCTCACCCTACTCAGGCAACAGAGGTAACTCAGTTGCTCACAAGAAGACCTGAGCTTACCTGTGCTCCCAGTGGGCTTGTATGTGCTGTGGGCTGATGGGGACAGTATGAGGTTGGCCTGGATGGGAGGCTGTGCCTCCTGCTGTACCTTACGGGTGAGCACCGATTTGGACCCCTGCGAGCTTTCCCGGGTGTAGCTCCCATCGAGATTCTTCTTGGGTGTGGGTGGCTCAGCAACATTAAACATATGGCAGTTCTCCAGCGAGGTGAGATGCACACTCTGTGGGTGGAATCTCTGCACGTGGCAGGTAATGGCCACCAAATCTGAGGAATGCGAAGACTGGGATACTGTCACTGCAGGGGGAACTGACACAGCCCAGAAAAAGAAATTATTGCAGGAAATCCAGTCTGGGAGCCTGGGAACTCCCTGAGGATGGGGGGCCTACCACAGGGGAGGATGTAGGATGTAGGATGTAGGGAGGATGCATGCATAAGTAAATGCATGGCTGATGAAAATGTAAATGCAGGAGTGAATTCTGGCTGGCATGGAAGGACACACGAATGGCAGGGTGAATGGGGGTGATGAAAGTCCTAGTCTTTCCTTCCTTTTCCATTTTGGCCATTAAAGATGAAAGGATGAGCCCTGGATTCCATTTAAGCACTTACAAATCTATGACTTGATAATTCTAAAATTGAAGGTTCACAGACTCTAAATTTTTAAGACTCCAAGTTACTAATTTTTACATTGGAGGAACTAGGGTTTGGAAAGGTTAAGTAACTTACCCAAGGTCACAGTGGCAAAGCTGGGGTTATGGTACAGGCAGTACATTTTTCCATTATGTTCTTCTGACTCCCCTACTTAAAAGCTATAAGCATTTATGATTCCTGGCTTCTGAAATTATTATCCAATGACTTCTAGAACTTTTCAACCAGATTTTCAGCTGTGCAATAGATTTTCAGCTATGCAATAGAATGTATTCATAATGAGGAAATTTGGGGGAATTTAAAATACTATAAAAATTAAACATAAAGCAGAATTTGAACAGACAATATGGCAAAGTTCTGTGATATAATGAGTTATAAGAAATATATATTTGGGGGGATTATGCTCCCCGACTTCAAGCTCTACTACAAAGCCACAGTAATCTAGACAATTTGGTACTGGCACAAGAACAGACCCATAGACTAATGGAACAGACTAGAGAGCCCAGATATAAACCCAAGAATATATGGTCAATTAATATACGATAAAGGAGCTATGGATATACAATGGGGAAATGATAGCCTTTTCAACAGCTGGTGTTGGCAAACTGGACAGCTACATGCAAGAGAATGAAAGTGGATTATTGTCTATCCCCATACACAAAAGTAAACTCAAAATGGATCAAAGACCTGAATGTAAGTCATAAAACCATAAAACTCTTAGAAGACAACATGGGCAAAAATCTCCTGAATATAAACATGAGGAACTTTTTTCTGAATGCATCACCTTGAGCAAGGGAAACAAGAGTAAAAATGAACACATGGGACTACATCAAATTAAAAAGCTTCTATAAATAATGTATGGAGACTAATGACAACAATAACACAAAGCCGCAACTTCTGTGGGACACAGCAAAGGCAGTTCTAAGAGGAAAATATAATGCAATCCAGGCCTATTTAAAGAAGGAAGAACAATCCCAAATGAATAGTCTAAAGATATAATTACTGAAATGGGAAAAAGAAGAACAAATGAGGCCCAAAGTCACCAGAAGGAGGGACATAATAAAGATCAGAGAAGAAATAAATAAAATTGAGAAGAATAAAACAACAGAAAAAAATCAATGAAACCAAGAGTTGGTTCTTTGAAAAAATAAACAAAATAGATAAGCCCCTAGCCAGACTTATTAAGAGAAAAAGAGAATCTACACACATAAACAGAATCAGAAATGACAAAGGAAAAATCACAATGGACCCCACAGAAATACAAAGAATTATAAGAGAACACTATGAGAATCTATATGCTAACAAGCTGGAAAACGTAGAAGAAATGGACAACTTCTTAGAAAAACACAACCTTCTAAGACTGACCAAGCAAGAAACAGAAAACCCAAAGAGACCAATCATCAGCAACGAAATTGAATCGGTAATCAAAACACTACCCAAGAACAAACCCCCCCAGGCCAGATGGATTCACCTCTGAATTCTAGCAGACATACAGAGAAGAAATTATATCCATTCTCCTTAAAGTTTTCCAAAAAATAGAAGAGGAGGGAATACTTCCAAATTCATTCTATGAAGCTAGCATCACTCTAATACCAAAACCTGGCAAAGACCTCATCAAAAAAGAAAACTACAGACCAATATCCCTGATGAACGTGGATGCAAAAATACTCAACAAAATATTAGCAAACCGAATTCAAAAATACATCAAGAGGATCATACACCATGATCAAGTGGGATTCACCTCAGGGATGCAAGGATGGTACAACATTTGAAAATCCATCAACATCATCTACCACATCAACAAAAAGAAGAAAAAAAAACACATGATCATCTCCATAGATGCTGAAAAAGCATTTGACAAAATTCAACATCCATTCATGATAAAAACTCTCAACAAAATGGGTATAGAGGGCAAGAACCTCAACATCATAAAGGCCATATATGACAAACCCACAGCTAACATCATACTTAACAGTGAGAAGCTGAAAGCTTTTCATCTAAGATCAGGAAGAAGACAGGGATGCCCACTCTCTCCTCTGTTATTTAACATAGTACTGGAGGTCCTAGCCATCGCAATCAGACAAAACAAAGAAATACAAGGCATCCAGATTGGTAAAGAAGAAGTCAAATTGTCACTATTTGCAGATGACATGATATTGTACATAAAAAACCCTAAAGACTCCACTCCAAAACTACTAGAACTAATATCTGAATTCAGCAAAGTTGCAGCATACAAAATTAATACACAGAAATCTGTTGCTTTCCTATACACTAATGATGAACTAACAGAAAGATAAATCAGGAAAACAATTCTATTCACAATTGCATCAAAAAGAATAAAATACCTAGGAAGAAACCTAATGAAGGAAGTGAAAGACCTATACCCTGAAAATTACCAGACACTCCTAAGAGAAATTAAAGAGGACACTAACAAATGGAAATTCATCCCATGCTCTTGGCTAGGAAGAATAAATGTTGTCAAAATGGCTATACTACCTAAAGCAATCTACAGATTCAATGCAATCCCTATCAAAATACCAACAGCATTCTTCAACGAACTGGAACAAATAGTTCTAAAATTCACATGGAACCACAAAAGACCCCGAATAGCCAAAGCAATCCTGAGAAGGAAGAATAAAAGAGGGGGAATTATGCTCCCTGACTTCAAGCTCTACTACAAAGCTTCAGTAATCAAGACAATTTGGTATTGGCACAAGAACACACCCACAGACCAGTGGAACAGAACAGAAAATCCAAACATTAACCCAAATATATACGGTCAATTAATATATGATAAAGGAGCCTTGGATATACAATGGGGAGATGACAGCCTCTTCAACAGCTGGTGTTGTCAAAACTGGACAGTTACATGCAAGAGAATGAAACTGGACTACTGTCTAACCACATACACAAAAGTAAACTCAAAATGGATCAAAGACCTGAATGTAAGTTAGGAAACCATAAAACTCTTAGAAAAAAATATAGGCAAAAATCTCTTGGACATAAACATGAGTGACTTCTTCATGAACATATCTCCCCGGGTAAGGGAAGCAAAAGCAAAAATGAACAAGTGGGACTATATGAAGCTGAAAAGCTTCTGTACAGCAAAGGACACCATCAGTAGAACAAAAAGACATCCTACAGTATGGGAGAATATATTCATAAATGACGTATCTGATAAGGGGTTGACATCCAAAATATATAAAGAACTCATGCACCTCAACAAACAAAAAGCAAATAAGCCAATTGAGAAATGGGCAGAGGAGCTGAACAGACACTTCTCTAAAGAAGAAATTCAGATGGCCAACAGGCACATGAAAAGATGCTCCACATGGCTAATCATCAGAGAAATGCAAATTAAAACCACAATGAGATATCACCTCACACCAGTAAGGATGGCCAACATCCAAAACACAAACAACAAATGTTGGCCAGGATGTGGAGAAAAGGGAACCCTCCTACACTGCTGGTGGGAATGCAAATTAGTTCAACCATTGTGGAAAGCAGTATGGAGGTTCCTCAAAAAACTCAAAATAGAAATACCATTTGACCCAGGAATCCCACTCCTAGGAATTTACCCTAAGAATGCAGCAGCCCAGTTTGAAAAAGACATATGCATTCCTATGTTTATCGCAGCACTACTTACAATAGCCAAGAAATGGAAGCAACCTAAGTGTCCATCAGTAGATGAATGGATAGAGAAGATGTGGTACATATATACAATGGAATATTATTCAGCCATAAGAAGAAAACAAATCCTACCATTTTCAACAACATGGACGGATCTAGAAGGTATTATGCTCAGTGAAACAAGCCAAGTGGAAAAAGACAAGTATCAAATGATTTCACTCATATGAGGAGCATAAGAGCAAAGAAAAAAACTGAAAGAAAAAAACAGCAGCAGACTCACAGAACCCAAGAATGGACTAATAGCTACCAAAGGGAAAGGGACTGGGGAGGATGGGCGGGAAGGGAGGTACAAGGGGGAACAAGGGGTATTAGGATTAGCAGACGTAATGTTGTGGGAGTGCGGGGAGGGCTGTACAACTCAGAGAAGACAAGTAGTGATTCTATAGCATCTCACTATGCTTATGGACAGTGACTGTAATGGGGTTGGTGGGGGGGACCTGATGAAGGGGGTAGTTTAATAACCATAATATTGCACATGTAATTGTAGACTAATGATACCAAAATAAAATTTAAAAAGTAGATGAATGGAAAAAAAATCTTCTGTACAGCAAAGGACAACATCAGGAGAACAAAAAGGCATCCTACAGTATGGGAGAATATATTTGTAAATAACATATCCAACAAGGGGTTAGCATCCAAAATATATAAAGAACTCACACACCTCAACACCCAAAAAGCAAATAACCTGATTAAAAAATGGGTGGAGGATATGAACAGACAATTCTCCAAAGAAGAAATTAAGATGGCCAACAGGCACATGAAAAGATGCTCCACATCACTAATTATCAGGGAGCTGCAAATAAAAACCTCAGTGAGATATCACCTCACACCAGTTAGGATGGCCAGTATCGAAAAGACTAAGAACAACAAATGTTGGTGAGGATGTGGAGAAAAGGGAACCCTCCTACACTGCTGGTCGGAATGTAAATTAGTTCAACCATTGTGGAAAGCAGTATGGAGGTTCCTCAAAAAACTCAAAATAGAAATACCATTTGACCCGAGAATTCCACTCCTAGGAATTTACCCAAAGAATATAATTTCTCAGATTAAAAAGACATATGCACCCCTATATATACTGCAGCACTATTTACAATAGCCAAGATATGGAAGCAACTTAAGTGTCCATCACTAGATGAATGGATAAAGAACATGTGGTACATATACACAATGGAATACTATTCAGCCATAAGAAAGAAACAAATCCTGCCATTTGCAGCAACATGGATGGAGCTGGAGGATATTATGCTCAGAAAGACAAGTACCAAATGATTTCCCTCATTTGTGGAGTACAACAACGAAGCAAAACTGAAGGAACAAAACAGCAACAGACTCACAGACCCCAAGAAGGGACTAGCGGTTACCAAAGGGAGGGGTGGAGGAGGATGGGTGGGGAGGGAGGAAGAAGGGGATTGAGAGGCATTATGATTGGCACACATGGTGTGGGGGGAATCATGGGAAAGACAGTGTAGCACAGAGAAGACAAGTAGTGACTCTGTGGCATCTTACTATACTCATGGGCAGTGACTGCAATGGGGTATGGGGGGGAGACAATAATATGGGTGAATGTAGTAATCACATTGTTCTTTCATGTGAAACCTTCATAAGAGTGTATATCAATAATACCTTAATAAAAAGAAAAGAAATATATATTTGATCATTCATATGACCAAATATATACTTCCCAAGTATATCTGGCCTTCGTCCACAGTTCCTGAAAACACTGCCGAGTCTTAATGGTGAAACAGTGTTTTGTCACGTTGATGAGAGACTTTTGGACCCCAACCAAGGGCAGGGGCTGGAGGCTGAATCAGCCAATGGCCAATAATTTAGTCAGTCTTGACTATGCAATGAAGCCCTCACAAACCCCTGAGAAGAGCTTTTTGCTTGCTCTCTCTCTCTGCTCTGCCCTCCCTGCTCTGCTTGGTTGGATCCTGCTTCTATGCGTGGGGAACCAGAATGTCTCACGTGCCACTGAGCCAGGCCTCAAGCTCCACCAGGACAGAAGCTCCTTTACTTGGGACCTTGCCCTATGTCTCTCTTCATCTGGCTGTTAACTTGTACCCTTTACAGTACCCTTTATTAAACTGGTAAATGTGTTTTGGGGTTCTATGAGCTGCTCAAGCATATTAATCAAACCTAAGGGGGAGGTTGTGGGAACCTCCAATCTATAACCAGTACATCAGAAGCACAGTGAGCTGCTTCTTGGGGCTTGTGACTGGCACCTGGAGTTGGGGATGGAGGGCAGTCTTGTAGGATGGAGCCCTTAACCTGGGAATCTGGTGCTGTCTCCAGGCAGAGAGCATCAGAATTGAGTTGAGTTCTTGGACACCCTGCAGGTGTTTGAGAACTGGTTGGTGGTAGTATGTGTGGGAAGACCCCGTGCCACATACTTACACACATTGAAATCTGGTCCCAGTACCCAAATGGAGTTATACTACTATTACTGCTGGGTATAATATTGTTGTTGTTATATATATATGTAGGGAAAAAAGACACCATTGCATTTGCTGTCAGACGAGTGGGATTCACAAGCTCTAACATTAAATCAAGCCCTGGGAGATCCAGATTCTGGTCTCTGCACCAACACCATAGCCAAATGCAAGACCTTGTGCAAGTCAGTTTCCAAGACTCTTAACTTACGAAATTGTCTAAGGTCAGATAATCTCTCATGGGTCTAGTTAAGACAGAGTTCAACCCTTGGTCTAGGATTGAGAGAGTAACTCGTTATGGAGGACAATTTGAAGGAGCAAAGGGCCTCTGATCCCCAAATATCCTTTCTCCATACTCAACCACCTAGGCCTATACAATTCTATCAGTGATACCACTACCAGGTGGGACAGCCAAAGGAAGACACCATTCCCAGAAGGTCACTGTCCATCCTCACGTCTTCCCCCTTCAGCACACAGGCAGGGATTCATACCAAGCCAAGAGCAGGACCCTGAGAAGGGGGAACTCAAGATAGCGAAGGCCTGGTAACTGGGGTGGCACCCAGGGATAACAAGCCAGGGTAAGGTGTCCCCAAGCAAGTGTCACAGGCTTTAGAGGGCAGCAAGGACCAATAAAAGGATGGAAAGGCTGTGATGGCTCATTCTAGCCACCAGTATGTTGTCCTGGCTGGACAGTGTCCAGGGCAGTGTCAGGAGGACAGAGACCAGGTGCAGTGATGGTAACCATGTCCATGTGCTCAGTGGCAGCATTTGAGGCAGCATGCACAGGTTGTCTCATTTAATCCCCACAAATCTAAATGACGTAAAGATGGAAACCTGCTTGGTATCAGACAACAAAAAACCACTTAAAAGAAACCTATCCAAAATCAGGCCCCGATTTCATAGCAGTTGTCAAAAAGGAATTGGTTGAAACTTTATCTTGAAAAACATTTTACTTGTTAAACTAATTTTATTTAATTTATATTTTAATTCATTATAGAATATAATCACAACTGTGCACAGCTCTTAGAAGGAGTAACCCCTGGGAGTGTAAGGAAGTTGATTTTTTTTTCCCCAGAGACTCACATTATAGTATCAACAAAGCTTTCATTTCCAATTTCACATTCAAGGCACAATCAATAAAAGGTAATTTTGGAAATTTACTTGGAATTATTCAAGTGCTCTCACAATGCCCATAGTTGCCTTCTGTAAACCGTGAATAGGGCAAACAGAATAGGGCAGTTGTACACATTAAATAAGCCCACACGAATGTGCTTTCTGACTGTGTGTTATGTTTATCTGAGACATTAATATCCACAGCAGCATAGAAGGGGGCTGACTCCCACCCACAACTCACAGGAAACACCCATATTCCACAACCTGCTTACGGGCTCTGCCAACCTGCCAAGTTCTTACCCCAACCCTAAAAGGTGGGAACTGTTACCACTTGCATTTCATGGACAAGGAAACTGAGGCCCAGACAGGCTAGGTAATGTGTCCAGGGTCCACAGCTAGTCAGTGGCAGAGCAGGGGTTCCTAGCCAGGCAGTCTGGCCTCAGGGTCTGTGCCCTGGACCACCACTCTGATCTGCACTCAGCCCCTGGAGGGGAAGAGCACCTCACGGCTCAGAGCCCAGGCCATATGAAAGCAGGTGGCACAGAGCAGAGATTAGGAGCACAGGCTCTGGTTCACATGCAGCCCAAGCCTGCATTTCCAGCCCCTCTACTGGGTAAGCCTGAGCACCTTAACTCTCTAAGCCTCAGTTTCCTCATCTGCAAAACAGGGATGATTCTTAATTTTCAGAGTTAATTAATAAACTGAGTAAGGTAACTAGTGTAGATTATGTGACACATGGTGATCACTTTATAAGTGGTCTATCATCTTCATGCTCACAATAACTGTTTGAGAAATTGTTATTAATCATATTTCCAACCAACATTAGAAAAAGAAAAGGCTCAGAGAGGGTTAGTAACTTGCCCAAGGGCCTCACAGTAAATAGAACCCACGTTTCAACCCAAGAGGTGTTACTCCACGTCAAAGGCTCTTTCTGTTATATCACAGCTGCCTCTCCTTCTCCACATAATAATCCCACAATAATCAGTCAACTTTAATATTTTCCTGCTTTCAACCCAGCTCTAGGTGGGGCACCACGAAGACCAGAGTCATGGCAGAACCCCCACTACGAGCCCCATTGTCCCGATGCCAAGCAGGGGTCAAGGAAATGAATCCGCAGCAGGTCCCAGAGAGGTGGGCATGACCGTGGTTAGTGGGGAGATGAGGGAACTGAGCTCCGGAAGGGCAGGGCTTTGCCTGAGGTCACAGATGGCTGGTGGCAGCCCTGCAGTATGATACTGATCCATCTGACTCCAGCTGGCCACCTCCAAACACAAGAGACAGCATCTGCTTCAAGGGTGCGAGGGTCCCATTGTGGAGATGTGTGAATAGAATAAAACCCCTGGTTGGGGGCATGTAGAAGAGCCCAAAGTTTAAGTGCCAACAGTGAGAACTGATCAATGTGGACAGAGAGAATAAATACCAGAAACAGAACATTTAAGATTGCAATTTGAGAACAGACTTGAGGTAGCACTAAGGTTTGTATTCTCAGGCAGCATGGGAGAGAAAAATACAAAAGGGCCTGAGAGCGCTGCCTTCTAACCCCAGCTCCGAGACCTCTGAGACACTGGTCCTCCTCTGCTTTTACCGCCTGTCATACGTCAGATAAGGTGAGCGAGGGCGTCGGGCACACAGTAAGTGCTCTACAGTCAGCCAAACGCGAACAGAGGCACAGAGACGCGTGGGCCTAAGGGGCGAGGTGCTGTAGTTTGGGAGGACCTGCAGCTGCAGAGCTATGTTAGCAGCCCAGAGAAGGGGGTCTGAAGGCCAGAAAAGGGACTGTCCTTCCCTGCTGCAGACCCCAGGGCATCCGAACAGCTGCACAGCTGAGTGGTAGGACCAGCGATGTTCCCAGGGTTATTAACCTTACAGCAGTGAGCCAGATAATACCGTATGTAGCCGAAGGAGAAAAATAAGACACGGAGGAAGTCACTCAGAGTGTCAATAAAGAAATAATGTGACTTACTTCCGATCAGAAAAGACCAGTTTGGAGGTTTTCACCCAGATCTGTATATTCCCCGGAGTGAATGTTTTCCTTAGTTCTGCGGGACCACAAAACAAGGGCACGGAGAAATTGAAAGGTAAACGGGATCATTCCCCCTGAGGATTCCTACAGCAGGCAGATGAAGGCCAATTCTGTCAGGGAGAAAGAGAGGGCAGGGTCAAAGGCACAGCTGAGGACCAGGACTGCTCCGCAGCCCGTGTCGCGTCCACCCTTTTCCCGCAGGGGCACGGGCACGCAGGCGCAGATGCTCTCACCTGCAGGCGGCTCAGCCAGGCCTGGCCAATCACAACACTCCTTCCTACCAACCGGTCGTCATTCATTTTCTCAAGCTGACTCAAAACTGGGACCAAGAAAACCCGGGAGCTGTAGTGAGTCTGAATTGCTAGCGGGCAGCTCCCTCTAGTGGAAAAAGTTATCTGAGGCGCAAAAGGTGAGAGAGAGGTTGGGGAGAGAAAGGGTTATGGAAGGGGAGCAGAGTGGGAAGGAGGAGAAAAAGGAGGCTGGGGGAGAGAGGAAAGAGAAAGCGCTAGCCCAGTAGAGAGAAGAATCTTGCACCTGCACATACCCTGTTTCCCAGCTAAATCAAGAATTCTGGCCTCTTTAAAATTCACTTCCAGAAACTTCCAGCTGAACCAGTCTTGATTAAAAGCCTTTCTAGAAGGGACTTTGGGTCCCAACAGTTTTTAATCTGTGGCGTTTCCGCAGTCAAGTGCTGAGGCGAAGAATTTTCAACCGGAAGTGCATGGAATTGGGAAAGGGACGTCTGGCTCCTTCTTGGTGAGGGTGTGGGGGAGGGAGGAATGGGATTGATGCCGGGGTTCTTGTTCACGAAGCCGAAGAATGAGCTTAGCAAACAGGCAAGGTAGGAGAGCAAGGTATAGACTTTTATTTAAAAATAAAGTGATAGGACAGAGCTCTCGGCTCACGCCAGGAGGGGACAAGAGAGTCCGGTGTGGTGCGTTGTCTAGGGGTTTTATAGGCAGATGAGAATTTTTCGAGAACATGAAAAAAAGGTTTAGGGGTGTAGACCTGCTAAGTGGTGTCTGAACACCCCGAATTAACTTAACACAAGGAATTCCACGCCAACCCCCACCCCCGATTTCTCTCAGGAACACCTGCGTCCTGGGCTAGGAGCATATCAAAAGGCGGCATTAAGAATTCTGCTTCCCAAACTTCCTGGGTGTTAAAATGCAATCTTATCTTTAAGGTGGAATCTTCCCTGCCTTTTACTATGTTGTTTACAGCTGGGTCTGCATGCTAAATTAGTTGCCCAGTTTGTCCTGGGCCTTTTAGCGTGCTAAAGTGAATCTTACAAATAATTAGCATAATAACAACATGTGCTACTCTTCTTTATCTGGGGAACACCAACTGATCTTACTGAAGAATGACCCTGGAGCTTAATGTTTAACACATAGAGTTTTGGAAGGGGGTTTCATTGGATGTAGTTACATTGCTCTGACTGCAAATATTCTGCCTTGCTTTTTCTGGAGGCCCTCCCCCTACTCTGACTACACCCACAGTCCCTGTCTCAGGATTTAGGGGGAATTCGTGAGAGTTTTATCACCAGCCCAGGGTGTCTTCGCTTCCCTCACCTTCATCCAGTGGTGCCCTGAGTCCGTGACACTACTGTTTGCACCCCAGGCAGATAGCAGGTGTTTTTGTGCCTGACCCTCCTAGCCTGCTGCCCAGAGGGGCTGGTGAAAGACCACACCCACTTTTCCCCAGACTGGGCATCTGAGCCCACAGGTGATGTTGGTCTGGACTGGGGGCTGCTGATCCTGGACCACCCAACAGGCAAATTCACTCCCCTCCAGTGTGGCATCTGCCTGCCACGTGTGCTCCACAGAGTAGGTCCCATCTGGGTTTCTAGTGACATGGGGGCCTCCATGGTTTGGATCTTGTGCCTGTTTCCATCCAGGTAAGACGCAGGTGGGAGGGATAGAAATCACTCACCTGGAAAGTGAGGTTCCCTCTCTGATGCGCACAGACACGAATCCCAGAGGGCTCAGTGAATCTTCAGGGTGGGAACAACTGGATAGAGGAACAGAAAAAAACATCTGTTGAAATTACCCCTGTCCACCTGTCCCTTATTTCTCTCTCCCAGGAACCAGCTGCAGAATCTCTCAGTCTCTCATCCTTTTGTTTTTTAAAAAGAAATAATTGTTTCAATGTAAGGCAAATAGAGCTAAATGTTAATATTCATTAAATATTGGTAGAGGTACATGGATGTCTGATATATTATTTTTTGTATGTTTGAAATATTTCATATCATGAAATAAAAATTTAAAAATTACTAAAAAACAAAACCCATGAGGACAGAGACCTAATTTTATTCATTGTTGTGTCCTCAGCACCTAGAACAGTGTCTGGCACACGGTAGATATTCATTATCTGTTGAATGAATAATAAATATTAAACATTTAAAAATAATAACAATGATATTAACAGAGCAAAGAAGTTTGGAATGGAAAGTTGGGGCTGGATAATAATAATAATAAACCCAAACATTCATAAGCACCTTCCTGTGTGCCAGGCAATGTTCTAGGTGCTTTATGAGGAACTTCCCATTTAATCCTCACATGAAATCTATGAGGTATGTCTTCATATTATTCCCACTCTAAGAGGGAACTGTGGCACAACGAAGGTAAGTCAGTCACCCAACAACACACAACTTGTAAAATAGTACGTCTAGGATTAAACCCAGATGGAACCTGTGCCGTTAATGGCTGCACTATGTGATCAGCCATGGCAACGAGTTTCCCTCTTGTGAAATGGGGCTTCGGGCAAAAGACTCTGAAAGCCAATGCTGCCAGGGAAATCAGTGTCCTCATCCTCACACAACCCTACTGCCCCCTCGCCTTGGAGCACCTGGGAGCGGTTCCTGGTCTTTCCCAAGGGCTCTGTCAGAGCCCTGTGTGTGACCTCACAGGTGATCTCTGATGAGACATCCTGGCGGGCCAGTGTCACCCACACCTTACTGGTGATAGAACGACTGCTTCTGTTGTCAGGCACTAGGCCCTGAGCTGAGGCTGGATGCTTGTCTCTGTCCTTCATCCAGGCGATGCTGAAGTCCCAGGCGATGAAGGGGCCAGTGGTGCAGTTGAAAGGCACTGAATTTCCAGGGTGGGCCCATCAGTGCAGGATGCCAAGATGGAAACTACTGGAGGGCCTATTCTAGCAAGTGGTAAGAGAAGGATTCCTGGAGGAGCTGACATTTTGAGCTGAAACTGAGGAAGGATAGGAGCGGGTCATGGGAAGGGACAGGGGAAGAACATTCTGGAAAGTGGGAACAGCAGGTGAGAATACCTTGGTAGACTTGAGAAACCGAGAGGTCTGTAGAACTCCAGCATTGTGGGCAAAGAAGTCCAGATTGGGAAGAGTCTTGTGGGATGTGGTGACACTCTTGATCCTATTCTAAGTGTGATGAGACACCACTGGAGGTTTTAAACAGAGGGGCAAGTGGTCTCATCAACATGCTTTAGAAGACAGTGGGGTTGCTGTGTGGAGAATGGAAAGGAGGGTGGTAGGATGGGAGCAGGGAGACCAGTGAGGAGGTGGCACAGACCTTCAAACATGAGGTCATGGAGCCATGATCAGATGGTGAGAAATGGAAAGACTGAGGTACATGTAGAAAACAAGCCAAACCAGTCCAGGTCTTGGTGATGGACTGATGGGGGTGAGGAGAATGAATTATGGATAAACAATTTCCAGGGGTTTCTCTTGAGCACCTGGATAGATAGTGGACCTAGATTTTGAGATGGAGAAAACTGCAGCACGTTGGGAGGGAGGAGGTGTGGTGAGACATAAGATTTCCATTTCGGAAGGAAGTCTGAACTCAAGAATTGCTGCAGGAAGGGATGGTGGGCCCTCCTCGTTGGGCCCTTCCCATCAACACCCCACTGGGCATCCATCCTCTGCTTGCTCACCTCTAATAATGGGGTGCTCTCTCCACCAAGTCAGCTTCACCTGTCCTCATAAAGCTGAGACTGAGACAAAGCATTTCTGCTTCTAGCCTAGGATCTGTTTCCTAGAGTCATCCTGGGACATCTGCAGGGCTAGGCTATTCCCTCCTGCTCAGGACAGTCTGCAGAGATCTGACAGCAGGGACCTGCTCTGAGCCAGTATGTGAGTTGGGGGCTAGGGACACAGAGCTGTGTCAGAAAGGAGCCCTGCTCTGGAGGAGCATCTGATCAGGCGTGAGTGTGCGTGGAGAGGACATGGAAGCCAGCATTGACGTCACAGGGTGATAGGTGACAGAGGGCAGCTGAGGAGGCCATGGAGCATGTCCTCTGGGGACACAGCTCTGGCACCTTCTGCATCGTGCTCTCTGAGTAAACAATCACCACCCCACCCACGTAGAGCACCTGTGGTTCTTACACATGTTTAGGTGTGTGTGCTCATTTTCATCCACATCCCAACTTTATTGTGACATGGTATTATTGTCCCCACTTTCCAGGAGAAGAAACAGAGACTCAGAGAAGCTGAGTGACACACAGGATCACACAGTCTGTCAGCGGCTGAGGGAGGATGTTAAGCGGGTCTGTCTGACACTGGGGCCAGCACTCCTGCAGCAATGCCAGGGGCTGTGCCACTCAGGGGGTCCTCTCTCCCTCCGCTCTCCCATCCTTGTACCCTCTCTGACCTCCATCTGGCAGCCACCCAGCCCGGAGCTGACATCAGGGAAACTGGGTGGAAGGTGGGCTCCTGTCCCTCCCCACTAACCTCCCCTGGTCCTTCAGCCCCTGTCATGTTGTCTTTCTTAGCCTCAAGCTCTCATCATCTCTGTTCCCCAAGACCCACATTGAGGAAAGACCCCAAATAGCCCCTGGCAGGCAGGAAAAGGGCTCAGCTAGGTCTTCTGGGCTCCAGTCAGCCCTGTACCACAAGGTGGCTGGATCTGGAAGGCCATGAGGGCCTCCCTTCTGCTCTGAAGGCCTCTGTGGGCGGCACCCAGCACCCACCTGCGAGTCCCAGCAGAAGGGCAGGCAGGAGGGAGCCCAGGGCCTGCACAGCTGTGGCGGTCACGACAACGACGCTGACAGTGTCCCTGCTCTGCGTCCGGCACCAACCCCGGATGAGACTCTGCATGAGTCCAGGGGCCAATGCCCGGTCTCCTGGCAGTCTGGGGCAGGTCAAGTGCCTCCTGGCTACCCCCCACCCCCACCCCAGGCCTGGGCAGTGGTTTGGGCTGCAGTAAGGGAAGTTGTCCCTGTGGCTCAGGCCTCCTTCCAAACCCCAAACCCTCAGGCTTGAGGTCTCCAGCCACACGGCACCTGCTGCCTTTGGCTTGGGTGCTGACTATCTCTGATGCCCCAAAGGCCAGAGTGGGAAGGGGCTGGGCTCCACCCCAGCTGCAAGCCAGAGAGCTCCTGTGATGAGGCGAGCCTCCTGCTTGCTGAGCAGCCCAGGCCCAGGGGCGGCTTCGGAGACTACGGATTCGATGGGATGTGGCCCAGGAAGAGCTGGTGAAGTGAGACGGCATAGACGACCAAATAAAACAGAGAGAGCGGAGGCTTGGAAACCCAGCCCTTGCCCACCAGCTCCCTAGGCTGGCACAGTGCTGGCCGGGGCTTCTCCTATTGCCCAGAATTGTCCACTGGGCTCCAAGTGGGGCAAACATGAATGTTAAACACGGCTACCCTGGCCTCTCCCCAAGTCTCTATCCCCTTACTCCATTCTACTGGCTTCCCAATGGCTACTAGCCTTGACACATTTACTTATTTGTTTTTAATCTGTTTCCCCATAAAAAACAACTGGCCGTGATGATTGCTGTATTCAGCACCATGTTGGGCACAGAGTAGGTGCTCAATCATAGGGACTGACCTTTGGGGCCAGATTTTTTCTCAGGGCTGATAAAAAGCAGTGAAGTCTGGCTGTGTCCCCAGCCATCCCGTCTCCCATGCACTGTACACTCAGCTGCCGGGGGGGAGTTGCTAGCCTTGGGGACACTGCTCTGGAATCCATCCCCTCACTGCCCTCACTGCCACTTCAGCCAAGTGAGGCACCCCAAGAAGATAACTCCCAGAGAGAGGGGTGTCTGCAGGAAGAGGAGGTGGCTTCTCATCCTCCAAGCATCTTCTGAGGCAGACAGGGCACCTGCTGCCCTGAGTGGGAGAAAAAGGAACTGAAAAGAGATGGAGCAGCTGACAGGAGAGCAGCCTGAACTTCCTCCATGTGGTGTGTGTGTGGGTGGGGGTGAGGTCCAAGGAGAGCCCCCCAGCGAGGAGGGTGGCCACGCTTAGAGCATCCTGTCGGCAGCCCCATTCAAGAAGGCCCCAGAAGCAAGAGATGGCAGCCCGGACTCTGGGGGTGGGATCAGATCATGCACGAAGGGGCTGCATGACGGGCACCCCCTACAACACACGCACACACATTCTCACATGCATGCACGCACATGCACAGGGAGAAAGCAGAGAAGACTTCCTGGAGGAAAGGACTTTGCCTTCAAGGGACCTGCATCTGCCCTTCCACTTCAGTCACATCATTTTCACAAAAGGAGGAGATTGGTGGCACCAGAGGATGCAGGGGTGGGTAGTCACGGGCAGCCTGCCTTGTGAGGCTGGAAGGCTCAACAAGTGGGGAGATGAGAACCCTCTGAGGAGCAGTCTGAGGAGTGCCAGGGCACCCACACGGCTCACCCTGGCTGGGCCTCGTGCCCCCTGGCAAGGCTGGGTTTACCCTGAATGGAGCCATGCCACTCTTCTTCCTGATTCCAGCTCCAGTGAGAAGTGGCTCTCCAGGAGTCTGCAAACGCAACCTCCCTTGGGGTCTGTGGCCCCAAAAGCCCCCATCTTAAATATGGGTCTCAGCCCTGGCCTACTAGTGAGGGAACCCAAGAGAGACAAAGAGCTCCTAGGTCCTCAGAAAGGACACATCAATGGTCTCCAATCTAACCCAAGCTGCGAGAACTCACTGTCTTTCACTCTCACACCATCTTCTTTGACAGGGCTTGGACTCAGCTTGGACAAGCTGCTCCTGTCACCCTGCTGCTCCTCCAAAGATCCATCTCCCCCCAACACAGTGACCTCACTCTTTGAGGGCAGGGACCCTTTCTTTCCCTTGCTCCATGTCAGTGCCTGACATAGAACAGCCTCCGAACACATGTTGCTACACGAATTTGTTTTATTTTCAGTTTATAGATAGCGCCAGTTACACGCCAGGCACCAATCAAGGCACTGAGCACCCAAGCGGTAAGCCAGGCAGGTGCCCCCTCTCAAGGAAGCTGCATTCTGGAGGGGAGGCTGGAAATCAATGAACAAATATGCACTATGATTTCAGGGAGGGTTAACTGGTATGAAGGAAAATAAAGAAGGCAAAGAGTGATGGGGCATATTTGGGGTTTGGCTGGTGCATAGGAAGATCTCTCAGGGAAGATGTGAATGACGGGAGGCAGGAGTCACAGGAGGTCTGGGGGAGAGTGCTCCAGAGGGAGGGCAGTATGGCAGGTAGGTGAGATCTGGGTTTGCCTGAGCAGCAGCACCATCACTGTGTGGGAGCAGAGGGAGGTGGGCAGCTGGTCCTGGGGGAAACCACCGGGCCTGAGCTTGCAGGCGATGGTAAAGAGGTTGGGGTGAACTCTGTGCAACCCATCAGTGGGCTGAGGGCACAGGCATGGCCGGATCCAATCTGTAAACTAAAAACTCACGCTCTGGTGGCTGTTAAGGGCATGGGTTGGAGGAGGGTCAGGAAAGAAGCAGAGGACAGAGGAAGCAAGAGCTACTGCAGCTATGGACAGCTGGACACTGGGGTCTGGAGCTTGGGGGAGGGATAGCCTATTAGGAGGCGGAGATAGATATTTGCAAGTTATCAGCGTGTGCACGGTTTCTAAAGACACTGCACCACAGGAGACCAATGGAGAGGGGTGTGGGGTGGGGAGAATAAGGGAGAGGAAAGAGAGGGAGGGTCCTGGGGCTGGGACTGTGGTGTGGCTCTGCCACCAGTCTGAAGAGTGACCTTGGGCCATCTCTCTGGGCCTCAGATTCTACAACCAGACATGGACGTGGAGGGGTTTTGGGTAGGTGATCTCTAAGGACCCTTCTGGATCAAGGGCCTTGAATATTCACGGACCTGGCTCATTTCCTGCATCTAAGGCCCCAGCCTAGCCCCGGCCTCAGGCACACAATGTCTACTGAGCCTGCTTCCTGGGCAAAGTGCAAGGGCTGGCATCCTGGGTGTCTGAGGCTTGCAGTTGTGCAGGGCTCACACTTAGATGCTTACTTCCTCTATTGTTCTGCAGTCCCTGTCTTAGAACACTTAATAATTTTTGAACAAGGGGCCCAGCATTCTCAGCTTGCAACAGGCCTGGCTAAACACGTGGCCTATGCTGCCATGGGCCCTTGGCCATCTGCAGTGAGGGCAGGCAAACTACAGCAGGCTAATAGGCATGGTATGGCAGGGTTGTGGTGGGGAGGATGGTAGGAGTCCCCTTGGGTTGCTGTGTGCCAGGAACTAGGATCCTTACTGGACGCTCTGTGACATCTGGGTCCCTGAGGTCACTAGCATCACTTCCCAACACCCCTACAGACACAGTCCCAACAACCTTCCCTGTTCCAGGAGCTGGAGACTCCGGCCACTATGGATGGAGTGGCTCCAGTGACCCTCAACCCCATGAAAGAAAAAAAGAGAGAGAGAGAGAGAGAGAGAAGAGAAGAAAGAAAGAAATAGGAGATGATAAGTGAAGATCAAGGTCCAAAGAATGGCTTTGATGATGGACTTTCAGGGTCTCTGCACTTAGCTGGGGCACATGTGTAGGAACAGGAGGAAGAAAGGGAAGCCCAGGCAGAGGAAGTGACTTGCTTCATAGTGTGCAGCCAGAGAGACCAGCAGGCTAGCCAGGAACCCATGGGGAAGTTACAGGGAGGCTCATTTCAGCTTCAGAGAAACGACCTTCTAACAATGCTGTCCAGTAATGAAACCTCTTGCCTTCCAAGGAGGGAACTGCCCTTCACCAGGGGTGTGCAAGTATATGACTCATATCAGGGATGCTGGAGAAAGATTCCGGCTGAGCAGGTAGACTAAAGAAGGGTTTTTCAAACTATAGGCCACAAAGCAATCATGTGTCATGAAATCAACTGAATGGGCCTAAGCAAGCATTTAAAATGGAAAGATAGAAGAGGAGAGACGAGAAGAAGAAATATCTGGGTTTATCCCACCCAGTAAGTAGACTTACATACAATATTTCAGTGTGTGTGTGTGTGTGTGTGTGTGTGTGTGTGTGAACTGGCTGGCAGTTTAAAGTGTATTACTAATTGTGTGTAGTAGCCAACCAGACTGACAGCCTTGGGAAGGTGATCTCTAAGATCCTTCCAACTTTGCAGTTATGTGAGGCAAGGTTCTTAGATTTTATGTGTGAAATTATGAGGCCAGAATTCTAAGATTCATTTATTTCTTTTTCATTCATTTACTTCCCATTTATTCAATGATCTCTTCTGAGTCATGCTGGGAGCTAGGGGCAAAGAGAGAGATCAGAATCAATTCCTGCCCTCGAGTCAAGTAATGGAGAGAGACATTTAAACTGACAATTATAACATATATTGTAAGTGCTTCAGTAAGCACATGGTTTAGATTTGGGCGTATTTTACCCAACTCTATGCGGGAGGTACTTTTCTTAGCACCATTTTGCAGATAAGAAAAAAATTAAGGCTCTACAGGTCACACAAAGGACTAGGCAAGGGTGCCCAGCAGAGCCGTGATGTGAACCCAGCTGAAGGCAGGGGTGGGGGTTGTGGAGGCTCAAGAAGAAGGGATGGACTGGAGCAGCTGGGGTGGTGTGAAGGAGAAGTCAGGGAAAGTGTCCTAGCAGGAGAGACTCTTGGTCTATGTCTTGAAGGAAGAATAGGGGTCTGATGACTTGCCAAGTGGCAAAGGCATTCCTTTCTTCAAGAGAGAGCCCAGAAGCCGTGCTGAGAATAGGAAAGAGTGTGGGATTTAGAGCAGGCAGACCTGGTTTGCACTTTAGCTCTGGCTTTTACTAGCTGTGTGACCCTGGGCAAGTTGCCTAACCTCTCTGGGCCTCCATTGCTTCTTGTATTATATTAGGAGTTATCATGAGATTAGAGATCACACACATAATGCATCTAGCATTAACATGGTGCTTAGCAAATAATAGGAGCTTCGTACTGATAACAACCCACTGCTGAGGTTTCCGTGAGTTTGAATCCCTGTTCTGACATTTACCACCTGGGTAACCTTGAGCAAGTTGCTGATCTCTGAGCTTCAGTTCCTCATCTTTAAAATGCAAACAATAATAGTACCTGCCACATAAAGTTTATTTTCATTTATGAAAATAAAATAAATCAATACAATGAAGTGCAAAGAAGAGTGGCAGACCTAAATCAGATGCATGATAGAGACTGGCCACTGTTAATACCTCTATGCACTTCATGCCATGATAAGAGCTTTATAATTTTATTCATTAATTAGCTTAACAAATGATTGTTGAGGATTTGGCATGTTCTAGGCAATGCTCAAGGTGCATCAGGGAATTTCAATTAGTTTAGTACAAGGCTGGAACCTTGCATGTGATATCAAGTTCCTAGAAGTGGACTGGGGACAGGATTTGGGTGGGAGGTGAGATGTGTGGTGAGAAATGAGTCTGGAGAGGTGGAACAGGCTGGATCATGAAAACCATTTTACGTCATGTCTTCCTGTAAGCTGTGGAGAGCCCATGGAAATTTTTAATCTGGGAATTTTTATTCTTAGAATTTAAGATTCCCCAATTGTAAAACTCTGAGCCTATATGCCAACTTCTTTATAATTTTAAGATTATAGTCCTGTGTTTTTGTGACCCTTAATATTTCTTACATGTGGTAGATTGATATGAAAAATGGCCACAATAGGGACTTCTGGTTTTAGCTCTGATATGTAAAGAGCTTGAAAGCTATTACTCCTGTCCTAACAAGAAAAAGTTAGACAAGCTGAAAAATAAATGACTTTTCTTGAACCCATCAGAGAACAGAGGTTGCAAGGCAAACTGCTCCCCAAAAATCTGAGGAGTCAGATGTATGCAAAGATACACACCCATGGTTGGTTTACCTGTAGCAGGGCCTAAAGTCAGTGGGAACACTCAAGCAGTAATTCTGGTGAATGACTGATGGCTCTGTGGAAACTAGCAGAAGACTGAGAAGCTCCTGGGCCCCCACCCCAGGCATGGGGCATGGGGAAGTCCTCATACTTGTGCAGACTTTTCCTTCAGGACTCTGAGCAGGTTCCACTGGGGAGGGATCTGACAGAGCTCCCCATGTGGCTCTGGCAGGGAGAAGCAGAGTAGCCAGGGGGAAGCACCCCCCAGAGCCTCCCCGCTAAACTCTACTGGACAGAGTTTGCCAGAGAACAATTCAGAGACTCTATCCCAGCTTATGCAAAGGGAACACTGCACCACTCCAGCCTTCTCCAGACTTCCTGTTTCACCCAAGGGGAAAAAAAAATGTATATATATAAGCCAGACATAGACAACAGAGGAAACAGACTGGGGTGAGGTAGTCAGGGAAGGGACCCGAAGCAGGGGGGTGGGGGAGAGTGTCTCTCCACTCCTGGAAGAGGAACAGAAACACTTGCAAAAGGCCACACCCCTAAACTGAGCTGCAAGTCCACTAAAAGCCTGAAACTGAATTAGATGATTGGAGAATGCCTTCCTTCCACCTTACTCTACCACCACACCAGTAAGGATCCAGTATAACAACAGTGAATTACAGCTGAGAGAGCCGTGAAACACAGACTCTCTGAGGAACAGTACAAAGGGAAGTTTCAGAGCCAAAACGGGAAGAAGAAACAAGGACACAAAGGAACTCAAAGCCCTGGGTGCCTGGAGCTACAATAAACCAAGTGACCCTCAGTTCCTAGCAAGATTAACATCAGTCCTCACAAGATCAACATCAGTCCTCACACCAAAGGTCTATCTCGGTACCTATTTATTGTCCCACACAATATGTACAACTTCAACAAAAGTGTATAAAGCATGCTTTATTAGTTTCCTGAAGCTACTGTAACAAGTAACCACAAGTTTAATGCCTTGAAACAACAGAAAGTTATTCTCTTACTGTTCTGGAGGCCAGAAATCCAAAATCAGTATCACTGGGCTGAAGCCAGATGTCAGCGGCGTCACGCTCCCTCTGAAGGTTTTAGGGGAGAATCTTTTCCCACCTCTTCCAGCATCCGTGGCTGCTGGCACTTCTTGTATTGTGGCCGAATTACTCTAGTTGCTCTCTCCACGGTCACAGCACCTTCTATTCTGGGTGTCAAATATCCTTCTGCCTCCTTCTTATAAGGATACAAATGGTTCATTTAGAGCTCACCTGGATAATCCAGGATAATCTTCCCACCTCAAGATCCATTTTTAAGCCTTCCATATATGCCAAAAGGGAAGAAAAATGTAGACCAAAGAGACAAAACAGTCATTAGAGCAGACTCAGATATAACACTGATGTTGGCATTATCATGCAGGGAATTGAAAATAACTGTAACTAATATGTTAAAGATTCTAATGGAAAACACATTTTCCAGGATACCCTGTAAGGCCACAAAACAAGTCTTAATCAATTTTAAAAGATTAAATTATATAGAGAAAATGGGGTCATTCAGCAAGTAATGGAACAATTAGATGTCCATCTACAAAAAAGAAAAGGTTCTCAACAGACTACATCTTACATAAAAGTAACTAAATGAACTCAAAATAGATCAGAGACTTAAATGTAGAGCACAAAACAATAAAACTCTAGAAGAAAATATAGGAGAAAATCTGTCTGACTTTGGGTTTGGTGATGAGTTTTTAGATACAACACCAAAAATGCAACCAATGAAAGAAAAAAATGGTAAGTTGAACTTTTGTTATGTAAAAGACATTGTTAAGAATATGAAAAGACAGGCCACAGAAATGGGAGTACATATTTACAAATCTCATATCTGGTAAAAGGTCATATCCAGAACATATTCTGGATATTCAACATTAAGAAAACAAGCCAATTTGAAAATGGGCCAAAATGGCAAAATTAGCCCAGCCTGGCCCAGCTCAGTAAAGCCCCAGGGATCTGTATGAGCAATACCAAAAGCTTTTTGTTTAAAGCTTTTTGTTTGTTCTACAGCCACAGTGGTTCACTGTACCTAGGCATAACAGTGCATGTAGAAGGTTGTTGTAGTAGTATAACTATAAAGGTTAGGAGCCACCTAAAGTCTCATCAGTAGAAGGCTGAGCAAATAATTATAAGAGCTGTACAGTGGAATATTATGCAGCTGTTCAAAAGAAGGCAGCTCTATATGAATTAATATGCAACAAACCCCAAATACAGTTTTAAGTAAAGCAGCAAGATGCAGAAGAGCCTACAGGCAAAGCTACCCTTCCTGTAAAATATTTGTACTTGTGCAGACGTCCTGCTGGAGGATACACAAGAGACATACAACAATGGCTGCCTTTGGGAAGGGAAACCGGGTGGCTGGGGACCAAGAGTGGAAGGAAAACATCCTTTTCACTCTACCATCTTTTGAATCATACACATGTGTTATCTATTCAAAAATAAATAAAAGGAGAATGAAAAAACTCCTGTGCCATTCAAATGCAGTCTATTATTCTCTATTCCCAAGATCCCCTGATCCACCTGACTACAAATAGCGGTAGTGGGACCAAACTGTATTTTCTCCCTCTTGCAGACAGCCTCCACCACGTGCTGAGTGCAGCTCAGTCTCCCTGGTTTCCCTTGTTTCAGAGCTTCGCCAGGCCAACACAACCTCGCCTGCCACTGGAGGGCAGCGCGAGGCTTCCTTCCGGGTAAGGAACTGCGGAGGGAACGCGGTCGGTCCGGAATAGCAGGCTGCCCCGACAGAAAGGGTTCGGGGTTTTCCGTATCAAAAATAAATAAATAAAATAATACATGATTTCCACTTGGGAGAAAACCTCATCCCAGAACCCTATTCCAGGCACTGTCAGCCAGCCAGCCATGACCCCTCCTAGCCCCAGGGGAAGCCTGTGCATTTTGGGGGGTTTGGGGTAGGGTCGGGGTGGGAGGAGAGGCATGGGGGAGAAGCTTGGGATGGAGAGATGACCCAGACCTCCTTGCCCCTCCCCTCTGCTGGCTCTATGAAATCATTTGGGGAACTTGCCCTTCAGGCTGCTGAAAACCATTAAGTCCTTATACTTAGGAGACCCGGAGAGATTGCCATTGAGCCCCTGTGAGTCCTTGAAAAAGCCCCTTCCTACCGTGAACCTTTTCCACATCTGTAAACTGCAAGTGGTGTTTGTAAGAATGAATCAAGCAATTGATTTGTGCCTTTGACTAAACTACGCACCTTACAGACTGTTTTATCCCCATTTTTCGGACGAGTAAGCTGAAGCCTCGAGAAGCAGAGTAACTTGCTCCTGTCTCTGCAGCGGGCAAGGGCTCCTGATTCCGTGCCCTTACCACTTAGCTTACCCTGCCTCCAAGGGCTGCTGAGAGGGATTTCAAGAGAGGTGGCAGAGAAAAAGCGTTGGAGGCGGGCAAAGAGCCCGTATTCACGGGGCCCCTTCTGCGTGCCAGGCCCGCGCCCCTCAAGAAAGCTGCTTTCCGCGGGACATAGGCCTTGGGACATTCTTGCGCCCTCGTGGGACTAGTGGGGACGCCGCGGCCCGGAGCGGCGCAGGGCGAGCCCCGAGGCCCCGCGGCGGTGGAGGAGCGGGATGCGACCCGGGACCTAGCGCCGCCACTACCGGGCTCCATCCGCTCGGCGGCTGCCGGACCTCCGTAAATAGTCTAGATGAGTCGGCAGACGCGCTCTGCGCCGCCGGCCGTTTCCGCCGGCCCCGGGAGGGCTCCGCGGGTACAGCTCTGTGCGCAGCGCCCCCTCCGCGCCGCCGGCCCCGCCGCTCCCCAAGGGGGGCGCCCAGCTCCGGGGCGCTGGAACGCGCGCTGTACCCCCGCGAAGCAGTGTGTTCAGCTTCAGCAAATGGAGGTCCTGTTTTCATGCAAATGCCTTCGTTTGGGCACCGGGGACCGAGAGGACGGGCCGGCAGCTGACGCGGGATATGCGCCGCTTTGCCGTGGCCGTCTCTTTCGGGCTTTGACAGAAAAACACGCCGAGAACAGAAACGCCAGCGCCACGGAAACCCGCGCTCGGAGCGCGCCTGTCCCCACCTGCGGCGCGGCAGGCCTTGGCCCCAGGGCCTTCAGCATCCCTGCCTTAGTTTCCCCAACTGCACATGGAGATGGTGTACGTAAGGGCTCAGCCCAAAACCAGCTCCTTGCTGGAAACCATTTATCCAGGCACTGTGGGAGGTGGCGGGGAGCAGGAGGCTGCTGGGGGGAGTTTGCTTTCAGAGAGAGAAGACAATAAACAAAAGCATAGACAGACAAGATAATTTGGAATAAACAGCAAGCGTTAATCTAATAGCAAGCACAGATGTACTGCTTGTGCCAGGCCCTGTTCTGAATGCTGTAATATGTGTGTTAGCTCATCTAATCTCACAACAAACCTGTGAGATGGATTATCACTCCCATTCACAGATGGGAAAATGGAGGTTGAGTCATGTATTCAAGGGAAATGAGAAGTTGAATATGTTCATCGGAAGTTGGCAGAATAATTTCCTCAAGTGTCCAGTAGTTCGTGGAGACCAGATTTGGACTCAGACCATTGGGCTCCAAGTGGTGGCTTCCTAATCCCTCCATTCTACCACTCCAGCTGTGCAAAGAAGGACAAAAAATTTATAAAAAGAGCTCAGAGGCTAAAGGAGAGCTATGTCTGTCAGCAAATGTCTGTCTGTGCCGGAGCCATCTCAGGCAGGCCGATGATGCGAGAATCCAGCTATGCAAAGATCTGGTGCTCCAGGCAGAGGAAACAGCAAGAGCATAGGCCTTGAAGTGGGAGGGATGGACTTGTGTATTTCATAAACACAAAGAAAGTCAAGGGGCCTGGAGCTCAGTGAGCAATGGCAAAAGTGGTGGGCAAGGAGATCTCAGAGGGCCAGAGGCCAGGTGGCGAGGGCTTTGCAGGTCTTAGCAAGGAGTTGGAATTTAATACCAGGTGTGACGGGAAGTCACACTGTTAGCAGGGCTGCTGAAGGTGTGGTGCAAATGAACAGGTTGGACTAGATGGCAGAGGCCCTTCCTGCTCTGGGTTGGAGGAGGCAGCTGGTCACCCAGGTCTTAAACATGCCCCTTTCCCGTCTCATCTTCTGATCTCTAGGAGATTCGTGTGGACATTCACCAAGTCCCCAGTCCACAGTCTCCAACACAAACTGGGGGCTGTCAGGTCAGCTAAGCCCTCATGTTGCAGATAGGGGTGAGCTTGGGGCCCAGACAGAGGAATGTTCAGGGATGCTGTCTTGGCCCCCCAGGGCCAAAGGGACATACCATACCCACCCAAACCCTTGCCCCCTTTCTAGACTTGCTACCAGTTCCCAGGATCCCCAAGTTCCAAAGGGCCCAAGTCTGCTTTCAGGGCCATGCAGGCCTCCTGGTTTGTTCTGTGGAGGCAGAACATTGGTCCAGTGTATAGCCAAAGGGCAGCGTGGGGCATGGGGGTGAAGGGAGCCTGGAGTGTCTACACACATGCATGTAGGGTATACACAGTACAGTGTGGAGCTGGGGATGAGAGGGGAAGGGGGCAGGCTGGGGGCGCTGGGCAATAGGGCCAGCTGGCCTGCTTCCACTCCTAAACATTCTAGTGCAGGTGTCTGAGGAGGCTGAGGTATCCTGAACTTGGCCTTCCAGGATGTTATGAAGTTATATTCATGGAGGAGAAGGATAGCACATTTTAAAAAGCATGTGTTAGCTTGATATATAATGCTTAAATATTTAGATTTTCAGGGTGGGGGGCCCCAGGCCCCACTAATATCAGGAGTGGGTCTGGTCTAGCACATAGGAGATACTCAATGTTATCAAATAGATGGATTAATCTAATTTAATTTAATCCTCATAAGACTCTACAAGGAAATATCATCTGTGTTTTATTGATGAGGAAACTAAGACTTGGAGAGATTTAGTGACTGGCTCAATTTGTCACCTTAGAAAGTAGCAGAGCTGAGCCTCCAGGCCTAACATATCTAGATTCCAAAATCCATTGCAATTAGTTAGTGACAAGGGCACACCCATCATGAGCACATTAAGCACATTATAACAGTTTAAGCATGTCATTTGTTGGTCTTTTTGGACACAGCACAGTTCATTTTACATGAAAACGCCCTTTTCCTCTTGATTCTTACTCTACAGTCCCAGGCACTTTGAAAAGTAATAGCGCAGGAACGAATGCTCCATTTAACAATTGTGGGGAAACTGAGGCCTTGAGCAATAACCCAAGGTATTATCAGGACTTAAACAAATAGGGTTTATTTTTCTTGCATAATAAGAAATCTGGAAGTGACCAGACCAGGGCTGGAATCATGGTTGCACCTTGCTAAGCAAATAGCTTCTATGCCATGATCTGTTCTGGTTGTTCATTGCTATATAGCAAACAGCTCCAAACAACCATTTTATTATTTTCTACAGTTTTGTGGGTCATAAATTTGGGCAGGGCTCAGCTGGGTGGTCCTTCTGGTCTGTGGCCATCAACTAGTCATGTGGTTATGTAGAGCTGATGGGTGCGCCTATCTGGAGGATCAGATGATTGTAATGCTGAGCTCAGCTGGGTCCTTCTCCCTTTCTGTGTAGTTTGGGGCCTCTCCAGGTGGTCTCTCCAGCAAAGTGGTTTGACCTTTACCATGACAGCTCATGGATCCAAGAGGCCATGGCAGAAGCTGCCAGTCCTCTTAAGGGCAAGGCCCAGAATTGGCAGAACTTCATTTCCACTCTACTCTGTTGGGCCAAGAAGTCACAGGCCAGCCCAGATTCAAGTGGAGGAGGAGCCGCTGGTGAGAAGTGTGGGCCCTGCAGGAGGGTCCCAGGGAAGCTGGAGTACACCACTTCCCTGTGGCACAGGACTTCAACTTCCCCCAACAGGAAGGACTCAGTGTTGGTAGCTGATGAGGCTGGTAACAGGTCATGGGGTCATTATAGTATTCTCTACTTTTCTGTAGTTTGAAATTTTCTTTTTAAAAAAGAGTGTTTTCTCTGAAGCTCCTTCTCCCTGACACATCCCAGAGGACTTTGTCCCTCCCTACCCATCACCCAACCATGACTTCTCGTCTCCCCTCTCCTCTGGTTTGACAAGAGACCAGTTGGCTCCACTTACCAACTGCCTGTTGGCATGCTGGAGTCATATGGAGACACTTAAAAATCTTTGATACCCAGTCGTTCCCCCACTCCCCAAAATTTGGAGCCAAATGGTCTGGTGTGGGGTTGTGGGCACCGAGTATAGTGAATTCTCCCCAGGCTATTCTGGCACTGTCCAGAGTTGAGAAACCATCTTGTCAATCAAGACCAATTCCTGATTCTTTGCTGCACCCAGGGGCCTCCTATTAACAGGGCCCAGCCTCCTTGGAAGGCAGTTTAGCAGCACCTTTTGGTACCTGAGTCCATCCCTGGGGACCCACTCTAACTGCCTAGTGACTTGAAGAGATATTTCTCCCAAACCCAGACAGTGTACTTCATTCACCACCAGGATACCCGGACAGTGATGCTCTTTCCATTGCCTCATGCAACATAGGTTCACTGTTGCCATCTGAAAAGCACAGAGAAGCATACAGGAGTCGGCAACAGCTCCACTTTGGGCCCAGGAATTCGTGAACAGAAAGGATCCTCTGTCACTGAGTCACTTTAAGGGAACAGCTAGAGAACATATTCAAAGGCCCCTGATGATAATGAGTATGCTAATGTGATTTCCACTGGGTGCCTGTGTTACCTCCAAAAATGATGCCCGTCTGACCTTCCTCATGGATTCAAAACTTTCATTGAAGTCAACGGGGAATTTGGGTTGAAATAACATCAAAGTTTTTACTCAAATGGACCAAACTGGGGAACTGTGAAGTAAGGGCATTTCACATTGGCCCTGACACAACTGACTTTGAGGAAGAAAAACAGGCCCGGGTAGGTTGTGAGTGGAGCTTCTGGCTAGGCAGCTGCCTTTGGGTGGGCTGAGACAACAAGTGTTAAATGCGGGTCCCTTTTACATGACACAGGAGCTCTGGAGGCTTGGGTTCAAGTCCCATCTCTCCACTCACTAGCCAGATGACCTTGGGCAAGGCAAATTGTTTCTCTGATTGAACCTCAATGCCCTATCTGTAAAATGGCATAGATGAAACTCACCTTGCAGAGTGGCTTCCAAGATTAAAGACGTATGTGTGTGGGAGGAGTCAGGAAAGTGGACAACATCTTGAAGCTCCCACCCACCCACCCAGTGGAATGCACAGCAGGGTGGAAAGAGCCCCACCTTCTATCTCCCAGCCCTCCCTCCCTCCCTTTCTCCCTTCCTCCCTTCTTTCCTTCCTTCCTTCCTTCCCTCAGCATATATTTATGAAGTGATTCTGGGGTGCTAGGCACTGTTTGGGTGCTGGGAGGTCAGCAGCAAGCAAAACAGATGAACTCTGCTCTCTGTGGAGCTGCCAGTTCAGTGGGGAAGACAGACACCAAACAGGAACAGGTAAATAAGAGTATGAGACACGGTGGTAAGTGCTATGGAGAAGGAGTTAAGGAAATGAAAGAGGCAGCGCTTTAGAATAGCAGACCCAAATGCAAACCCCAGCTCGCCCCTCACCACTGTGTACCTCTTGGGAAGGTGATTTTACCTTCCTGACATTCTTCTCATCTATTCAGTAAGATCCACTGATCATTCATTCACCCATTGAACAAACATTTATAGAGTTCTATCTTGAATCAAGCATTCTTTTGTGTGCTGGCAAGGCCACAATGAGAAAGCAGACAAAATCCTTGCCCTTGGGAGGAGAGAAACAGACACCAAATACATGTACACATGTTGGGTGATGGAAGAAACTAAAGCAAGGCAAGGGGGTAGAGAATGACGAATGATGGAGAGGGGGCTTTTTCAGGTAGGGTGGTCAGGGAAGGACTGTGAGGAGGTGACATTTAGGCTGAGGCCTGAGGGACAGGAAGGGATTAGCCCTGTGGGCATCTGGAGAAGAGCGCCTCCAGCCAGAGGAGGATGCAAGAGCAAAGGCCCTGAGGTAGGACCGAGCTCTTGGGGGAATAAGAGAATCAGAGACAAGGCATGTGAAGGGCCTGGCACAGCAGCTGGCTCTGAGTTGGGGCTCAATAGACAACATTTATTATTTCTGTCCTTTTCATGAATAATGGGAATAAGTCACTTTCCACTATACTGAACATTCCTGGGGGCTCTATGGATTGGTGACTTTTTCATTTGCTTTTCTTCTCTTGTTTTCTGAGTAAGAACCAGCAAGTCAAATGCCCCGGCCGCCTCTCTATCTCCAGTCGGAAGCCACCAGGAATGTCTGACATGTGGTGGTGGTGCTGGAGGGAGGCGGGTGTGTAAAGAATGATGGTTGTTAAATAATAATGGCAGCATCTTGAATTTCTTTACTCTCCGCAGCCTTACAAATTAGATGCCCTGGAAACGCTGTGCCTGTCGCCAAAATGCACCTCCGTCTGGGGTGGAAGGCAACATCTGCTGAACAGCTGCATCGTGTTTAAGGGCTGGTGCTTAATTCAGTTACTCTGCTCTGCTAGGGGCAGGCGGAGCTGAGCAGGAAGGGGCAGGCCCAGCCACAAGCTTGGATCCCACCTCTCCCCAAGTTGACTTGGAGTCCACTCCCATGGTGTCCCTCCACACACCTGTTGATCCCACCAAGCTGGGTAGATACACATTTGCAGGACACGCCATGCTCACTTGTGCTACCTGCTTGCCTTAACTTAGGTTGACCCCCTGCCAGGAACGCCCTCCTCCTGCCTATCCAAGTCCTCCGTGTCCTTCAAAAGGCCCAACTCAGACATCAGCCTCTCCTCCAGGAGGCCTTTTCCAGCTTCCTAGGCTCAGTGAATTACCCCCCTGAGCTCACACAATACCTCGTGCCTTTCTTGACTGGAGCATTCCTACGCTACCATTGCATTGCACTGTCACGTACTCTGCCATTTTGTGAGCTCCTTATTGTTGGGAACTGTGTTTAATTCATCCTTGTAATCCCAGCATTGTGCATGACTCCCCATAGACACTTAATACATGTTTGGTTAATAAAGAAAGGATGGAAGGATGGATGGAGGGATGGAGGGATGGAGGGAAGGGAAGGACAGACGGAATGGGATCAACAGATGGATCCCCACTACCATCTAAACCCAAGCCAGCATCGCCCCTCACTGGGATGAATACCAGTCTTTCCCTGGTCTTCCAGCCTCCACTTTTGGCCCCCATAGTTCACTGTACTCCAAGCTCTTGGGTATCTTTTGGAATTACATTATGTCACTACTCTTTTAAAACCTGCCAGTAGCTTCCTAACACAAGTCTACAAACCCCTATAAAGGATCCAGCCGCAACCCCCCCCCCCTTCCCCGCCCTTCTGATCCCATCCCATCTCATTTTCCTACATTCCAGCTGTTTTGGGAACCAGCCAAACTCTCTCTTAGCTCAGGATCTTTGACTCTGTTCTTCCCACTGCCTGAGACTTGCTTCCCCTGGTTGTCTGGAAACTGGCATTCTCTTAGGCCAACTCTAATGCCACCTCCTCAGAGAGACCTCTCTTTATCCTTCCAGTTGAAATATCCACTATCTTGATCCCCAAAGGCAAAGGGGGCCTCATCCAGCCCACCAGAGCTTGGTTGCTGATCTCCAACTGATTCAGCAGAGCATCAGCCTCACCAGGGCGGTGCATAGACTCCCCCCCAGGGCTAGCCACAAGCCACCCCTTCCCTTGGGGCTCACTCCTCCTCTCCATCAACAGAAGATCCTTCATGAATGGGCTTGTCTGGAACTGCTGCAATTAAACCATCAGAGCAACATTGGACCATTTGTTTACTATGGCACTTAGAGCTGGAATGGCTTGTTGTTTTGACGGTTTCTATTTTCAGCTCTGTTTCCTAGGGGTAGCAGGGAGAGGGTAGGCAATGAATCCTGGTCTATTCAAGGAAAAAGATGCTTCAGTGAATCCTAAAATTTCAGAGTTACAAAATTCTAGAATCATTGTCATGGAATGTGAGGGCAGCAAAAACCTGTAATTTTAGTTATAGGTTCCTAGATTCATGGATTCATCTTACGCAACAGAAATTAGAATCTTAGTTGTCAAACCAGCTTAGACTCAAAGTCTCAGAGTGATGGGAATCTTAAGAGATTCTCTCACTTTGCTGGGTTCTCTGCTCCAGTATCATCTCCTCAGAAGTCCTTCTCTGATGACCTTACCTGCAATGTGCCCCGCACACACACACCCACACTCTGTCACTCTGTATTGTTTTATTCTGGTTCATCTTTCTTCATAGCACTGATCACCACCTGACATCTGATATAGCTCTCTGCTTATTTGCTTATGGCCTGTCTCCCCCACACATTGGATTGAGGTCAGGAACTCTGTTTTGTTCACTGCTTAGAAAGTATTTAGAACAATGCCTGACATACAGTAAGGACTTAAAGAAAAAAATGTCCATTCTGCCAGCAAATATTTATTGAGTGCCCATTTCACGGTGGCCCCTTGGAGGTGATCTAGGAAGTGAGGGAGGTGTCGCTGGGCAAGCCAAAGCCGATTCGTAGTAGACCCACAGAGCACTGTCTTGGGAAGGATCTCAGGCCCATCCAAGATGGGGAAGGGCAATTGATTAGCAATGTCTGGTTGGGACCCAGCAACAGAGAGGCAGCCATCTCTGCTCTGACTCTACTCTTACACTTAATAAAACTCAGGTCGAGAAGCGGGTAGGAGTACCTCAGGACCAGCCAGCAGGGGGGTGCTGCAGCCAGGATTAGAACCCCCGTCATTCTGCCCTGTGCTGTCCAGTGCTGGCTCCTGGGGCACAGGCTCCACCCCCCACTCTTGGCTTTCGCTCCTCCTGGGCCTTCCCCAGAGTAAGGGGCTGCTGGAGTCCCTGGCTCTGAACCTCAGCCTGGGAACCCAATTCTGGAACACTGTCTGAATGCACAAGCCAGTTATTTTTAAAAATCCAAAAAGAAAAGGAAGAAAGAGAAAACTCACTGCTTCGGTCTCTGTATCAGCCCCAGCTGAAAGAATAGAGACTTGAAAGGAACAAAGGATTTCCTCAAACACGGCAGATCAAGGGCTTGGCTTACGTGGTAGCCAGTAACCGACCACTGCGCTTTGTGGCAGAGCCTTCAGAAGGCAGCAGGCTGCTGTTCCTGCTACAGTTTGGTGGGTGGGGGAACAGGGGACACCCTCCCCGCCCCACCCCCACTCCCACTCCCACCCCAAGTGGAGCTGGTTATAATTACAGTCTTTGAGAACCCCTAAGTGTTAAGGCCTTAAAGGCCCTTTCAGCGCCTGAAGCTTGCTACACTTTCAGTCAGATGGGCAGGCAGAAGTCCAGAAGGAGCTGAAGGTCACACAGGGAGCCACAGGTCAGTGGGCTTTCTTCCTTCCCAGGTCCCTTTTCAGAGAGGAGGAGACCATTTAAGTGCACCCAGCCTTCCCACCTCTTGCACCCACTATGGCTGCCTAGGAAAGCCTTCTCAGGAGCTCTCCCAGACACAAAAACTTCCCATTCCCTTCCTCCTATGGATTTCCCCTTTCAAGGTGCCTGTAGGATGTGGGTTTTACCCCAGGTCTCCAGGACCAGTGCTGGTCAGTTCTGAGATCACAGAAGGATTGTAGCTGACCCCCAGACTCCAGAATGAACAACATCAACTGATTCACATGAGGTGGAGCAAATACTATTGGCAGGCACAGTGCCAAGCCCCTTACAGGCAGAAGGTGCCTCATCTAAGTGGCAGAGCAACCCAATGATTAGGTATTGCTATTTGCATTACTCAGATGACAAAACCGAGGCTCCAAGGATGGAGCACCATGCCTAATGTGACATGGTGGTGATCGGCAGAGCTGACATTTGAACTCAGGTCCACCTGTCTCCTAGGCCAGGTTCTGTTAGCCTCTCCCCTCTGCCCCCTCCCCTCCCGTGTGTGTCAAAGGTTGACAATGTTTAACATGACTCATGGGACTGAGGTGGGTGCCAGGGGGACCTGGCTGAGAATGAGGAGCTTCCCCCATCAGATGCCACACATTCACCGCCTGCACAAGCCAGCCTTCAGTCTGAGAGTGGCACAAGCCCATCTGGTCTCCTCACCACCTTGGTGCCCACACCTGTGGGTCACTACCTTGCTGTGTCTCTCTCCATGGCTCTTTTCTACCCCACCTGTCAGTCTGTGTCAGCTCCATCCTGTGGGCCTCTCTCTGCCTTGTTTTTCACTTCTGGTCTCCTCCGACCCTCCCTCCATTCTATGCCTTCTCTTTCTCTCTTGGCACCTGTGTGCCGCAGTCTCTCTCCATATTCTGTGTGTCTACTCCTCAGCTCAGTGTCTCTCTTTCTCTCTCCCCAGAGATGTTTGTCTCTCTCACTGTGTCCCTGTCCTGTCCCTGCCCTCACCTCCCTCCATCTACCTCTCAGTGTCTCGGCCTCTGCCTCAGTGGCCTTTCTCCCCTCCCCCCTCCCCACCTTCCCGACTCTCTCACACCTCCACCCCCAGTGCCACATAATATTCCAGCCAATAGCAGCATGGCTGTGAGGCAACAAGGAGGGATGGGTCAGAGATACTCCAAGGGGTGGACTTGGGGTCTGGGGGCTCATGTTAAAGGCAGACGGGTCAGCCTCCTCCTCTTCTTCCTCAGAAATGACTGGTTGCTTTCCTGGGAGGCAGAGGAGAGAGTCCCTGAACAGGGATTTAAAGCACTAAGCTCTGGTTCCTTCTTTTTAATATTTATAAAGAGAGAAAGGGGATAATTTCAGGAAGATCATTTCAAGGCGAAAACCCACATATTTTCAATAGAATTATTCCAAAAGCCCCTTTCCGGCTCATTGGAGTGTATAATTTTGTAAGTTAAAGACACAAGGCCTGGTTTCCAAGTTCCCTAAAATGACGCAGATCAGCGAGGGCCAGAAAGGAAGTGTAAGATGAGAAGAAGTGGGAATGGCAGCAAGGAGAGAGACAAGCCCGTCCCAGGGCCAGACTGGGGCCACAGGTGGGCTGAGGGGTCAGCAGCAGCCTGTGCCCCTTCCCCACCCTCCCTCCTCTGCCGGTGCCCCTCCACCAAGTACCTTGTCGGGTACTCCTCCGCGTCCTGAGACCTCCCTCCCAGTCCAGACCCACAGAGCCAACCGCCTGTGCAGGGGGCTCAGAGGCTCCTCTAGGAGGCGTGGCCAGAGTTGCCATCACCATCTCCTTGCAAATCTCTTCTGTCCTTGACCTCCATCTCAGCCACCCAGCTGCCCAAGCTGGCAGTCAGGGAATCAGCTTTGGGGCCTCCCCCAACCCTGCCACTTCCAGCTGAGTATAGGGCATACCTCTGGAATTTCCCTCTGCACATGCCTGTTGCCCTAGGTTGGGCCTCAGTGTCCCAGAACTAGACCACTGAATGACTCCAGGCAGGGATCCAGGCCTCTGGTATGTATACAGGCCCGCAGCGATCTCCCTGAAGCCCAGCTCTGCAAGGGTCCTCCCTTCCTGAGAAACACCCGCAGCTCCGCATCACTTCCCAGTTCCCCTATGATCTAGCTACAATCTAACAACTTTATTCCCTTGTACTCACCCTACCATCACATGGCCCAAATGAGCCACTCTTTTCTGACTACCTTGGAAGGAATAAGAAACATTTTTCTTCCTCCAAACCTTGGCCAAGGCTGCTCCCGTCTCCTGGAAGGCCACCCTGCGACGGCATGCACTGCTCCTACCAACCGCAAGGTCCATCTCAAATGCTAATTACTGTGATAACTAACCACTTATCACAGTAATTAGCAGTGCCATTGCAAAGATCAATTATTGATTATTTAGCATGAGCTGGCCATCTGCTAACTGCTTTGACATATTATTTCACAGAGTCTACAGTGACCCAATGTTGTGGGAACTTTTATCACCCCATGGTACAGATGAGGAAACTGAGGCTCAGAGAGGGGAAGTAGGCAGCACAATATGACACCCTGAGTCAGAGGGTCAGGACTCTGGCCAGGCCAGCCAAACTCTGGAATCCCTGTGTTTAAACTCTGACACACTGAGAACCCTGATCTGATGCTCAGTATTAGCAGGAACTGAGTGATGTGGTCCCTAACTCATCCCCACTGAAGAAGGCCCACTTGCTGGGAGGCCACAGCCACTAGGCTCTAGCTTCCCCAGCCTCTCAATGGTCCAGTTCTCTTTTGAAAACCATGAACCTTTCAGATGCCAGTTCTGCAGACCCCAGGGGCATGGCTTGTCTTCTTCTCCATGGAGAAAGGCACAGCTGGGAGGGTGGGCACAGAACTTCAAAAAAAGTCCATGGGCAAAAGAACTCCCCCACCCCGCTGGCCCCAGACCTCAACATGGCTTGACCTGGCTAGTGCTTTTCCCTGGCTCACCTCTGCAAGTGTTCAGGGATGTTACCAAGCTGTTCCCACAAAACTCTCAACCTCACTGTGACTCCTGCCAAGAGCTAGCTCCTAATTCCCAGACCCTTAATTCATCTCTCATCAGGGCACCTATATGCACCTCCTCACTGGTCTCCCTGCTTCCACCCTACACAAAATCCTTGTCTACACAGCAGCCTTGCCATTTTAAACAAAAATAACAAGGTCTCCTTAGGTCTTAAAAACCTCTATGAGTTTTCATTATACTTAGAATAAAGCCCCAGATGTTCTTCCTGCCCCCAGGCCATGTCTGCTTAGCCCCCAGGCCTTCTTGGGCTTCCGACATGTCAGCCTTCCGACCAGGCCCAGACAAACCAAGTACTTTCCTACCTTGGGGTCTTTGTTTTTGTAGATTTCTCAACTCCGTTCCTGGCTTCTTCCTTCCCCCTCCCCAAGGCCTTTCATAATCCCAACTATACATAGTAGCACATATCATACCAGTGACGCTGTTCATTTCCCTGTATTATTGTGCACATAGGTATTCGAGTGTTTCTAATGTATTGTCCATCAGACACAGCAAAATGGCAAATTAGGAAGCTCCAAGCTCTTGCCCCTCCCATGGAAGCATCAAAATAAAAAATAAAAACAAACCCCAGAAACTGGGCTGAATTAATATGAAAGCTTCCGAAAATAATCAAAGATTTACAACAACAAAATGAACACCCAATCAAGAAAAGGCTGCCCTCAAACGTCTGTGGCAGTCTTACTGGTCCTTGTTCCCTCCTTTCCCTGGTGCAGTGGTGCTCTTGGTCTGGAAGAGGCAGCAGCCCAGATCCCAGTTCCTTTTGCAAATCAGAGGTTGCAAAGTTGAGGGCTGCTTGGAGGCCTGGCCCCTCTTTTGTCTAACATGGATCTCAGGTGGGAGAAGCAGAAGGCACTTCATGAAAGCTGCAGGTGCCACAGGATCCACAGATGCCCAGGTCCGTAAATGGTCTATCTCTTAGATAATCTCTTGCCCCAGTCATCTTTATTGGATGTTCACTTGGTTGCTCTAAACCTTTGACTGTTTTCCAGAGCTCCTATATATTGGTCCAGTGCAGTTTCTGGTTTGGTTTTTGTTTTGCTTTTGATGCTTCTGTGGGAAAGACGAAAGCCTGGAGCTTCCTAGACTTCTACTTTGCTGCTTTTCATGACAGTACATTTGAGCAGGCTGAAGAAAGAATCAGTGAACTTGAAGAAAGGAAAATTGAAATTATTAAGTCTGAAGAAAAGAAAAAGGAATAAAGAGAAATAAACAGAGCCCAATGGGAGTTCTTGGACAGCATCAAAGGAACAATATATGTATTATGGGAGTCCCAGAAGAGGAGAGAAAGGTGCAGAGAGATTATTTGAAGAAATAATGACTAAAACTGCCCAAATTTGGTGAAATACATATATCTACAAATCCAAGAAGCTGGACCAAGTCAAAGTAGGATATACTCTAATTGACATACACTGAGTCATACTATAATCAAACTATAAAAACCAAAGCCAAAGAGAAAATACTGAAGGCAGCAAGAAAGAAATGATTCATCACAACAAGGGATTCTCAATATGATTATCAGCCTGTTTCTCAGCAGAAACCTTCAAGGTTAGAAGGCAGTCAGAGGATATATCTAAAGTAGTGAAAGAAAAAAAAATTCAACCAAGAACTCCACAGTCAGCAAAACTGTCCTTTAAAAATGAGGGAGAAATTAAGACATTTCAAGATAAACAAAAACTGAAGGAGTTCATTACCACTAGACCTTCCCTGTACTGCTAAAGTGAGGTTCTCAGGTTGAAATGAAAACATACTAGACAGTAACTTAAACTCGTATGAAGAAATAAAGATCTCTGAAAAAGTTAACACTGGGCAAATATAAAAGCAAATATTACTGAATTTGGGTTTGTAACTCCAGTTTTCATTTATTTAATTTAAAAGGCAAATGAATAAAAGTAATTATGAATCTGCTAATAGGTACACAATGTGCAAAGGTGTAATCTGGGACAGCAATAACCAAGTGGGAGAGGGGGCAGAGCTGGACAGGAATAGAATTTTTGTGTACAATTGAAATTAAGTTGGTATCAATTCAAATTAGATTGTTATAACTTTGGGATGTTATACTAAGTCCCATGATAATCATTAAAATATATATTTTTATAGATTTTTCTATAGATGTCATAAGTATCTATAGAATATACACAAAAGGAAATGAGAATGGAATCAAAACATGTCACTGCAAAAACCGACTAAACACAAAAGAAGGTAATACTAGAGGAAGTGAGGGACAAAAATAGCTGTAAGATATACAGAAAACAGCAAAGTAGCAAAAGTATTCTTCTTTATCAGTAATTTAAATAAAAATTGATTAAACTCTCCAATCAAAAAGCATAAATTGGCGGAATGGACTTAAAAATACCATATCCAACTATATGCTGCCTACAATAGACTCACTTTGGATCCAAAGACACAAATAGGTTGAAGTGAAAGGGTGGAGAAAGATATTCCATGTAAAAAGGAACCAAAAGAGAGCTATGGTGGCTTTCCTAACATCAGACAAAATAGACTTTAAGTCAATACTGTTACAAGACACAGGGAAGGACATTATATGTTGATAAAATTGTCAATTCAGTAAGAAAATAAGAAAATAATAAACATATTTGTACCAAACAGCACAACTCTAATGTAGTGTCCATTTCATTCCCTGAATATTAGTTCCATGAGAGCAAAAACTTGCACTGTATTGTTTACTGCTTTGCTCCAGTGCCAGGCACCATGCCTAGCATACATTTACTCACTTTCCACTGTTCCTAGCAGGTGACCACAGGAAAACAACAAGTAGGATCGGGGAATCACCCCCAAGCCTCACTAATCAATGCCAAGTAGTCAGGGGTGCTGGCCACTGACTGTAAACAGCAATACCAACTTTCCATGCCAGGAGTTTGAGATCCTTTTTTTGCTATCCTTGGGTAAATCATGAGAATGAAGGTGTTTAGGAACTGTGGGCAACTCCAGTTGCTCAAGCCTGTAGCTCTTGTGCAGCTACAAGCCCTTGCAGGAACCAGGCACCAAGGGCTGGTAGCTGTGCAACAGGGAACAAGGGCCCAAGGGAGGATGCACCATTGGAGGTCATCCAGTCTGCCTGGCTCCTGTTACTTATGAAGATACTGAGGCCCAGGGAGGGCAGGGTGAAGATCTGTGTGACCAGCTGAAGGTCACACAGCAAGCTAATGACAAAGCTGGTATTTAGACTCAAGTCTGCTCACTGCCTACTACATATTATTTCTGTAAGTTGCTCCGGGGATGCAATCCTCTTAGTCATACCCTCTCCACATTCCCTTTCACTTCTCTGTTTATGCATGATCCTCTTTGCTCTGCATCCCTGTGCCACACAAGGCGTCTTACGGCCTTTTTTGGATTTAAGTATTATACTACCTTAATTAACCCCCAAATGGCCCTGTGAGAAGAAGTGCCTTTTTCATTCCCTTTCTTGATAAGATAACTGACCCACTGAGAGAGGAAGAGGTGAGCCAGTGAAGTAATGTGGGGCTAGAACTTTGCCTAGCCGCTTGACTCCAGGTTTCAAGCCCTTGTCTGCCTTACCAGATGCCCTTGCAAGGTATCAAGAGACTTGTTTCAGCAAAAATCATCATGCTTGCTTTCAGCTTCCTAGGGAAGCCTTCTTCCAACCTCACAGACTCCTGGATCTCTTTTTCCTATGGATTCCCCCTTTCATCTCAAGATGACCATAGGGTATGGACTGGATGTTACTCTCCCAGCTGGAGCATGCAGGGCAAGAAGCAAAGGCAAGAACATGGCAGGTGCCCAGGGCTGGACAACCTCAACCTCAACAAGCTCAGGGCACTTGACACTTGATAGGTACCGAGCCAATGCTTTGCAGACAGCATCTCAAGCTCATGCCCACCATGCCTAATAAGGTCAAAACCCTCACCCCATTTTACAGTTGAGGACACAGGTTCAGAAGGGGAAGGGGCTTGCACCAAAGCACTCTGGTCATCAGCTAGTCTGCTAGACATGTTCTTAACCCTTCACTGTATTAGATCAGAGCTCTGGGCCCTGTGGGTGGAGGTATATGAAAACCCTGAAACTGTATGGATCAGAGTATGTGTGAGCACGTGGATTTTCCTGGGAGGAAGGAGCCGTGAGGGTTGGGGTTGAGGAGGCCGAGGACATTTCGGCTCAAACCGCCTGTTCAAGGCCTACTTCTGAAGGGGTCTGACCCACATGGGGAAGGGCCGGAACTGTGAGATGATGAGGGTCTGGCCAAGGTTGGGAGTGGGGGTGAGGGGTGGGGCTCAGAACTCAGAGGTTCTCGCTTTGGTCAGTGGTGGGGATCCCAGCACTGTGCTCAGCCTTGGGCTCTGGAGAGGGCTGAAGGAGGATGCGGAGGAGTGAAGAGTGCTTCTGGGGGGAGGCGGGACCCTGGCTCGTCTGCAGCGAGGAGGAAGCGCCGTTGGGCCTTTAGCAAGGCTATGAGCAGTTGGCAGGAACCCCCATGTTCTGGCTGCTTGGAGTTTCTCTCACCCTGGTCACTTGATCCTCTTACTTTTCCTGTCAATGAGGAAGCTGTTTACTCCCAGAAAGTCATTCATTCCAGATAAGATCAACCTCATTGTTAAGGAGAATTCTCACTTCCTGCCCGCAAAGGGCCAGATTCCAGCTCTCAAAGCTCCATAAACAGTCAGTGAGAGAGGCTACAAAGAACACACTGCCCAACAGTTCTCATCTTAAAAATGGGAAAACTGAGGCCCCAAGAGAGGAAGACCCGGGGGGGAAAAGTCTGTGTCAGACTGAACTGCAATCCAGCGCTCCCCATTCTGCACCCCAACCAATCATGCCACGATTCCATGAGTGGGCTTTGGATTTTAAGATTCAACATGCCATCCTAAAAAACATGCAAAAATGTGTTCTGACACAATTCTGTAAAGTAAAACTCTAATATACTATTATAACATACAAATATAGCATTCTGACACAGCTTAATATTCTAATTCAACATCTTAGCACAGTTCTAACCCGCATTCTCATCTAACACTCTAAAGCTACACACTGCCCTAACACATAACATTATATAACATCCTGCTGCAATATTATAAGACATTGTAACACAACATTCTAATCTAAGCTGCTAAGAGGATATGGCATTTCTTTATTACTTGAACACAATTTTAACGTAACACTGTAGAATAACTTTCTAAGTTATTACTCTAATATTGAAGACTATGAGAAGCTACGCCTCTGAATTCCACTGGAGGTGACACGGAGAGCCCCGGTCATGCGGAGCAGTGCTCATGGCCTAGTTACTAATCAGGCCACTGTCCCCACATCTGGCCATGCCCAGCCTGCTTCTGGTCTATGAGGCCAGAGCCCTCCCCAGCTCTGAGGCCCCCAGGACCCTGGTCAGCTGCCCAGCCTTGTAGAAGATACACCTTCTCCAAGGCACTGGGTGCGGCTCCTTGACTTCTGGTAGCTGCCTCTCCCTTGCTGTCCTCCAAGCCCCATGTTTCTATGTGCTGGGTGGGGTTTGGGGCTGGTGATGGGGGAGGAAGTGGTTACTTCATCCCATTTTGACCATAATGGGAGAGGTGAAGAAAATCCAATATTTTAATCAGGTTTTTCTTGCCACCTTCTATGTGGGTTACTAGGGCCAAGGGTAAGAGGATCTGCCAGGAAGAGGAAGAAAGTCAGGACCTCCAAGCCGCATTAACTCCTTCAGGCCTGGGGAAACCGGGCTGCTGCAATTTACTGATCACTGAGAGCAAGTGTTTCACATCTTTTCTTGACTAAGGATCCATCTGTTCATCTAGAATCTTACCCTGGCCGCTCCCCTCCAACCACCCTCCACACCCCACCCCCAGGTTTCCCATGATTCATTCCTTCACTTTTCTTGGGTCCCTTCTCCTCCAGTGTCACCTGCCCGAGCAGCCCTCCCCTACCAAGCTGTCTTGAATAGCAACCCAGTCCGGCCGGGCCCTGTGCTGCGGAGCGTGCCCCACTGCCTGACAGGCCTGTTGGTGATTTGATTTGCTCATCTCCTGCCCCAAAGCTGAAGCTCTCCAGCCACCCCTCCGTGCTGGAGTCATACTGGAGCTGTTTAAAATCCTGATCCCCCACTGCAGACCAGCTGAATCAGGATCACTGGAGTCGGGCCCAGAGGTCAGGGTTGTTTTTTTTTTAAAGCTCCCCAAGTGATTCTGATGGGCACTAGAGTGTCAGCCCCCAGGGACTGGGATCTCTCCCATCTCATTCAACAATGCTGATGAATAGTAAGTGCTTAATACATTATCTGTTAAGTAAATGAACAAAATGTTTCCATTAACATTTTTTTTTGCCACATAGCAAAAATTTTAAACAGTGCAAAAGGTTTCCTAATGAAAACAGAATTTCCTCCTTCCCTAGGCTAAACTGAGTCTTAAAAGGCAAGGCAGCCTTAACCTGGCCAAAAAACACAAAAAACAAAAAAAAAGAAAGGAAAGAGCCTTCCTTGCAGAGGACACAACATATGCATAGGCCTGGAGGTACGACCCAGCATTAGGTCTGCCTTGGAGACACTTTTACCACCTCAGGATCCGTCAGCCTGTACCACTCGTGACATTGCTGGTGCCCTTCTGAAATACCTCAGTTCCCCAGGAGTTCAGGTTCTCCAGATGTCCTCCAAGCCGCAGTTTCTTTTTCAGTCAGTGGGGGTGACCACCCTGCCTACCATGAGAAAATAGATGTAAAGTGACATCTAAACTGTAAAGTGCTGTGCATCACGAGTACGCACCCTCTCTGTGCCTTGTTCTTTAGAGATGCCATCTCACTGACTCTACACAATAGCTGGAGGTGAACTGTTATTGTGCCATTTTATAAATGGGGAAACAGAGGCTCAGAGAGGTGGGGTGACTTGTCCAAGGTCATCCAACCTGGAACCAAACCCAAGAAGTCTGTTCATCTCCAAAGGCTGGGGAAGCCTTAGGGCCTCTTGACCCCACAAGTATCAGGCCTGTAGGAGCTGAGAAATCTCAACTCCATGAGTACCAGGTGGCCAGGACAGGGCAGACCATCTGGTTTCATGATTTACTTCACTCCCACCCAATTGTTTGCCAAAGGGAGAGGTGGGGATGGCTGGTGGCTAGGAGCCTGGGCCGCCCAGTCACGGGGTGGACTTGTCTGAATGCCAGCCAATCCGGGCTGCCGGAGCTGGTGTTGGAAAGGCCCTGGCCCCATCTTGCCGGGACACTCTATCTTTGTCTCTGGACACAAAAGGGGCCTTGTCTTGACCTGGCAGAGCTTATTCCACATGCTCCTGACTGCCCCAGCCCCTCTGCCTCGAGAAAGGCCCACTTTGTCAAGTCAAAAGACTAACTTGTTTCTTTTTCATCAAAATGTGTTGACTGACCTGGTTGATTTATCTAGGGAAGAGTGGTGAGTGAGGGAGGGGAGTGAGGTGACAGAGACCAACAAAATCCAGAAGTCTGTGTAATATAGCCTGACTTGGGGGTGGGGACCCAGCTGTTACCTGAGACAAAGGGATAGCTGCATACTGAGTGTGATCTCAGGGAGTCAGGACAGCCCGCTAACCTCACTAGTGGCAGAGATTCCACCATTAGCTATTCATTTCTTTGGCTTCAACCTTTGAAGGCCGCCAAAAAGAAAAACTTCCTTTGAATGGGAGTGCTTGGTTATTGCACCTGAGTGTGAATTAGTTTTCTTGAGAGAGGCCTGAGTCAGTAGCAAGAGAGCAAGCAGCAAAAGGGGGCCACTGGGGGCTTAGGAGGAGGCCTAGGAGAAGGGAAGAAGGCACTACTCACAGATAAAGTGGGATTTAGTGAGTAAGGGAGTATAAGCAGACTTTTTTCTTTGGTATGTTTTCTACACGATCAGTCCTCCAGCCACATCCACCAACCCTACTGCTCAGACTTTTCATTCATTCATCCACACAAGAAATAATTTTTGAGCACCTACTCCATACCAGATTCTTTTAGGTACTGGGGCCACAATGGAGAATTAGACCCCTGCCTTCAAGAAGCATCCATTCTTGAGGGGGCTACAGTTGATAAACAAGTAAACAAATGAACTAGCACAATGATTGTGATGGAGCTCCGTGCTGTGAGGAAACAAGGCAGGACTCGGCCAGGTGTGGGGCAGAAAAGCTGCTCTGGCCAGGCTGCCTGAGGGAGACATGTTTGCCTTGACATGGGACAGATAGAAGGAACCAGTCATGGAGATGCTGCGGGACAAATGCTCCAGTCAGAGGGAACAGCATACAGTAAGGTTCTGAGGTGGGAACAGCTTGGAATTTTCCAGACACACTGTGGAGCCTAACATGACTGGAAGCAAGTGAGTGGTGGGGATAGTGGTTACAGGAAGGATGGAGAGGGGAAGAGGCCTTGGGTCTTTATCTAGAGAGAGATGGCAGACCATAGGAGAGTACCAGGGGGTAACATGATCTAATTTCAAAAAGCTCCCTGCTGCTGTGTGAGAAATGACCGGACAGAGGCTGCTGCATCCATCCGGGTGAGAACTATTACTGGGAGGGGGAGAGTGGAGAGAACTGTGGTATATTTTTTGGACTAGGACACAAAATATGAATGAATGAATGAATGAATGAATGAACCCTTGAGGTGAGAGCTAGGAAATGTAGTTTCTAGTCTGTATTCTGCCTCTAAGTATCAGAGTGGTCCTGAGGAAACCCTTCCCTTCCCTGTCTATGATGGAAGGGCCCGGGAGGCTGGAACAGCGGAGACAAGGTTCCCTGCTGCAGGCACAGCCAGCCTTGAGCCCCTCAGCCCCTGGCACTCTCAGAGGCAGGCCCTGTGATCCAGTTACTAATCCAGTCAGGCCTGGCTGGCCCAAGGGCAGCTGCAGAAACCTGGTGTTCATGCAGTGACTCACGCCTGGTCCCTCTGCTGTTGGCAGAAACTGGGACATCCAGGGGCCTGAGACTCACCCGCAAGCTTAGAAAGGCTGGCAGGATGCCACTGTGCGGCTGGAGGAAGGGAGCATGCTGCCAGCACTGGGCTTCCTGAGGCCCTCTGGAGACTGGTGTTCCAAACACTGCAGCCATCGGACCTTCCCCCTCAGCCCAAGCTTGGCACCAGGGCTGTGCCCAGCCTCTGTGGGCTAACAGGAGATAATGGTGGGATAACAGGACCCACTGTGCGCCTGCTCGATCCTCCCTCTGCCAGGCACTTGATGAAGTAGACATTACTACCCCCATTTTAGTGATAAGGAAACTGAGGCACAGAAGACTGTGAATGGCGGAGCCAAGTGTCCTACCAGATTTGGCTAATTTCTTGCATTGCTTTGCTTTACCTCCTAAGCATGAAGAGAACAGGAGCGAAAGAGAAAGAAAGAAAAGCCAAATATGTTTTAATAAATATAGAAACTTAGGCTCACACCTTCATGTTTAACCAGGGCTGAGGACTTTCAAACAAAAGCTGCTTCTTTTTGCAAACCTAAGTAGAGCTTTTTTGCAGTGTGGATAAGCCACTTAGCCACTGTTCACAGCTCTTTCATTGCTCATTTATTAACTTGCATTTTCCACAAATTCTTATTGACAAACTTCTACATGCCAAGGCCTATGAGAGTCTCTGGGGAGGGGGATACAGTGATTAACAAAAAGTGACTTGCTACCTGTATTGCCCGGGTTATATAGTATACAGGGTGACACAGATCATAGCAAAGCATTTTGGAGACTCTACAGTTATTTTCTAATGGTGGCCTTGCGTAAGTTACTTCCTCCTCTGAACGTCTGTTTCCTCATTGTACAACGGGATTGCGAGAACTCCTCCCTCAGGATTAGAGGGAGGATGAGAGAAGATATGTGCTCATTAAATATTAGTTGTTGCTGTTACCATTTGCTGTAACATAACTTAACAGCCTACCAGCTGATAACTATATTAGTGTGGTCCCCTGAGAAGCAGATGTCAGGATTGGATTAGAGAGGCAACAGATTTTGAAAGAGGGATCAGGAAAAGACAGAGTCTTCAGACTGTAATGCTGCAGGCCTGAAACTTGGGAATGGAGAAGGGGAGAGAAGGCAGATGCAGTAGGGAGAGTCTGAAATTGTAGCACAATTCCAGGAAAGGTTCAGCCAAGCCAATGGGGAGTCCTTGAGCCAAAGTCATTATGTGAGGAGTTCTGCCTCTCTCAGGAATGGGCCTGCTGTAATATCCCCATCATGCACAGTCATTGGTCAAGAGCAGCCCTCAGGAAGCAGGGGCTCTGCCTGAGCAAGGTGGCCCATCCCCAGGGGCCGCAGCGGGGGCTGTCAGACAAACACGCTCCCTGCAGCAGGGCATCTGAGTGGTACATTGTCATGGCTGCCACAAAAATCAGACTTGACCCTGGAGCCAGAGTTCCCAAATCCTACACCAGCCCATCAAAATGAGTTCTGCGCAGGGTTCTGGGCCCTCGGTGTTGTATGTTAACAGGCTAGGGGAACCCTGGGAGAGTGCTTGGCCAATGTCAAGAGATATGGCTTGGACAAGTTTTAGACTGTGCAAGGTGGAAAGTATGGTGAGAGCTAGACCAAAGGCAGGCCCCTGTGGACCAGAACTGCTGATTTAGGGAAGGGCAAGTTGGAACTACTTTTGTAACAATAAGGCAATCCAAAAATACTCTAAGGAGACAGCTGCTGAGAGCCCTGGCTGCTCAGAGGACATGCACTCTGGTGAGGGGACCATTGCCATGGCCGAAAGGTTCTGAGGCTTGGACCCACCCAACCAGAAGGGCCTGGGCTGTCCAGGGAAGCTTCCCTGCTCAACCTGGGAAGGGACCCCCTGCAGCCGATCCTGCCAGCATTTACCAAGGGTCTCTCTGGGAAAGTGGGAGATGGGCAGTGAGGAGGCAGATGCCCAGAGAGGGAGGTGGATGGGGCTCAGAAAGGGACAAGATGACATCCAGAAAAAGGAGGTTGGGCCTCTCTGAGGAGGCTGAGGTTCAGAGAGAGGTATGCGAGCTTCCTCTCAGGGGTAGATGCAGAGGACAGGAACGCTGGCAGAGGGACAGAGGGTTGGACATGTGTGAACCGAGCATCCTGGCAGCTCCTGGAGGCGGCAGCCTCCTCTCCCTGCCGTGGTCCTCCGGCTCACTCCCATTCTCTGGGGCACCTGCACTGCCACCCAGAGCAGGAGGGACTGACACTCACGGGCATTAGTCAGCTTGTGGTGGTTAAAAAAAGAAGGCTCGGTGGCACTTGTGAGAAATGCATCTCCCAGCTCTGGGTGCCAAAGGGCTGTCACTTCCCGCCACACCCAGCCATTGGGCTCTACCCCTGGATAGGGATGGAGGAGTCAGACATAGAAGAGGAGGGGCCTGGAAAGGGCAGGAACCCTCACTCCCAGGCAGCCTTCCTCCTGCCTCAAAGCTTTAACACGATACTGATCAGGACAAGGATACAGTAGTACTATTGTTCGTGAAATTATTTTTCTTGCCACTAGTCCCCATATGTGAGGAAGACTCTGCTCCCCATCCTGCCCGGGGGCTAGTCACATCCAGATGCCCCATCTCCTGGGCCATGCAGATGACATAGTAAGCGTGGGCTTATGTGCAGCCACAAGGGACCTTAGAGGCCGCCACTTCAGCCCCCACCTCCCACTGCACAGATAGGAGAGCTGAGGGCAGTGACAGCCCAATGTCACATAGCAAGTCGCCCAGGCCTCCTGTCCCCGGGCCAGCAGTAATTTCGGCAAGCCCACTGGTGCTCGGCCTGGCCCCAGCCGGAGTGAAGGGTGATGGCTACCACTCACTAGTGGTGACTGTGCCGGGCTCTGTTAACGCTCATGCAATCCTCAGCAATTGGACAAGCTGCGTGTTCCTTTAAACCCCGTCTTCTACACGTGGAAGTGCCAGAGGTCACAGAGCTGAAAATTGGTAGAATCAGGATTTGAACCCAGGCAGGCCAACTCCAGGGCCCAGGTAGTTAAACCCCAGGCACCCTGCCTCTCGTTAAGCAAGCAAAGACAAAACATAGATACCAATGATTGTGTACTTGGAGCTACCATTCACTGGCGCCTATAATGGCAGGTGTGGTCCTAAGTGCTTTACATAAATGCATTAATTCCCTCATTCATTCATCCGATAGACATTGCCTAACTATTATGTATCAGACACTGGGCATACAGCCTTCAAAAAGAGTCGGGATGCCTGCCTGCCTGGAGCTTGTTTTCCAACTCTCACATAAAGTAGGTATTTTTATCCCCGTGTTTAGATGAAGCACGGAGAAGGGGTGCCACATGCCCATGGACACACAAGGAGTGGCAAAGCCCACGTCTGATCCTGGGCTTGGCTGTGGGCTCATCTTCTGCTTTTAGGGACCCTTTACCTGCAATATCCCTAGAAGGGACTGACACAGTGACGGCTGTACTGGTGTCTGTCCGGGGCTCAGAGCCTTGGTGTCCTGAACACACCATCCCACCCAGCCTTAGCCTCGGGTCCCAGCTGGCCAACAGGCTAACGGCCCTGCTCTCCTTGAGCTGCTGTAAGGATTCCTCCTTCCCTCCCTTCCTCCCTTTCTCCCTAACAGTAATTATGATTCCTGACATTGAACAGACTTCGTAGATTATGAAACCCCTCCTCCTCTTCTGGAGGTTATTTTTGCTCCATTGTGCAGAAGAGAAAATCCAGGGGGCTCAGAGAGATGAAATGATTTACCCAAAGCAGTGACCCGATCAGAATTTGATCCCAGACATATGCGCCTCCAAGTGGTCCCAGTCGGAGTTCCAGCAGGAGCAGATGACCTCCTCCAGAGGATGGGCAGGGTAGAGGAACCCACAAAGGATAAGGCAGCCCCCAGAGCTGGTGCAAGTGGAGCTGTCATTAGCCACCTGGGTAGAGGAGAGAGAAGCTGCTGTCCTCAGGAGACAGAGAGAGCCCCCTGACAGCAGCTGTGGTCTTCATTTGGGGGACACAGCCAGTCTGAGACAACCCTATAGGAAAGGAGCTGGGAAATAAATACCCCAACCTCACTCTCCTCCTTGCCAGGTCCTGCCAGCGCTCCGTATGGGCTAGATCCAGCCGGAAGGGAGGACAAGGGAGGTCACTGCCATGATCCGGGAAGGCCCACCTGCCAGGACAGAGAGCCGGGAGAAGGGTAAGAAGAGGATCCAGGAAGAAAACTACAGGATCTCCAGCTAAAGTCAAATGCATGTTCCCTATTTACCCCCTGCACTTGGGTAGGGACAGCAAGTGTTGTCACCTATACCAGAAAGGCCACCAGTGAATGTGTAACAGTCAGTATGGCTAGGTCATGATGCAGAAACAAGCAACCCCCAACTCTCAAGGCTTCAAAGGGGGTGGAAAAGTTGGCCACTTGTTTTGGTTAATAAAGTTTCATCGGTGCATAGTCACAAGCACTCATTTACACACTGTCATCCATGGCTGCTGCCTTGCTGCAATGGCAGAGCTCGATAACTGTGACAAGCCTACAAGATTTATCATCTGGCCAAGAAAGTTTGCCAGCCTCTGTCTTACAAACACAAAGTTTTGTTTCCTACTCCCATTACCTGTCCATCTCTGGCTGGCAGGGCCTCTGTTCCACATCACCCCCCATCAGGCACTCAGGCTGGTGAGCCCCATAAACAGCCCACTAGTCTCCCTGGTAGGTGCTGGAAATAGTAAATGCTCAGCAGCTCTTAAGTCTTCCACTAGGAAGAGGCACGCCTCACCTCTGAGCACAGATTTTTGGCTGAATCAAATCCTGCAGCCAAGCCTGACTTTAAGGGGCAGGAAAGTACCATCCCTGCACAAGCCCTTCATGGAGAACCAGAAATAGATGATGGGCAGCACCCCTGACCACCATGTGAACACAGCAAACAGGTGGCGAAACAAAGGCATGAGGATGCCCGTTTTGCAGTAAACCTCCCCAGACTTCCTTCTGGGCGCAGCGCTCAGCTAAGCCACGCAGGATCCAGCCCAGTGGGTAGAGAAGCTGGAGAGACAGACATGGCACCCCAGCCTTCTTCTCCCCCTTTATTATGGTGTCTATGGAAACAGAGACAGAAAGGTCTCAAGGAGGGTCCCTGGGTCCTTTCCTTAGGACTCAGGCTTGAGTGTGTGTGTGTTCAGTGGGGAAGATGGGGTCTCAGGCATAGGCCCCCAGGAGCTCACTTCTCTCCCCATCAGGGGTTAGAAGCTGGCCAAGGATCCAGGTTGCTGGCTTTATGACCACTGATCTGCCAGCTGTGTGGACTGGACAGCTCACTGCCCCTCTCTTGGCCTCCATTTCTTGGCTTCAACAATCCTTCATCATGCAGTTGTCAAGGTGAAGCCCTGGGACCAGCAGCATCGGCACTGCCAGGGGACTGATTAGAAATGCAAATTATTGGGCCCTGCCCCACTTCCACTAAATGGAAACTCTGGCCTTGGGGCCCAGCATTCTGGGTTTTAACAAGTCTGCCATGTGATTGCGATGCACGCTCAAGTGTGAGAACCGGTAGTATAAAGTGAGGCTTAAATTGATTGAGATGTGCAAAGTCCGGGCACAGATGCTTTTCCTGCAGCCTTTCCCACCTCCATAAGTGGCACCTCCATTCCTGCTCAAGCCAAAAAGCCTGGCATCACGCTGGTGAGGGAGCGCCTGCCCAGGCATGTGGCTGAGCCTTTAAAATCTGTCCAAAGGGGCCCCTTCTTCACCACCTCCAGGCCCGCTCCCTAACCTCCATTGTCTGACACCTACAAACCTCAAGAAATTTCCAGGCCATCTTCCTTCCCTTGATCCCTCAGTACCTCCTCATCTCAGCGGCCAGAGGGTCTTCTTAAAAACTAAATCAGATTATTCCACTCCACCACCCAGAATGGAGTGATTCCCATCATCTCCACGGGTTCCCATCTCGGTCCAGAGAAAATCCTACGGGACCCTCCTGAGCCCTGCTCCCACTGCCTTCCCTCCAACAGCCTCCCCTGGCTTGCACTGCTCCAGCCCCACCAAGCTGCCCTCTCTCCTCCAACAAGCCAGACACGCTCCCACCTCGGGGCCTGGGCTCCAGCTGGTTCCTCTGCCACAAACCTTTCTCTGGATATCCCCACAAGGCACCTGCCCTCACCTTCTTTGGATCACTGTTCAGATGTCACCACCTCAGAGAAGCCTCCTCTGACCCTGTCATTGTGCGCGGTCCCCTCCTTCTGCTTCATTTTTCTCTGCGGCACTTACCACCACCTGATGTACATCTTTGTTGTTTCTCTGTTTATTGTCTGCCTCTCCCTGCTTGGACGTGAGGTCCTTGAGGGCAGACTGCCTGTTTGGTTCGCTACTGTATCCCAAATGCCTGGAATATTGCCTGCAAAGAAAAGGCTCAGTAAATATTTGTCAATTGAATGAATGGATAAATAAATGAATTTTTAAAAAGCAACCCACAGGTAAATGCTGGTTGCCCTCCGTGCTCTTACTGTCAATGACTTTGCCCAGGACCCTGGCTGAAGCCAGCACAAGGCCACCCCCATGGGCACTCCCGAGAGGTATACTACAGGAAGATCCCAGGACTAAGGACATGGACAGATTTTTTTTTTTAATATAATTTATTTTATTATCATTAATTTACAATTACATGTGCAATATTACGATTATTAAACTACCCCTTCATCAGGTCCCCCCCACCAACCCCATTACAGTCACTGTCCATCAGCGTAGTGAGATGCTATAGAATCACTACTTGTCTTCTCTGAGTTGTACTGCCCTCCCCGTGCCCCCCCAACATTACATCTGCTAATCGTAATGCCCCTTTTTCCCTCTTATCCCTCCCTTCCCGCCCATTTTCCCCAGTCCCTTTCCCTTTGGTAACTATTAGTCCGTTCTTGGGTTCTGTGAGTCTGCTGCTGTTTTGTTCCTTCAGTTTTTTTCTTTGTTCTTATACTCCACATATGAGTGAAATCATTTGATACTTGTCTTTTTCGGCTTGGCTTATTTCACTGAGCATAATGCCCTCTAGCTCCATCCATGTTGTTGCAAATGGTAGGATTTGTTTTCTTCTTATGGCTGAATAATATTCCATTGTGTATATGTACCACATCTTCTTTATCCATTCATCTACTGATGGACACTTAGGTTGCTTCCATTTCTTGGCTATTGTAAATAGTGCTGCAATAAACATAGGGGTGCATCTGTCCTTTTCAAATTGGGCTGCTGCATTCTTAGGGTAAATTCCTAGGAGTGGAATTCCTGGGTCAAATGGTATTTCTATTTTGAGTCCTTTGAGGAACCTCCATACTGCTTTCCACAATGGTTGAACTAATTTGCAGTCCCACCAGCAGTGTAGGAGGGTTCCCTTTTCTCCACATCCTCGCCAACATTTGTTGTTGTTTGTGTTTTGGATGTTGGCCATCCTCACTGGTGTGAGGTGATATCTCATTGTGGTTTTAATCTGCATTTCTCTGATGATTAGCGATGTGGAGCATCTTTTCATGTGCCTGTTGGCCATCTGAATTTCTTCTTTGGAGAAGTGTCTATTCATGTCCTCTGCCCACTTCTTAATTGGATTATTTGCTTTCTGTTTGTTAAGGTGCATGAGTTCTTTATATATTTTGGATGTCAACCCTTTATCAGATACGTTTTTTATGAATATATTCTCCCATACTGTAGGATGTCTTTTTGTTCTACTGATGGTGTCCTTTGCTGTACAGAAGCTTTTCAGCTTGATATAGTCCCACTTGTTCATTTTTGCTTTTGTTTCCCTAGCCCGGGGAGATATGTTCGTGAAGAAGTTGCTCATGTTTATGTCCAGGAGATTTTTGCCTATGTTTTTTTCTAAGAGTTTTATGGTTTCATGTCTTACATTCAAGTCTTTGATCCACCTTGAGTTTACCTTTGTGTATGGGGCTAGACAGTAGTCCAGTTTCATTCTCTTACATGTAGCTGTCCAGTTTTTCCAACACCAGCTGCTGAAGAGGCTGTCATCTCCCCATTGTATATCCAAGGCACTTTTATCAAATATTAATTGACTGTATATGTTTGGGTTAATGTTTGGATTTTCTATTCTGTTCCACTGGTCTGTGGGTCTGTTTTGTGCCAATACCAAATTGTCTTGATAACTGTGGCTTTGTAGTAGAGCTTGAAGTCAGGGAGTGTAATTCCCCCTGTTTTATTCCTCCTTCTCAGGATTGCTTTGGCTATTCGGGGTCTTTTGTGGTTCCATATGAATTTTAGAATTATTGTTCCAGTTCATTGAAGAAAGCTGTTGGTAGTTTGATAGGGATTGCA
>JAVSCE010006383.1:0-117980 GCA_032199065.1 Smutsia gigantea
AGCATTTGTCAAAACTCACAGAACTGTGTACTAGAAAGCACGAATTTTACTCATCTAGAAAACCTGTATATGTCTCTGTCATATAAGTGTGCATTTGTTTATAGATGACACCTCGATAAACCTGATTATAAATAAATAAATAAAATGTCCTTCTCTATTTTGAATTACCAGCAATAAAAGCAACCGGTAGCAGAAGCCTGAAATTATGTGGCTATTCCAAACCTAGAAAGGAAGCAAGGTGTCCCGTGAACACAACAGAGTCTCTCCATTATGTAGCAGATTGAATCACCAGTTAGAAGTCTAGGGACAATCCTAACTGAAGTAGAAATCTGGGGAGGGTCCAGAAGAGTTAATAATGAGCCTATTTAAACAGAAATTCCCAACACTGTTCTTAGGAAAATATCTAAATGGATAGATACCCATTTTTTAAGTATAAGATGTGTAAACAAGAAATAAATAAGCATATAAACAATTCTGAAAAAGATTGTAATCTAAAAATAAATATTGGTACAAATGTGTAAACATTATACATATATTTTAAAATTCTTTATACATATTTGTTACACAGTACACATATAAAGAAGTAAATACATATTTATTTAAAATTATTTAAACTTAGTTTGCTTTACATACTCCCCCATTTGAGAAAAATAGCATAATGTTTATAAATAAACCTTTAAAATAAGAAAACACACCAAAGCAAAATCTGAGTTGGTTGAGGGTCAAAAAAAAAAAAGAAAAAGATATATAGGGAGTTAATTATATAAAATAAGGGGACTTAAAAATGCAAAATCATAATATAATAGATCAGCTTCAGGTCCAAAAATCATCACAGAATAAAAGAAACTGAATTAGACTGATTTGGAGCAAACTTGTAAAAGTTCTCCCAAAATACAGAAAGAGAAAAAAAGAGATGATAAATGATAAGAGAGAAGATGGAGATATTGAAGACAAAAAATAATTTTATTTGATGATAATTTATGTTCCTGAAGAAGAGACTAAAATAAATGAGCTATGAGTAGGCAGGAGCAAAGAGTAGTATATAGAGGTGGGAAAAGACTGTAACAATGAATCTCTAAGAATTACTGATCTCCAGGTAAAGATCGAAGAGTGAAGCCAGTTCTAAGAATCAGTCTCTACAAAATTTATGCCAATGTCGAGGATCAGAAGGTGCTGAAGACTGTAATTTTAGCATAGTTCTCAATGGTTGGCCCACTTCATAGAAGCTGTAATTCAGGCGAATCCTGAGAAACTCACGAAGACTCCCAAATTTAAAAAGAAGTGGCAGTAATAGCCTGTTCAGCTTTATCCTTCTGGATGATGGAGTCTGAGGAGTTGGAAGAAAGAGTAACAGTGGCAACTATGGAGACTAACAAAAAACAAGGAGAAACTGTACAACCTAGAAGGAATTTCAGAATGATATGTTACAGTGCTTTTAATGATTTCATAAAGTATACTAAATCTTTAGAGAAAAAAATGTATGTGGAAAAATAAAGGACTTAGTATTGATGTGCAGCTGACCTGAACAACATGGGTTTGAACTTCGCAGCTCCACACAGTGTACACAGATCTTTTTCAATGACTATATTGGAAAAACTTTGGGAGATTTGTGACAAATTGAAGAAACATGTTCTTTTCTTGCTTTATTGTAAGAATACAGTACATAATATATACAGCATGCAAAATACGTGTTAACTGACTTCATGTTATCTGTAAGGCTTCTGGTCAATAGTAGGCTAATACTAGTTGAGTTTGGGGGGAGGCAGAACTTACATATGGATGTTCAAGTGCATGAGAGTCAGTGTTCTTTACTCCTGCACTGTTGAAGCGTCAACTATAATTTTGTAAAAGAAGACCAAAGTTGGAGAATTTACTCTTGCTGATTTTAAGGCTTACTATGAAGTTACTGATCCAGGTAATGTGTTGGTGTAGATCAGTGGGATGGAATATAAAATCCAGAAATCGATCCACCCATATATAAATGAGCTGATTTTCTACATAGGTAACAGTGCAATCCAGTCTGATACTTACATCAGAAAAGATTAACTTGAACTCCTACCTCACACCGTGCACAAAAATTAAAATGGATCCTAGACCTAAATTTAAAAGGAAAAACTGTAAAAATCTAGATGAAACCATAGGAAAACATTCGCATGTTTAAGAGAGGCAAAGATTTCTTAGGACACAAAAAGCATTAATACTAAGAGAAAAAAATAAATGAATTGGATTTGATTAAGATTTCAAATTCTGTTCTTCAAAAGGCAATATCAGAAAAATATTAAAAATCATGCAAAATACTGAAGCAATACATGTATTTAACAAGGAATTTGTCTCCAGAATTCATGGAACTCAATAATTAATTAAAAGACAAGCCAACAAAAAAGAGTGAAAGCTTTGGACACTTAATAAAAGAAGGTATATGAACAGTCAATAAGCTCATAAAAAGATGCTTTACCTTTTTAAACATTAGGAAAATTCAGAATAATAGTACAATGAAATACTACTACACACTTACTCAAGTAGCTAAAATTAAAAAGACTGACAATATCAAGTGTTGGAGAGGATGTAGAACAATACCTGCCCAGCACCAAACTGGAAGTAATCCACATGTCCTTCAACAGCAGAATGCATAAATAATGGCAAGTTTCTACCAAGGAATCCCATAGAATGAGAATGAGAAAACTACTGCTTTGCACAACATGGATGAATCTCGTGCAATGTTGAGTGAAGTCTAATATAATGTTGAATTAACCTATATAATATTGAATGAAAGAAGACAGAAACTGGAGTCATTGGAATGTATGGTTCTAATTATATAAAGCTCAAAAACGGACAAAAGTAATCAATAGTGTTGGAACCAGGGTAGTGGTCATCTTTGAGGGGGGCACTCGAGGGGGACTGGAAAAGTATCTTGAGCTGTGTTGGTTACAGAAGTGTGTTCTCTCTGAAAATTCATGGAGTTTCACTTAATGATCTGTTTGCCTTTTTGTATGTTTATTACACTTTTATAAAGAGTTTTAAGGAGTCCAAAAGGGAGTAGATAATGAATTAGAAAGTAGTAATCTTCTTTCTCCCTCTAATCCTATTCCCCAGAGATGCTCATGGATATAAACTGGGCAGTGTTCTTTATCTACCATTATAAATATATTTACCAAGATGTATCCCCTGTCCTGCTCTTTGCATTTTTCATGGAACAGTGTATCTTGGAAGGTGTTCCATATCAGAACAGGAAGAGATGCCTCCAGTCTTTTATCAGCTGCTGTGCATTCTGTTTCTGGCTATACCAGACCCAGTTTAACCAATCGCCTATTGACTGTTTTTCATCTTTGCTGCTTTGAACAGTATAACAGTGACTACCTTCCTTCAAGTGTCAGTTTTGCACCTGTGTATCACAAAAGGATGCATTCCTAAAAGTGGAGTTCCATGTCTACGGATATGAGCATTTTAAATTTCCCTTTGAAAACTGCTCCAGGTATAACCAAGTGCATTAGGCAGGATAAAAGAAAATATGGGGGACTGTATGGGCTTCATTTTCCTCCTCAGGGTGTCTGGGATATTGTGAACTGCAAGATGATGTCTGTAGTCCACGTCAGAGCTCGATCTCAGCACAGATGCCTGCTCCTCCAGGAAGTCCTCCCTGACTCTCTGACAGGGTCAGGTACCCCTTGGGCTCCCCCAGACCTCTGAGTTGCCCAACTCTTGCCCTGACCACTCTGGATGATAGACAAGTCTCCCCCACTGGACTGTCAGGGTCAGTGCTATTGAGGTCACCAGTGTCCCCAGCACCACCTGCACAAGTTTGCGCTTAGAGGATGAACTTGGGTAGATGGATGGAATTAATCAATTGTTAATATATTACTATATTTTTATAGTAATATAATTTATGACAATTAATTAATTTACAGTTTGAAATGAATTAATTAACTTAGAGGACTAGAGAGAGTGGGGATTCAGAGGGGACCCCAAGTCGGGGGGACAGGACTCAGCCACCAGGAGCCCAGAGGGGGTCAGGGAAGCTCAGACAGGAGAGCGCAGACTTCAGAAATGGGAGGGGAGCTTCCAGCGAGTACAAGGTCTCAAGAAGAGAGATTGAGACTCTAGGGCCTGGCACCTGGGGAAAGCTGTGGAGGTGCAGAGTGGGGGCTGGGCTTAGAGAGAGGCGCTGAGGCCCGGCCAGGGGTAGGGGCGCTCTGATGGGGTGGCGGTTGCAGGAGGCCTGGGGCTGGGCTGTGCAGCAGGCTGGAAGCCTGCTAAGTTCCCTCCTTTTCCCCCTTTCTGCAGCCCCAGTCTTGTCTCCTCAAACTGAGCCAGCTGCTTGGATCTGGATAGCTGGTGAAAGGACCTGGGGGCTTTGCTGGACAGGTACTGGTCTCCCTTGGCCTTTCCCTCCACACCCCTGGGGGCCTCTTCCACACTGTTCAGGTGCTTTGATGGGGCTGCCTAAGGCAGAGGGCTTAATGGAAAATTACCTGCCTGGGTCAGCAGTTCATCAGGAAGGCACTGGGCCACACAAGAGGGTCCTGGAAGGGAGGGGGCGGGAAGCCCCAGGGTGGGGTGGATCCTGACCCACAGCACCTCTTCTTCCCAGAATTTCCGGCCCAGGTGCCTCTTTGGTCCTGACTACAACTTCACATTTTGATGAAGTCGAATGATCCTGGCCCAGTGAGCAGAGGGCAAGGTCACCCGGAGGATCCCGTCCTCCCTTTCTCTCACCCTGGACCGCGGCCATGACTGCACGATAGCTTCTCCTCCCCACTTGGCTTCATCTCCTTCCTCCCCAGTGATGGGGCTGCTGAGCCACTTGGCTGCATGACCAGAGTGACTGTGGTGATTTCATCCAGTCACCAAGGACAGTAACACCATCCATCTCCCAGGGGCAGTGGGGAGGCTGGCCTGGGACCAGCCACCAAAGCACAGGGCACAGTTCAGGCATGTGATTTGGCCTGGCACACAGTGGGGCCTGGTAGACAGTGGCCAAGAGCTTGTGGAGTCTGATTGGGGTTTAAATCCCAGCCACAGTCTCTTAACATACTGTTCCCCTGCTGGTGCTAAACCTTCAGAGCCCACCTCCTGCCTGAGATCTCCCAAGCCCAGAGGACAGTGACATGAGATGCTGTGCATTTAGGACACACTTACACAGACCAGGTACCCAGCAAACGGCTGCAACCCTGCCCCATTCCCACAGCCAGAAAAGGCAGAGTTGGGATTGAAAGAACTTCTGAGTCCAGCTAACTTTTTCCAAGGACTTCCCATGGGTCAAGTCCTGTGCTGTGTGCCTGACATATGACCACCTCACTGAGCCCCCTCGGTGAGCTGGCTCGGAAGAGTGGCTGCTGTCAGAGCACGGGGGGTACAGAAGGGGTCCTGCCGCTGGCACTTGTTGGTGACTTTGGCTGCATTCCCTCCTCCTGTCTGGGCCTCTGTTTCCAAATCAGCAAGTTTGTTGAGAAGGGTCACTGAGTGACTCCTCAGGAGCACAGGACTTGGTATGTAGTAGGCACTAACTTAATGCAGTTGTTAGCACCCTTTGCCCCATTTTACAATAGTGGAAATGGAGGCTCACAGTAAGTCAGAGTTTCTCAAAAAAAAAAACACTTGCCATCTAGAAAAAAAGTGGGGTACCATATTCCTAATACCTAAAAAGCAGAAACAACCTAAATAGCCATCAGCTGATACACGGGTAAATAAAATGGGCTACCTTATTCAATGAAATATTATTTGACAATAAAAAGACATGACATACTGACATAGCTACAACATGGGCTGAACCTTGAAAATGCGCTAAGAAGCCAGACACAGAGAACACATATTTATTCACAATACCAAGACCTGGAAACAGCCCAAATGTCCATTGACAGATGAATGGATAAAGAAAAGGTGGTATATCTGTACAGTGGAATATTAGTCAGCCTTAAAAAAGAAGGCAATTCTACCATGCGTGACAATATGGACCTGGAGACATTATGCTAAGTGAAATAAGCCAGAAGGACAAAATCTGTGTGATTCCACTTACATGAACTAAGATACTCGAACTCGTAGAAACAGAGAATAGAATGGAGGTTTCGGGGTCAGGGGAGGGGTAGACAGTTGTTTTATGGACATGAAGTTACAGTTGCACACGAGGAGTAAGTTCCAGAGATCTGCTGTACAGCATCATGCCTATAGTTAGCAGTTCTGCTCTGTGCACTTAAAAATGCATTAAGAGGGTAGATCTCATGTTAAGTGAAGCCTCACTACACACACACACACATACCCCACGTATTCTATGATCCCATTTATACAAAATGTCCAGAATAGGCAAATCTGCAGAGACAAGAAGTAGATGAGTGGTCACCAGGGCCTAACGGGGATACAGGGCTTGGGGGTGATGGTTAAGAGGTATAGGGTTTCTTTCTAGGGTGATGAAAATGTTCTAAAGTTGACTATGGTGATGGTCGCACAACCCTGTGAAGATTACAAAGGGCGATAGAATCACACACTTCATATAGATGAATTGTCTGGTATGCGAATTATATTTCAATAAAGCTGTTTTTAAGTGGCGAACCGGAATCTGAAAAGAACACCATCAAACCGCGCCATGGTGTTAACTCCTCCGTCCCTCGCTTGAATGTCAATGACATTGAAAGCATCACGTCAAGAGTTGAAGTGAGGAGGGTACATCCTCTGGACGCCTCGCCATGTGCCAGGCAAGGAGAGGTTAAGTATTCCCCAGAAAGGAACAGGAACCACAGCCCAGAGAGGGTCAGCTTCCTGCCCAGGGTCATACAGCCCCAGGGCTCCAAGAATCCTGAGTCCCCAGCTTCCAAGTCGGAATGTGCGTGAGGTTCCAACCGCAGTCCCAACGTTGACCCCTGGCTGCCTCCTCCTTCCCACTTCTCGGGGGGAAAAAAACACGCCAGGAAGCATCCATCATGGGCTGTCCAACCGGCCGGAGGGGCAGAGGTCAGCAGGGAGGTGACCTCGAGGTCTCCATGGGGACCAGGATCCGGCAGGGCTGAGGGTGAGAAGCTGGAATTTTTCCCACCCTGAGATTTTCCTGCGTCAACCCAGAAGGGCGCCCTGGATGCCACTGGCCCCACCCCCAATCTCCTTCCTCTCCTGACACAGCTTCCCGGCTGAGGATGGATGGGTAGGGTAAGGGTGGGTCGGGCATGCCAAGGTACCACCAGGTCCAGAAACGAAGGAGAGGCACTCTGGGATGGACGAAATGAAGAACCCTGGCTCAGAGTGGCCAAGGGTCTATGATGGAATCACACAGCCTAGGGACTCGGTGTAGACAGAGCAGCCTGGCTGCTCCTGGCCCTGCAGGGCCTCCCCTCAGCCTCCTCTGCCCTGCCCAAGAGTTGGACCCTAGCCCGGCCTTGGGTGTGTGAGAAGCCCTTGGCCCTGGGCCCTGTCCCCAGTCCTTCCTCCCCCACACACTGGGGACTCAGCCCTTCCTTGTGTTAAATAGAAACCTCTTTATTCTAAGTATCGTACATTCCTTAATACATTGGATGGGGGCCAGACCTTGAGGTGAGGGAAAGGGGGGGCCGGAGATATTTCTGTAGAGCTTTCCAAACGCCACCCCCCCCACACACTGGGCTAGGGCGCTGGTTCTGGGAATGAGCTCCGCTGCCTTGGCTTCGTCCTTGCTCCCTCTGGCCTCTGTTTCCCTTCTGCACAGGGAGTTTAGGGTGGCCAGCAAGACCTCTAAGGCTCTTTCCATCCCAGGGGTCTGTGGTCCCAGGCAGGGAATCGGGGTGGGGCCGAACAGGAGGCCATTTGTCAGCAGCACAGATGGGGGAACTGAGGAGGAGGGCTGGGGGAGCCTCAGCGTCGGGCCCGGGCCCGGGGCCGCGATGGGGACGGAGAGGAGGCCCGAGGCCGGGGCAGACAGGCCAAATCGGGCCTGGCCAGCCGGGAAAGGGGGAGGCGGCCCAGCACGAGAGGAAGGCCCAGGCAGAAGGGCGGGCGGGGCACGGGGACGTCTGAGAAGAAGGTTCGGTCCCGAGGGGGCGACAGGGCTCCCCCGTCAGACAGCTCCAAGTCCCGGGCCACCGCCAAGATCTCCTGGCGGGCGGCTGTGTTGCGCAGGCCACGAATGTCAAGGAGAGCTGCCACATGCTTCCTCCTGGGGGTAGAGGAAGGGGCAGGTGCGTGGGGTCCTGTCCTCCAGACACACACCAGCCCACCTGACCCTGTCCGTCCAGAACCTGCCTTAGCTTTGGGTGCCCTCTGCTGCCTCCAGGTTTCCCCTCCATACCAGTCTCCCCAAATCCCTCCTCAACCACCAGCCCCCCCCAGGCCCTTCCTTCACACCAGCACCCCTCCAGATCACCCTCTTGCACCAGGCTCCCCACCATCTCCCTTCACACCAGCCCACCCCCCAGGCTCCCTGCCGGACCCCTCCAGAACGTCACATCCAACCATTTCCAAAGCTTCCACTCAACATAGATTCCAGAACCCTCACCTCCAAACCCAGCACAGGAAGCTTCCTTTTCACCCTGGTCTCAGCTCCTTGATTAAAACAACCTTCCATTTTCACCCCCAATTTATCTCAGAGAGCTTCTCCATTTCCATCCTGGTCCCTCACACCTGTTTATGCTCCGGAATCTACAGGAACCCTTAACTTCATCATCGCTCAGCTCTCGCCCAGAAGTGTTCACACATTCTATCCTTCACCTCAGCCAAGGCCAGCTGGGAGCTCTCCACCACAGCAGTTCCACAGTTCCCATCAAAAGCTCAACTCAGAATCTCTCAGCCTAGATCCCATGACAGAACCTTCATCCCAACCACGCCCAGAACTAAAATTCACCTTGGAGACCCTCACTCCAACCAACAACTTTGTGCTTAACACTGACGCTGTTCTACAACCCTCACCCCCAAATCCCACACAGTGGAACCCCACAGCTCCAAAACATTCACCCAGAATGTAGCCCAAGAGCCTTCCAGCTCAACCAAGCTCCAGAACAGAGCCTCCAAGTCAGCTTTGGAACCGCTCCTCCCAGCCCAGCTTGAGACCTTTCAAACTGAGCGTCATGCTCAAGTTCAGAGTCAAGTTCAGAAACCCCAATCCAACAGGGATAGTGGGACCCCTGCTCCCATGGGACTCCAGGGCTTGTGCCTTCCCCAGGACATGGGTGCCACACCCCAGAGCCAGAGCTGTCCGTCCTGACCTCAATCCTGGAGGCTAAGCCCTGATGATGGGTCACTCCCCGGTGTGGGGTTGTGTCTCTCCCAGTACAGAATGTCTGCAGGAAGAGCGCTGCCAGCTATTGCTACCACCATCCGGCGTCTGCAGGGGGCAGTGTGGTGTGATCAGGTGCACCAGCTTTAGGACCAGCCTGCTGCCTGGGTCCAAGTCCCAACTTTGCCACTTGCTAGCTGTCACTTTTGGGGGAAGCGGCTTAGTTTTTCCCTGCCTCAAATGACGCTAGGCACTTAGAACAACGCTGCCTTTACTTGTATATTTTCTACAATAACTTTCATTACAGGTCTTACTATAATAAAGAGGAGATGTGTAAGATGCTTTCTTGGGTCTGACATAAGGACTCACTAAGCAAGAACTGGAATTGTTAATGCTGTCACTACTGATGAGGAGGAGGAGGTTGAAATTCCCAACAATCCTATGAAAATAATACTTTTCAACCCCATGAAACCGATGAGGAAAATGAGGCTCAGAGAGGGCCGCACATCATGGAAATGGGCCACTAGATCTGAACGGCGCCTGCCGCTGTCCAGTGCGTGTGCGCCTGTGCGCCCGTGCGTGTCCCCGGGTCCCCCGCGGCTCCCCTGCTGGGCCGGCCCTTCCTGCCGCCCGGCGGCCTCGTGCCCCCCTGCCCTGGGCTTCCTGTGACCGCCTGTTTGTTTGCGAGCCCTAGTGGCGGTGGCGGCAGCGATGGCGGCGGCAGGAGAAGGAGGGAAATCGTATTAATAATGCCCTGCTTCCAGCAGGAAACGGCCGTCAGACACGCTCGCTGCCTCCCTCCCTCTCCCAAGAGGCAGGAAACGCGGGGACGGATGCCAAGACCCGCCAGAGACCTCGGCCTGGCGGCGGCGGGCAAAAAGAAGCCAGGCGGGCGTGGGGGTGGGGGCTCTCACCTGATGTCTGGGTAATCCCGCACCAGCACCCCCACCTCCACCTGGATGCTGGGCGTGTCTTCCAGCTGCAGAACTTCGGCCAAATGGGGCACCACGGCGTCCAGCCAGGACGCCTGGGACTCCTGCAGGAGAAGACCGGGCTCATACTGGCCCCAATACCCCCTACTCGAACACACACCCTCTCCAGGCCCAACCCCTCGGCTTTCTCATCTGTAAAACCGGGCAGAGGGCAGACTTTGGTCAGAGGTTATCTGGAACCTTTAGAAATTTGAAGAAAAATCCATATGATCTACTCCCAGTTTTTGCAGAGAATTTGGGGCTCGGACACCCCCCCCCCAAAACCTAGTCCAAGTTTATAAAATGTTACCATTCGGGAAAACTGGGTAATTGTGCAGGGGATCTCTCTGTACTCCCAAAAAATTTTTCAAAGGAAAAAAGAAAAACAACATTCAAGAACTGGGGACTAGAAACTCCTGGCATAGCGGCTGAGAGGCTCTTCCGGTCCTGCTGATTACAGCTGAGGGCGAATGAGTCGGCGATTTTAAATTCTTGAATTTGAGAACCCTAAGGTTCTGCTTTTCTGTTGCATTCAGCTTCTGTCTGCGCTCCTCCTAACAGCTCGTTAGCTGGTTATGGAGTGTGATCTCTGTGCCAGGTAAGGTCCCATGCACTTGCCGGGACAGCGGATCTAATCCCCACCCCAGTGCCTTCGGACAGGTGGCTCCGCACGTGCGCCCGGAGGCGAGCTCTCACCGCGAGAACACCGCGGCGTTGGCGCCCAGGGAGAGGATCTTATTCTAAGTCCCACCCCCAGCTATTGGGTCCGGGGACTCTCGGGAGCCAGGGTTTTCCGTGGTTTCGGAGTCCCCGCCCCCGGGCCGCACTGACCAGTCGCCTGAACAGCCTCTGGAGCTGCAACGCGTCCTCCCGGAGCCTCCCCGCCATGCGGCTGCGGGTGCGCGCCGAGCGGCAGCGTAGGCGCCCGCGGAGCAGGGGCCTCACGTACTCGACCAGCGCCCGCCTGTGCAGCTCGGCCACCAGCGCCTGCGGGCGACGCGAGGAGGAGTGAGCCGGCAGGACCCTCTCTCCCGGCTCCCCACCCACCCGAGCCCATTCGGGCATCCAACGCGAACCCCTCCCTGCCCACCCCCAGCTGCCCTCGCGAGTCCCGCTGTTGACCCCTGTCCTGCCAGATGACCCCCTTCTCGGTGCCCTAATTAGCCCGCAGACACCCCCTACCGGTCCCAAAGTTACCCCATCCCAGCCCTTTCCCCATTCTCGGGAGCTCCACCCGCCCTGCACCCCAGTACCCGCCCTGCACCCCTGTACCCACAGAAACGCTTCCCCGCAGACCCAAGCGAGAGCCACCTACCCACCTGGGGAGAAGAGCTCTTGGCCTTGAAGGGGTTCCCCGAGCCTAGCGCTCCTGTCCACCTCCACCCCAGCCCACCCCGCCCCCGCCCCCGCCCCCGCGCCCACTCACAGCTGACCCCTCCGCCCAGCATACACACCTGGTAAGGCTCATCCTGCATCCTGCGCAGGGCCAGGGCCTGGGCACCCAGCGTGCCCACGATGCCGTCCAGCGCCTCTGGGCTGTTCAGCCACTTTCTACGCATCAGCTTGTCGAAGTGGGGCTGGGTGGGACAGAGGGGGGTGGCTCACGGCTCTCCTCCCTCCCACTCTCGTCCTTCACTGCCCAATCCAACGTTGCTGAAACCCTGCTCCCAGCTGAACCAAGGCCGGGCAGCACCGAGACCCTGGAGTTGAGGAAGCCCTTCAGGGGTGCCCGAGTCAGCACAAAGTGTCTGGGAGGGCTTCCTGAAGGAGGGAACACCAGAACTGAGGCCTGCATAAGATGGTCATGACTTGCCAGGTGAGCGGTGGTGGAGGGAATGGATCAGTCAGAGGGAAAACCAGTGTGAAGAAGGTCCAAATTTCAGGAGGGCTTGCCCATTAAAGGACTAGAAAGGCCAGTGTGGCTGGCAAGGCCACTTGTATAATTCACAGGGCCCAGTCCAAAATGAATTAAAGATAATTCAGAAATTATTAAGAGCTTCAAGACAGCAAGAGAAGCACATTGAACCAAGCAGCCTCTTGGGGAGTAGAGAGATGGGGACAGTCGGGTGGGTGGTGCACACAGGGCCTCCGGGGCTGTGAGGAGCCCCAGCTTCCCTCTGAGGGCACTGGGGAGCCATGGAAGATTCTGAACAGGAGAGGGAGATGCTCAGGTTTGTGCTTTACTGAGATGTCACTGGGAGGGACAAGACTGTGGTGGAAGTCGTGGAGGGAGGTTGGAGATGGGGAACGTGGGGAGGACGGGAGGAGGGGGAAAGCAGAACCCAGGTGGTAGATTCATAGGATGTAATGAGTGACCACTTGGCAGGGGGCGGAGGGAGGCTGATCCAGGAGGTGGGCTGGGCAGCGGGTGTGTCCCTGAGCTGGAGGCTGGGGGGAGTGGCGGGAGACCTGCCCTCCGGGGAGACAGCGGGAGTGGGATGTGCCCAGGGACATCTAGGGCTGGTGCCCATGGGGTCTGAAGCAGGTCTTCACCCCCCTAGGCCCCATCACCTGCTTCCTGCCTGCACATCGACAGTGGCCCAGTTCTCTGACCCTCCAAAAAACGGGGCCTGTGGGCTTTTGTTGCAAAGCAGGTGTGAATTCAATGAGCTCAGGCTGGGTTTATTGCTGCAGCTGAAAAATCTGTACATTTATGAAGATAACGGCCAGTGCCTGCGGGCCGGCACCCACGCTAAGCATTATGGCCACAGTCTCATTGCTTGCACACAGCCACAGGGCAGCTGGAACTCCTGTGCCTGTGTTCCAGCCGAGCAGAGGCCCCGTGGAGCATAAGCAACTTTCAACTTGGAAGTGGTGCAGCTGGGCCTGGAACAAAGACTGTCCCCCTTCCTAGCAGCCCAGACTCCCCCACATTTGTTCACTTTCATCCACACACTTGTCCATTTAGTCACTCAGCAAACACTCTGTGAGCTCTTCATGGCCCAGGCCTGAGTGGGGACACACTGAGAACAACTGGGGGACACAGCACAGAATGAGACAAAGAAAATTGAGTACTTTATACTCATAAGCGGGTTGGGGGACTCGGCATACAGATGTAATATTTGATGATATTAAGGAATTGTTTAAAAAGGATTCTGTATCTTTTGATGTTACAGGCTGAAACGTTGATGGATGATGGTAGGGGGTCAGGGATCAGTTTTAATGGAATCCAGTGGGCCAGGGAAGTGGAGAAAGATGACACAGACTGGCCCAGGGTTGGTCCTTGCTGGGGCTCGTCCCCAAGAAGTCATTCTGTCATTCTGCTTCTTTTGTGTATGTTTGAAATTTTCCATAATAAAAAGTTATTTTGGGAACTTTCCAACAAATCCCTGCTCTTGTGAAGCTAACATTCCAGTGGGAAGACACAGGTTGGAAAAAAAGCAAAAGACATAGCCTGACCGAGGCAGTGAGTGCTCCAGAGACAAAGGCAGAAGGGAGTGGGAAGGAGTCTCAGGGACTTCTGTTTCAAACACGACAGTGAGGGAAGGCCTGGTTGCAAAGGTGATATCTGAGTCAGACTGGACAGAGGTGAGAGAGGGAGCTAGGTGACTACTGGAGGGAAGAGCAGGTGCAAAGGCCCTGAGACTGGTATGTGTCTGTCAGATTAAGGAGCAGCAAGGGGGCTGGAGTGGAGGACAGAAAGTGCTAGGAGATGAGCCCAGAGAGGGAAGGGTCGGATCATCCAGGGTCTCAGGGGCCTTTTGCTCTGAGTGAGCTGGGAGCCATGGAGGGTTCTGAGCAGAAATTGGAATTGATCTGATGTATATCATGGACTGTGCATGCATTACAGCCAGGGACACACACACCTCTCAGTCTCATTCCCACCACCCTCCCCACATACCCTCACCCACCACTGAGCAGAGACCCCTCCAGGCATGCACAGGAGCCCAGACACTGGACATGGGGTTCTAGGGTCTAGGAGAGGCTGGACAGGGATTTGGGATACCTCAGTGGGAGGGGCTCCACCCAACCCCCAAGGCCCCTCTTGCTGATGGCTGTCTGTCCTCCCCTTGACCATATCCTCCTACCTCTTCCTTCCTGCACCCCCCACTCGCCCTCAAGTAGACCAGACGTGGCCAAACACTGAGTCATGGGATGAAAGGAACTGCGGGATGGGGGCACTCCCCTGTCCTGGCCCCACCCCAGCTCCTGCCTCACTCACCTGCAGCTCCTGGAACAGCAGGTCGGCCACGACACGGTGGCAGAGCCGGGTCACGCGGTCCAGAGCGCTGGCCGCTGCTTCCCGTGCTGGCTCACTTTCCGGGGGCCCCACCCGGGCCAAGCGTTCTGCCAGAGCCCTGTGGGGATCAGCGGAGCCAAAAGTTAAGGACCCCCCCAAAATTCAGCCCAGCTGCCTGGACCTGTCTCCCTCCTTAGATGGGCTCTTTGTGGGGCACAGAGGTGACAGGTCGGATGGGGAGCTGGGGAAAGACAGGGGCTCTGAGGAGGATCTGGAGCCTGAGGATTGTATGAGGATGTCTGGGAGGCTGGGGCATGGGGCCTCTGTGGAATGTGATTCTGAATATCTGTAATTTTCAAATTCTACCCTTCTCATTTTCTGTCATTGTAAGTCAATGACCCTCCATCACTGAAAACAGTAACCAGGTCCAAGGACCAAATTTGACACTTTCTGCCCAACTCCCAGCAGGCCCGCTTTTGAGATTGTGTCCCTCAGAGTGCCCACAATTGTGGGAGATGACAAATGTACCAGGTTTTTCTCTGCAAAATTGTGGGGCCAGCTGTCCATCTGGTGGGGACAGATTAAAGATATGATGGTCCATCAAACAGTGGAATACAGTTCAGGTATTACAGAGGATTGTGGGAACTCTTTATGCACCAACAGAAATATCTCCAAACTGTTAAGGGGAAAGGGGCAGAGTGTGTTCAATATTCCACCATTTCTGTTTTTTTTTAAAGGAAAAAGAATAACTGCATGCACATAGTTAAATACATTTCCTTCTGCATGTATGAATTATGCATGTACATGTATATGTATGTAGCATGCATACACATGTATACCCTGATTTATGAAGACTTATTGGTAAATGTAACAAATATCCCTACAAAATGGGGAGACATGAGCAATAACCAGCAAAGGTGGGGGTTGAGATGGGAATGAGGCTTTTCCCAGTATGCCAGATTGTATCTTGAATTTTGAACCATGTGCATGCATTACCAATTTTAAATGCTCTAAAAATAAGTTAATAAAAAAGGGAAATGAAAGAAAAAGGCAAAAAAGTGTAATTCTTAGAGTGTTTCAGGCTGGCTGTGAAGTTCCTAACATTCCAACACACCAGTGTCCTGATGACGCTATAGTTCTAGTGCTCTGTGATGCTAAGCTTCTTTCCAGGATGCCCAGGTCTGAGGCTTCGAAGGCCCAGGTACACGGCCCCCTGGGCCAGCTCTGTGATCCCCACCCCAGATCTTGGGACCCAGTTTAGCTTGTCACTGGGACTGGCCTTCTCCCCCCAACACCGTGGGCCCTCTCACCTCAGGGGGGGCCCACAATTGACCAAGGAGATGGTCTTGCTGATATAGGTGTCAGGAAGCAGCTCCCGGACTCCTGGATTCTCGTGGAATCGCTCCACGCGCTGCTGGAAGCTGGTAGGAAGAGAAAAGGAGGGCAGCGTGACAGATAGAGCATGGCTGGATAGGGGTCCCATGCGGGACACTCAGCCCAGCAAAACCTGCGTCCCCACTGAGGCGCGGGGCACCCTCCCTTGATTCCCTTTCATCTCTCCTCTCTCGGTTAGATCCGGGGGGTCCTGATGCCCCCCACCGACCTGTGGCCCTGCCCCCAGCTCTCTGTACCTCTGCAGGAATTCTGCCAGGCCCCCCAGGCAGCAGTGGGCCATCCGCTCCCCAAACTCCTGGCTGATGTGTGGCGCTCGCTCTGTGTGCTCTTCCAGCAGCTGCACGGTCCAGGAGATGACAGGAGGTGAGGAGGGGTGAGGTCCCACTTTCTCACCGCAGTGGATTCTCTTTCCTCCTCCCCACCCCGTACCTCGCACACATCCTGTACCAGGCTGCTGGGTGGGTCCTCCGCGCTCCCCCAGTGTTCCTCATCCTCCTGCAGCACTCGGAGCAGGGCTGCTCGTGTCTGAGTCTGCAGCGGGGAGGTGGGCGGAGAAACAGCAGTTGGGGGCTGCCTGGGAGCCTCTCCCTCTCTTTCTCCCACTCCAATCCCCGCCCCTCAGTCCCAAGCAGGTCTGGATTCTACCCGTGAGCTCATCAAGGTCATGCTAGGAAGGGCAGCTGGATCAGAAAACCTCATCAGCCACTTCCATTCCTAAATCTATGATTTGGAGCTTGAGATTAAGAATCTATGGTTTTAAGCTTCCTCCATCTAATAGCCAGTGTGTTTAAGGGTCTTTTCTCTCATTCTTTCATTGTCTGATGGTCCTAAGACTCTGCTCTCAGGTTCTACAAAATAGTGCGTACAAGATTGTCCAATTCTGTGATTCAAGAATTCCAAGGGTCTGGAATTCTAAGGTTTACATATCTCTGATTCCCTGGTCCAATGTGTTCTTCGGTGAGCCTGAGAATCTACATATGTTCCATTCTCAGATTCTAGGCTCTCAAGCTGCAAAGATTCTGATTTCTGTGGCTGAAGCATGACTGTCATGCAGGTGGCAGATAGCCCCAAGGCCAGGCTGGGCCCTCATAGCTGGGGCCATTCTGCTCAGCTATGCCTGTGCCCGGCCAGTTACTAACCATGTTTACTATTAGCCCTGCTTATATGCAGAGATGCTTTGATGCCCTCCTTCTATCTTTGTTTTTGTGAGCTGAGGTCCTGTGACTGACTCTCTCTTGCCCTAAGATTTGAAATGTCTCAATGTATTGAACCTTTGCTGAGTGTCTCTGTGCTCAGCTGGGTGTTTGCAATATAACTGAACATAGGACAGGAGTGGTATGGCTTACTTTCCTGTATCTTTTGGGCAGAACTCAGAAATCCACAAAGGGAGATGGAAATAGTGAAAGGGGTTGAGGAGAGGCCCCTAGGCCCAGTGTAACCACTCTGTCCCTGCAGAGTATCTCCTGCTCCCTCCCAAATCTCCACTGCCAAGTCCTGGGTACCTTAACATCTGTGACACATTCATCCTCCAAGCCCCGCAGGGTGCCGGGGGACAGGAGGGGTCCTAGATCCCCATTCTCCAGGGCAACCAGGTCCACCAGCCCTAGGACTTCTCTGGGGTTTGGAGGAAGAGACAAGAAGGTGTGTGAGAGGTGGGGCTCGGTCCTTGGTAGCCCCTACCCACCCCAATTCCTCACAACCAGTGTGTTTGTGGCCCTGGGCCACTCCCTTCCTCTCTTGGGGCCAGCTTTGCTCATCTCTCAAAGGAAGTCTCTGGAATTGTTGCTTCCCTGGCTCCAGCTCTCTGAGTCAGCTCCCTGATGGATGGTGTCCGGACAGGACTTGCAGGGTTCAAGTCCCTGCTTGATGATCTGGCCTGCAGGGTTTCATCCATGACTGGCTTCATCAGTCAGAAGCTCCCTTCCACCTCCACTCCCAGTCCCTACCCCCTCACCTTGGCCTTGGAGGCTTCCCCCGTCCAGCCCTCACTCCCCACTTCTATACTCCTGCAGGCCCTGGCCTGTGTGATACCACCACTCCCTCCCCGCCACTTCCCCCACAACACACACCAGGCTTTTCCTCCTGGCATCTTCTCAGCCAGAAGCACCATCTCCCTACAAATAGAAATTAAGTCATGTCCCACCATTCCAGGAAGCGTTCCAGACTCTATCCTGCCTCCATCTCTCACGGATGGTGTGAGAGTGTCATTAACATGTATTCCCAAAGAGGATCTAGCGGGTGGAGGTTGGTAGCTTTTGCCTTCCCACTCTCCTAGTGACATCATCTTGATTTCGTTTGAGGAACCACCCGCCCCCTTAACCTTCCAATGTGTGACTTGGGCGTGGCCAGCCCGACCGCGCCTGGAGTGAGTAGGTGACCCAGTCATGGCTGATCACCACATTCCATCCCCGGCCACAAGAATGGGTACGATTTAGGATCCAAAAGCATGGCCGTGATAAGATTCTAAGACTGGAAGCACCGATGGTGCTAAGATTATAGAATTCGGGGGCGCAACAGTGCTACAGCCCCTAAAACTGGAAGGATCAACAGTACCAAGGTTCTGAGATCCAAAAAGGGGCTGAGGTTAAGGTCTAGGATTTGCAGGCTCCTTGGTGCTCAGGCTCTAGGGCTCACGCCCCAGGACCTACAGAGAGCGCAGGGCCGGGGTTCAAGAATTCTCCGGGTCAGCTGTGCCCAGATGGGCCCTAAGGGTCTAGCGTTAAAGAATCAGTGGTGCTGCGGTTCTAGGACTGAATGGGGTCCATAGCCCTTAACTTCCAGGACTGGATCAGTCAATGGTGTTGAGATTTTAGAACGGGAAGGCCAACAGGTTCTAAGTCTGGAAAGGTGGGAGTATTAAGGTTCCAAGTCTGGAAGGGTCAGTGGTGCTAAGGCTGTAGGACTGGAGGGATGGACAGTGACCTTTCTAAGACTCGAAAGGTCAACAGTGCTAAGATTCTAGAAGTGCAAGTGTCCACGATGCAAAGGTTCTCGGTCTGGAAGGGTCAGTGGTGCTAAGATCCTAGGATGAGAAGTGTGGACAGTGCTGCGATCTGAGGGTGTCAGACTGACGGGTGGGGCCTGGTACTGGACGGGTCCACAGTGCTAAGGCTCTGAGATTGGAAGGGCCTAGGATTTTGCAGCTGGAAGGACTGGTGTTGCTGATATCCCTGCATGACAGGGAGGAGAGCGCTAGGACTCTAGGACTGGGAATGTCCCCAGTGCTGAGGACTGGAAGGGCTAATTGTATTAAGGCGCTAGGATGGAAGAGCTGGTTGTTCCCAGGTCCTCAGGAGCTGAGAAGGCCGGAGCTGGGACGGCGGGAGGTGCTCCGCGCCTTGGGCCGGCCGGGTCCAGCTCACCTGGGGTACACCTGGTTGTGCCAGCGCAGCAGCGCGTAGCGGTCGGCCAGCGGCAGCCTCCGGCGGGCGGCGACCCCGAGCCACTCGGCCAGCGCGCCGTGGTAGCCGCGCAGGTAGACAGCGAAGGCGCCCAGGCCGGCGGGGTAGGCGGGCGCCAGGCGGCACCGCACCACGCCCATGTCCTCCAGCAGCCGCGCCCTCAGCGCCTCCAGCTGCGCCGCCAGGCCCCCGGGCGCCCCGGGCGCCGCCGCCTCCAGGCGCTCCCGCGCCGCGCGCGCCACCGCCTCGGCCCAGCGGGCGCGCGCAGCCTGCGGGCGGCCCCTGGCCCCCGGCGCCCGTCCGCCGCCTCCTCCTGCACCAGCACCTGGCCCAGCTGCGCCACGGCGCCCGCTCTGGCGCCCGCGCCCAGCCCGGGGCCAGCCAGTGTCTCGCGCACCAGGGCCCACAGCTCGCGCTGCAGGGCCTCGTAGAGCAGCGCCACGTCCCGCGCCCGGCGGCCCCCGCCCGCGCCCTCGGCCTTGGGCGGCCCGGGCGCGCCGTCCCCCGACGACGCCAGCTCCTCGGCCTCCAGCTCCAAGATGTGCTCGTCGGCTCGCGCGAGCTCGCGCTGCTGGATCAAGCTCAGGATCTCCAGCACTGTGGGGGCAGAGCGGGAGGTCAGGGGGGAGGAAACCGGGTGCCCCGGCGGGGGTGGGGGGCATAGAAAGGGGAAGGGGGTCAGGGGCAGACTGAAGAGTCGGGGACGGCTCGGGAGAAGGGGAAGAGAGACGGGGGTCAGAGGAGGGATGTGGGGGCCGGGGGTGCGGGAGAGGAAGTTGGGGCTGGTGCGGGAGGGAGGGGGACCGGGGGCAGGAGGGGAGGTCAAGGGCGGAGGCTGAAGCACGTGGAGAGAAGAGGAAGACCGAGAGCGGGAGGAGGTCAGGGCTTGGGAGGGGGCGGTGAGGAGAGGGCATGGAGGAGGAGAAGGGAGAGCGCCCGGGAAGGGGCCGGGAGAGGATGAGGGAAGGGAAAAGGGGTTTGGAAATGGGAGAAAGAGTCTGGATGTGGGGAGCAGGTCAGGAAATTAGAGGGTGTCAAGAGAGGAGGAGGCTGGGGGAGGTCAGGGGAAGTGGAGCGTTGAGGGGGCAAGGAAGAAGGGAGAGGGTGAGGGCTGGCATAAGGGGAGGCCGCGGGTATCAGGAGTGGGTTGCGCTATGTGGAGACATCAGGGGAGTTGAGGATAGAAAAAGGGCCTCAGAGCCAGAGAAGGGGATCCGAGAAGGGAGGGCTGCGGGAAGCCAGGTAAGGGGGGAGGCCGTGGAGAGAGGCCTGATGAAGGGGCAGGGTCGAGGCCGGCTTGTGGGGAGAGGACAGCAAGACCAGAGGTCGGGTCTTTCGGAGGCAAGGCAGCTGGGGGGTGACCTGGCACTCTTGAGTTTAGACTCCTCAAAGAAGGGGAGTGGGGGGGTCTAGGCTGGGAGGCCTCAGAGTGAAAGCAAAGGGTGGGTCCTGGCAGCCTGGTGGCCCAGGGTTACCCTGACACCTCCACCCCCTTCACTTCCTCCCTGGCAGAGAAACTATTTCCTGGCCAGGGCTATTTCTGCCCATCCGTTTCCAGAAGGCGGGAGCTCGAGTCACCCCCTCCTCCCCTCCCAGCCGTGCCCTCCCGGTCCCCTGGGAGCCAGGGCTGAAACAGCCTGTGGCCAGGACTTGGAGGGCACAGGAGGACGCTGAAGAGGCTCTCCAGGTCCCCAGCGCAGTGCGGCCCTGGGCCATGGAGCTGGGAGGGATGGGGTTGGATGAGTGTGGGGATTGGGACTGGGCTGGGGATCAGGATGGAGCTCCAGGGATGGGGCTGGAGATGAGGATGGGGATAAATGAGTGGGGTGAGGGCACTAGGATGAGGGTGAGGTTGGGGTTGGAATCTGCAGAGGGGATGGGAAAGGAACTGAGAATGATGCCCGGGGTTTGGGGAAGGAAGGGGCTGGAGATGTGAGTGGAGTGGCGTTCAGGGGACAGCTGACCGTGGGAGGAAGGCAGAGACGGACATGAGCTTGGACATGAGCTTGGAGATGAGTTGGGGTCAGGAATGTGGATGGAGTTGGAGGCAGAGGTGGGGAGTGGGGGTTAGGACTGGAACTCGGGATGGGGTGGATTTGGATTGAGAATGGAGAGGCTGCCTTGGAAGTTGAGGTTGAAGATGGGTCTGAATGAGGAGGAGGGAGGAGGGGAACAGAGGGAGGTGGAGGTGGGACTGAGACTGGGGAGGAAAAAGGGTTGAAGTTGTGGGATGGGGGACAGGGTTGGGGGGTGGATGGGACCCGCCTGGCTGGGACTGGACCAGTTGGTGGTAATGGTGTTGGGCACAGAAATAAAGATGGCATCTGGAGAAAGGGGTCAGCTGGGAAGAGCATGCACTGCGTCTCCAGGTGGAGATGACTGTTAGGGCTGTGGAATCAGTATAGGGAGGAAACCAAAAAGGCACTGAGGAAGACACTGGGGTCTGGGCAGCACAGGGATTGAGGATACAGAAGGACGGTGTCGTGAGTTGAATTGTGACCCACCGGAGACGAGAGACGTGTGAGGCCCGGACCCCCAGTACCTCAGAATGGAACCTTATTTGGAGATGGGGTCTTTACAGAAGTCTATCAGGTTAAAATGAGGTCACAAGGCAGGCTGTGACCCAGTATAACTGCTGACCTTACAAAGGGGGAGCTTGGACACCAAGATAGACACGCACAGAGGAAAGATGATGTGAAGGCCCAGAGACGTGGGGGCAGACTCAGGGCGCCGGGTGAGTCTGAAGGTGAAGTTTGGACAGGAGCTCAGGCAGGGATGGAGCAGAAGGTGGAGGCTGGGGGGCTGTCTTAGAATGGAAGGAGTTAGGGCTGGGGCTCAGGGTGAGGTGAGAGAGAGAGAAGAGGTTGGGGATGGAGAAGGAGGGGAGGCCAGGGTCAGGGTGGGGGCTAGGAGTGTGGAAGGAGAGGGGCGTGGGGTCAGGAGCCTTTGAATTCGAGGGGAGGGAGGTACTGGAGCACAGCTGCTGAGGCATCTGTCCCAGGGACTTGGGCTGAGGTTGAAGATGGCAGGTGGAGAGGGACAGGGTGGGTACAGGAGAGGAGGTGGGGTGATGCTGGAGGCAGGCAGTGGGAAGTTAGAGCTGTGAGTGGAGGTGGGGGCACAGGTGGAGGCCCTGTGATCCTCCCAGGTCCCACCCAGGGCTCCCACTCACCTGACAAGGGCTCCCTCGCCTTGGGGGGCTCAGGGACCTTGGGCGGGGGCTCGGGAGCTGCCTCGCCTGCAGGCACCACCCTTTCAGCCAGTGACGCCCTCCGGGGCTTGGGCCCTCGCCCCAGTTTCAGGAAAGCCAGTCTCCGGGCTGCCTCCCCAGCCGCCTCCTCGTCACCCTGGGCTCGGGTCCCCTGAAGCCTGGCCAGCAGGCCAAAATCTGCTGAGCTCCTGCGTATCCCTGGTGTCAGCATGCGGCCCAAGAAAGAGCGGGGCTGCCCGTCCCCAGGGCTGCCCACCCGCCGGCCAGGGGTCCAGCCCAGCCGGAAGGGGGACAGGCCTGCCAACTTCTCCAGGGTGGCCCGGCGGCGGCAAGATGTCCCGTTGGGCAGGGTCCCAAGTTCCCCAACCTCCTCTTCTTCCAGTCCTGGAACTTCCTCAAAGGGGTTCCGAGAGGACCTCAGCGGCAGGGTCCGCACCTGGGGCATCTTCGCGTCTGCCATCCCTAGACTCTTCAGGATGGGCATTTTGACAGGCAGGGACCTGGGGAAAAAATAATGGACCATCAGTGGTATTGATGACAGCGCATCTGTGTACCCAGCACTTCGGTGCGTGCGTGCTGGACACTGGTCTGGGCACTTCAGAACCCCTTGAATCTGCACAATCCCAATGGGTACTATTATTAAGCCCATTTTGCAGATGAGGAAACTGAGGCTCAGAAGAGCACAGGTCCTTGTCTAAGGCCCCACAGTGATTTAGGGATGAAGGCAGCATTCCCCTCCAGGCCTGTCTGATTCTAGAGCCTGGGTCCTTTCCCCTGGACGTGTCTTTCAGACCCTTTCCCAGCCTCACTCCTGCCCTGGGGTGTTTGTCATCTCAGAGGGCCCTCCTACTCCATGAAGAAACAGGCTCAGGGATGGGAAGGGTCTTTCCCAAGGTGGCACAGCCAGCAGAGGGCAAAGACAGCAAGGGGACCCAGGCCCCAGTGTCTACTCAGACATCTGGGTCACACCTCTGGGGACCTGGCCCCTCTCCCCTGTCCAGCCAGTACCATTGTCACCTCAACCCAGCCCCATTCATTTCATCAGCACAAACTTACTGGGAAATGACCCCACCGAGGAGGTTAGTGGCTGCCCGGCGCTGGGGGACGGGGCTTGGAGAGCGACCACTTAATGGAAACAGTGTTTTCCTTTAGGAGAATGAAAATATTCTGGAACTAGATAGTAGCAATTGTTGACAATGTGGCGAAGGGACTAGAAGCCACTGAATCAAACACTTCAAAATGGTTAATATGGTGAATTTGATGCTTATATTTTACCACAATAAAAACAAAAGATTTACTAGCTCTTTGCTGGCCTGTCCCTGCGCGAGCCCTGGGGACACAGTAGTGGCCAAGGTGGCCCAGTCCCTGCCTTCATGAGGCTCAAACCTTCCAAGTCCTACTCATTCCGTCTCCCAAGCCCTTGGTGTCCCCCTTCTCCATGGCCCTCTCCCACTTCCCAGCTGCCGCCTCCTCCCTGGTCTCCAGCCTCTAGTGTTGGCCCCTTCAGTCCACTTTTGAGGACCTTGTTAAAGCACAAACCTTCTCTTAACCATCCGTGGTCCCCAGGGCCCTTGGGACAGGATTCAGTCCCTTTACCTGCCAGCTATGCACCTCATCAGGGATCTCCCACAGTCACCTCCTCCTTACTCAAGCTTCTTCTGGGCTTCAGTATCTGCAGATCCTCCACGTGGAAGCCTAGTCTCCAGGCTCCAGTCATGCTTTAGGATCCAACCCCAATGCCCCCTCCTCCAGGAAGCTCTTCCTGATGCCCAGGTTGAGTCAGGTGCACCCTCCCCCAGGACTCCCCCTTCCCCAGCCCTGCCCACTCTGGGTCGGCACTGTCTGGGGATGGGTCTCGGTCTCCGCTGCACTGTGAGCTGTCTTGGTCACCACTGTGTCCTCAGCTCCCAGGGCAGCCACTCAGGGAATGAATGGGTGCCAAACAGGAAATGGAGGAAGAAGGCAAGGACTTCATTCCTGGTGGGGGAGGAGGAATGACGAGTCAAGCTGGAGAGGTCAACAAGAAGCAGCCCCTGCAGGGCCTCGGATGCTGTGCCCGGGGACCTGGGCTTTCTCCCGAGGGCACTGGAGAGCCACGAAGGGTGCTTTTTAAAATGATGAAACAGTTCAAACATTCAGAGAAGCATAGAGAACAAACTTAACAACCACCCCCTGTGCCTACAATCCTAACTACTCTAATCAAACATTCAATTCATTCTCTTTGGTTTGGAGCTTATAAGAATCAAGCACTACAAATGCACTGAAACCCCCACAGCCATCCCTGAGCAAGCTCCCTCTCGCCCCCTCCCCAGCGCAGCTCTTCTAGAACTTGCGGTCCATTCGTCCAAGCCGACTTTTACTCTGTGCCTATACAGACTTGCTTCCAAAAATAATATATTGTTTTACATTGTTTCAAACTCTATAAATGCTATGGTACTATGTTTTTTTGGGGGGGGGGAGGGCTCACATTACACGGGAGATTTCTCCATGCCTGTCTCTGTGGCTCTAGCTGATTTATTTTAAGTGCAGCCTACTATTCCACTGTGTAACTGTGACCAAGTTGTATAAAGTGTCAAATGTTCACATGCTCTCATATGGCTGGTTGTTTTGAACCGGGACAGGTTCTGAGCAGGTGGGGGCAGTAAGGAGCAGATTCTGGGCAGGTGGGTGGGGGTACTTGGGAGCCTCGGGGGAGACTGACGCTGCAGGGGCCCTGAGTTGGCTGGGCCACGGGCAAGATGCTCTTCTTTCATGGTGGGGAGCCTCCTTCCTCCCTGACTTCAACTTCTAGACCTTAGCTGTCATTTTTCAAGCCTCTGGTTCCTGGAAACATCTTCCAACTTCTCCTCAGTCTCCATGGTCCCCTATCCCCCAGGGAGGCAGTCCCCATGGCAACCCTTGCCTGGAGCCCCCCCGTGGCTCCGGCCCCACTCCCCCATACACATACACACACCGTTTACTCACTGATTTCTGTCTTTCACCTTCCAAACTGGCTTCCATGTGCCTCAACCCCAAAATGCCTCCATCATTCCCCAGAACTGGTTCTAGCATCCCGCCTCAAAGAGGGGACTCCAATTTCCCTCCCACTGAAGTCAACATTGTCCCACCTAGATGACATTCTGCCACTGGCTCCCACATCAACCCCCAAACTGGATTCTATGCTGCAAAACCATATCTGATACCCTCAGACCTGGCTGCATCATTTTCCCAAAACTGATCCCGGCATCATTCCCCTTCCTGGCTTTGCAAACTGGCTCCTATATCCTGCCCACTCCAGCCCCCTCATCTGCCTTCCAGTGCCCAGCCCCTGACTCACTTCCGAGACAACCCTCAAGCCCCCAGCCTCCCAGCTCCCGCAGGATGTCTTGGCCGCCAGAGCTTCCCTTTTGGGGCCCCTCCTCCTCTTCCTCGATGCCAGCCTTTCCCCAAAGCCCCAAACCCTCCGCAGGCACAGGCGGGCCCAACCTGTGTGCAGAAGTCATCGCCTCCAGTCACAGCGTTAGAGAACCGCCGTTGCAAATTGCATGTCCAAGCCCGACACCAGCCAACACAACCGCAGTCCAGACCTTGCTTCCCAACAGTCCTGTCACCAGCCTTGTCTATTATTTCAAGCTCATCCACATCTTCGCTCCCAACCCCATTTCTATTCCTGTCTCCTGCTCCATCTCTGTCCCAATCCCTGTCCCCTCTCCCACCTCCAAGACCCCATCTCTCGGAGATAGAACAAAGCGCTCACCCCTCTTTAGCCTCAGTCTCTCCATCTGAACTCAAAGAGCATCAGCCCCGAGGTCTGTCTCTGCCACCTCGTCTCTCTTCTCCTTCAGTGAATTCAAACTCTCCACGCTCCCTCCCTCTCAGTCTCTGGATCCCCAAGAGTCCCCAAGTCCTCCCTGTCCCCTCTTCCTGCCCCCATCTCCTACTCTTTGGCTGGCACCCTCCTAAGTCAGGCCCTAGATTTCCCCTCTGCTGCAGCCACTCCTGGCTTCAGGACACATGTTCTCAGAACTCCTGTCCAGCCCAGAACCAAATGGGCCCCTGGGGGTAGGGGGTAGGGGGTCCTGTGAACCCTGCCCCCTCCTCCAGCACACTCACCTCCTCCTCAGTGCCTTGTCCCTCTGTCCCTGCTCTGTCGTGCCCTGAGGCTACTTCAGCCAGGACTGCTGGAGAGCTTGGGTCTTGGGGGGTAGAGGAGGTCAATTTCCTGTCAGGAAACCCCTCCCTCTCGGGGCCAGGGGCGGGAAGGATTTGTTATCTGTCTGCCCTTTTAGGCCAGGCTGCGGTTGGTCTGGGAAGGACGGGCCACAGTCCGGCCCCCACCCTCACCCACACCCCCGGGCGGAATCAGCCCCCCCACCCCCGCCCACTCTTCACGCCTCCCAAGTGACAACACCATCCTGGGCACTCTAGGAGACACCTCATACTGGATGTGGGCCCAGAGCTCTCTCCTGGGCTCCCTGCTATGGAGTGAAGACATTGAGGAAGGTTCTGCTGGGCCCAGAGGCCGGGATTTGAGGCCTAAGGGGGTGGCACCCGGCATGGCTCTGGAAGTGTGGTTCTCTTTGCCTAAAAGCCCCTGTCCTCAGGTCTCTGCATGGTCCCGTCCTCCATTAGTTATCCTGATCTCAGCTTCAGTGTCCCTTCTCGAAGGGGGACCCTGGCCAGCCACAGCATCAGGCTCCCCCTGCACCCTCCCTTCCCCCCAGGCACATGGCTCTGATTGGTCAATCCCTTTGTAGTGCCTTCTGGAATCTCAAGGGATGGGATTCCTCGCCCTCCCTTGCAGAGTCTCTGACTCTCCCACTGGATATAAACTCAAAGCAGATTTTGCTTACCTTTTTCATCTTCACATCCCTAGAAGTGTGCCTGGCACATAGCGAGTGCTCAGTAAAGAGTTGTTAACTAATCCATGAATGTTGATAGCTCAAAACTAAGTACTGGAAGTCGCAGACAGAGACGGTAGGTGCTGTCAGGACTGGGAATGGGTTGGTATTGGTAAGATTAGATGCAAGGTTAGGGGTGTTTTTAAGGCTGGCGTTAGGTTAAGGAGGCTTCTCAGGGGCTCAGACACAGCATCCCAGGCCCTGGGATGAATGGTCACTTGCCTAGGCAAAGCTGGGGTTGAATTGGGGTTAGGGCCAGTGCTAGGGTCAGGGTGGACTCCAGAGACATATTGGCTGGGAGAAGTGGGTCAGGGGTTCAGATTCCTACTCTGAAGGCCTCAGTTCAAGGACTGGATTTGGCAGACAATGGGTTGTGGGGGAGGGATGGTTGGGTGGCCAAGGGGGGCAGGGAGGGACAGGCTTTGTCCTCCCCAGGTCAGTGTGGAGCCCTGGTAATCAGAAGGCACCCTGAGCTGGAACTGAAAGGACCAAACTAATGCCATGACAGGCCCCAGAAAGCCTCAGAAATCAGAGGGCCTGAGTTTCAGTTTAACCGAAACCACCTGAAAGAATAGGAAAATTTTAAGTAGGCTCTGACCCTTGGCCTGAGTCATAAAAACCGGCCTGAACACAATGACACAATAGCTTGCAAACCCGTGCCTAGGTAATCCTCCCCAAAACTGATAGATTGTGAAGATAAAGCCCTGTGAGACCCTAATTGAAATATTTTTGCTATTGAATCATCAGCAGACCTCCCCCTTGCCTCCCCCTGGTTGTGGTCCCTTTTCCTTTAAAACCTCCTGTGATTTCTGCTCGGGGTCGGACTCTGCTCCTGCGTGAGATATGAGTCTTGACCCCAGCGCGCTGGTGAAATCAATAAACCTCTTGCTGTTTGCATCAAGACCGGTCTCTTGTGAGTATTTGGGTTGCCGTCCATCCCGGGGCTGAGCAGGGCCTGTTTTCTGGGCCTTACAGAACCAAGTGGCTCGTGATGAGCTGTGACCACCGTTGGTACTCTTTTTTTTTTTTAACTTAATTTTTTACTGACATATAATTCGCATGCCACAAAATTCACCCTTAATTTTAAAGTGTACGACTCAATGGTTTTTAGTATATTCACAAGGCTCTGGCAACCATCGCCACTAACTCCAGAACATTTTCATAACCCCGAAAAGAAACTCCTGTGATTCGGTAGCAGTCACTCCCCACTCCTTTCTCCTCCCAGCCCCAGGGATTTACCAATTTTTCACATTCCATGTAAATGGAATCATACCAAGGTGGTCTTCTGTGTTGGGTTTCTTTTGCTAAAGCATACTGTTTTCAAGGTTCATCCACATTGCGGCCTCCCCCTCTTTAAGCCTCAATCCCCTGGTGGGGGAAATGGGGTGCGGACAGTACCGGGGATGAGGTAGACTGGGTGGGCCCTGAAGTGTGGTGGGCTTCCAAGTTTGGGAAGGTGGTCTGCTGCTCCCGTGTGGTTCCTTGGAGAACTGCAGCTCTCGGTGCAAGGACTGGGAAGGGATTGGTGACTCAACCGGGCTCAACCCATCTCCAGGACCCCACTCCTCACCCCGCAGAGCACTTGGGCTCTCAAAGCTTCTAGAACACCATTCTGAATTCCTCCCTCTCTGCCTCCCACCATTCCTGAGACTCCTTGAGCCCCATTTGCTGAATAATAATAGTAATGTCACCCACTTAAGAAGTTCTAATCTGTTCTATGTGAGGCACTTCTACAGTCTCATTAATTTTTTGCAGATTGAAGTTGCTACTATTATTATTCAGAGAAAGGAAACCACAGTGGTTAAGAGCCCAGGTTCTGGATTTTGGAGGCACTTGGATTCAAATTCCAGCGTTGCTCCTCAGCAGCATGTGATTTTTCTTCTTGGGCCTCTGTTTACGCTCATCTGTAAGTGGGGTTGATAATGATGGTCCAAGCTCATGGGGTGGCAGAAAGGATAAAGTGCTCAGAGCCTGGCACAAAGGAAGCCACTGTGAGTCTATGTAGCTGGTCATATCAACCAGCGATATGATACAAATGTTTAACAAACCAGCTCTCTGGGGGATGAGGGTGGGGGAGCCTTGATTTGTAGCATTTGCCTATTTCCAGGGAGTAAATATTCCCACCATGGCTAATTCAACTTATCAAGGTGACATCACTGAAAGCGTTTTTTTGGGGGAAGAGACGTGTAGTAGCCCATTTTACAGTAGTTTCACTGTGCAGATACCGTAGATGTAAATAACCTCAGGATCACAGGTAATAGTAAAATGCAGTAAAATAATTAGGATGTGATGAGGATTTATTACCTTTGTTGTAAATATAATTTACTTAATTGTATGTTTGCATTATTTAATTTTTAATATTGGCAGTTTAACCACCAGTTTTAAAATTCCTGAGACTTTAACAGTCAGCTCGCCTGAGCCAGCTCCAACACTCTGCTGTTATCATCACACTCATTTTTCAGGAAGGAAAACTGAGGATGTGGAAGATGGTAGACAGGGAAAGGCCATGGACTCCATCCAAGGGCTGTATAACTCAGGACTGTGCAATGCCCCTCTTTCTTTTGTTCCTGGTCTAGAGGGCGTGGAGGGTCCCCACAGCACTGTGTGACCTCAGCAAAGCCCTTGCCCTCTCTGGTCTCATTTTGCCCATCTGGAGAGCAGCCATGCCCCGCAGGTGGTTACCTGCACAGGGTTCCTTTGCACTTGCTTCAGCCCTGCCAGGAAGGCAATGGGCAGGAACTCCCCCACACTTTATAGATTGAGAAACTGAGGCCCAGAAAGGACAAATGCCTGCCCTGATCACATAGCTGGACAGAAAGAGCACTCAGACCCTGGCTGAGGTGCAGAGGACAGGAGACCACAGCCACCAGCCTTGGGGTCCGGAGTTTTCTGGGAGGAGGGAGACAGCCTTGCTACAGACGTTAGCCACCCTTCTGCAGTAGCTCTGCCCAGCACACCGCACCCAGCACCCTTAGCTCTATGTCCCAAAGAGCTTCCTGGGCCCCCTGCCTGGAGAAGGGTGGGCCAGGCAGGTGGGAGAATGTGGACTGCGCCATCTGCCTGGTTCTCCCCCTGGGCGCTTCTCTGCACTGTCTGTCTCCATTCCTTTTACAGGTCTCTGTGTCTCTTTCTGTCTCTCTGTCTCCGCGTGTGGGTCTCTCAGTCTTTGTCCTCTCTGTGTCTGTGTCCTCTCCGTATCTCCCAAAGTTTTTTTTGTGTGTGTGTTTTTCTTTCCGTCTTTCTCTGTCTCCCAGTGCTCTGGCTCTTTGCATCTCTTTGTGCCTCTGCGTTTCTCTCGGCCTCTGTTTCTATCTCTTTGTGTCTCTTCTTGTGTCTATCTCTGCGTCTCTGGCTCTCTGCCTTGGCGTTTCTCTTCTCTTCTCTTCGGGTGAGTCTCTGCCCTTCTGTGAGAACATGCTCCCGAGCGACGCGCCCGGACCTGCCTCCGCCCCCAGAGCCCCCGACCCGTCAGGGCCTGCGCCTTTAAGGGCCGGAGGCAGGGGGCGGAGTCTTTGCGGCCCCGCCCTGCCCTCCCCTCCCCCTGACGTCTCTTCCTCCTCGGCCCCTCCACCGCCTCCCTCCGCCGCCGCCCGGACCGGCTCCGCGCCCCCTCCCGGTCCCCCGCCCGCCAGCCCACCAGTCCGCCACCCCCATGGCGCCCCGGGCCCCGACTGAACGGGGCCACTAGGACCGTCGGCGTCCTCTATCCTTCCCCGCCCTGCCCCCTCTCCCGCGGCGCGAACCCGGGTGTCCACGGCGCCCAGCTTTTGAGCTCGCGTCCCCAGGCCGGCGGGGGGGGAGGGGAAGAGCGGGGACCCCGGGACCCCCGCCCCCCCCACCCGGCCGCCCAGGCTCCCGGGACCCGGAGAAAATGTCTTCGCGGACGGCGCTGGCCCCGGGCAACGATCGGAACTCGGACACGGTGAGTGGGGCCCGGCCCCTTGGGGAGCCCCGGCCGAGTCCGGCCATCGAACCGCCCGCCCTGCTGTGCCCCGCGCCTCACGAGCCCCTACCCTTATTCCCAAGCCCGGCCCGGCTCGCCACCTCCCGACCCCCGCCCGGGCTTACAGGCCTCTCACCCTCCCCCACTCCTCAGCTCAGCCCGACCCCTGGGGGCGCCCCTCTCCAGGGACCCTTCTGTTGCCCTCTGCAGACCGCTTCCGCTCGGATCTTTTCCCTCCAGGAAGCCCCCTCCCCTGCCTTCCAAGAGCCCCTCCCTTCCCCGGCGTGTTCTTAAGCCCCTTCCCCTCCAAGCCGCCGGCATCCGACAACTCGCCCTCTCCCGGTTTTGCAGGGCTCCTGACCCCAAGGCCCAGCCCTGGCCCTCTCCCAGGAAGGCCTGGCCCAGCCTGGCCTCTGGCTCCGACCTTCCCAGTCTGGATCTAGGTGGCTGGCTACCTAGGAGCCCCCCTTCTCTCATTCCCAGCCCTCCACCCCTCCAGGATCCTCCCAGCTCCTGCGGGTACCCCCTCCCGGGAAGCTGGTTTCCACCTTTCCTGGGCCCAGGGCCCTTTGCAGCTTGTTCAAGGTCTGTCCACTCCCAGGCCTGGTCCCTGTCTCCCAAGCAGCCCTGTCCCTTGATTCCCAGCACTTGGGCCCCCCCAGACATCCTCCCCACCTCTCTGGTCTCTTCCTCTCCCAGGAAGCCTTGGCCTCCAACTTCAAAGCCTCCAGCCCAGTCTCAGAACTCTAGGCCCTGGACCAGTCTGACTCCAGGCCTCAGCCTCCCTATATCAACTCCTCAGCTTCAGGCAAGCTCCCACCCCAAGCCCCCAGCCCCTTGATCCCCTCCAGGCCAGGACCCTCCTCCCAGGACACCATCTCTTCCTCTAGATCTTCAGGTTCCCATGCCTTCTGCCTCAGAGCTTCCCTCCTGCTTGCTGGGGGCTGGCCTCCCAGTGATGGCCCTTCCTCAGCTCTGGAGTTCTTCCGCAGCTCACAAGGCCTGGCCCCAGGTCCTTTTCCCAGAAGACCCTTGGACTCAAAGTCTCTGGCCCTGGCTGTAAGCCCTCTTCTCTTGGGGTCCGTCTTCTGGAAGCCTTCTCATCAAGTTTCTAGGCTTCTTGACCCTTACAAGGTTCAGCCTGTATTCCTCTAGTCTTCCCCTTCCGCAGGACTCCCAGGCCCCGGACCTTTCCCTGGTTTCAAGGACTGTACCTAGAAACCCCCTTCTTTGACTTCTAGGAGTTTCTTCAACACCCAGGCCCCTGGCCCAAGGATCCTTGGCCTCTGACTTCCACTGTCCTGTGTCTTCAACCCTTCCCAGACCCCCTGTTCCTACACCACAGCCCAGAACAATCTTGGGGAGACCCCCCTCATTTCCCTGGTTCCCAGTCACTCTCAGTGCTTCTAGAGACCCTCCTACCAACCAATGCCAAACCCCTCCCTGGCTTTCTCCCTAGTCCCTGACCACTCCTCCTCGCCATCTTCAACCCCAGATCCGCACCAGAGAGGTTTATCTCTGCCATGTTGCAGGACCCTCCTTCACGGAGATCCCTACCACCAGCATCACCACGTCCGTCCATCATACCACAGGGCAGACTCTGATGTGGGTCTCCTATGAGATCCTCCCCCACCCCTCTACAGGAAGTGCCAGGGAGCCCACCAGCCTGAGTTCAAATGCTACCTCTGACAGCTGGTTTGCACTGTGTCCTCAGACTACTGGTTCTTCCTTTCCAAGCCCCAGTTTCCTGCCCTGGAAAATGGGTATGATCGGTGGAATCCCTCCGAGGATTACTTGAAGTGACACAGGTGGAGCCTGGCACCTAGAACTTGCTCCACACGTGTCTGCTGTTGTGACCGTGGCTATGAGTCAGACAGCCGTGGATTCTTAACCCAGGGCTGTCATCGGTTGTGTGAGCTTGCAGATCCTCTCCCTGCTCCAAGCCTCGGTTTCTGCATCTCTACATGGGGTTGATGATAGCCTCTCCCTGGTAGGGATGTTTTGGTGAGCAGAGGAGATGAGTAAGATGCATGGGGCCAGGCACACTGTAGCTGCCATTATTATTATTATTACTATTATTACTACTACTACTACTACTGCTTTGATCATTCAGATAAGCATGGGTTCAAATCGAGTTTCTGTCCTTCCTTAGCTGCGTGACCTCAGTCAAGTGACCTCACCTCCCTGAGCCTTGGTTTCCTCATCTGTAAAATGGGGTTCCCACAAGCACTTCCTCTTCCTCATGTTGTTCAGATTTGTGCATCGTGGAGGTTGGAGGATGGCTAATACCCTTGTGCCAACGAGTATGTAAGACCTGCTTGTCAATCTTGGCAAGGCATCACCTCTCCCTCTGGAATCTGAGTTCAGAACCCCCCGCCCTGCCACCTAATTACCATCACACCAGCCATGTGGGGTCATGCTCCTTCACCCCAAGTTCCAGGTCCCCATTGCCCAGCCTCTCTGGAGGTTCCCTAGCAACAGACCCAGTGTTGGGGTGCTAGCCGGGCGGGCGGGAGGGAGCCAGGCCAGCTGGTGGTACCAGCCAATTTTAGCTCCCACCCCCAGTCCCCGGGGGCTTTGTCACCCACTGCCCCAGCTGCCCCTTGAGGGGGTCCCTTAGCTACACTGCCTTCAGTGGGGTGCCATCCCTCCCCCAGTTGGTTCCCTGGTGCTACTTAATAGAGACTCTTCTTCAAGCCCTTATCTCGGTGGGGATCAGAGTCCTTACCAGCCAGGATCTCCACCTCCCTTCACACAGTCCAGAGGCCTGAGGTTGTGAGCAGCCCAGTGGGATACGGGAAAGAAGTCGGTGCTCAGGAGTCAGAAGGCCCAGGTGTGGATTCTAGGCACTGTGCTCCCTCCGCCCTGTGACCTTGGGCAAGGTACTTAGCCTACCTCAGCCTTAGGACCCTTGTCTGGAGAATGCAATTGTGACTGTACCCACATTGGAGGCCAAGGTGAAGGCTCAGAGGACGGCTGGCCTGGGGTCAGGACTTCAGCAGTGGCAGTTATCTTTTTGCCTCTTGTGAATTGAACAGTGTGACCTTGACACAGCCTTCTCTCTCCAAGCCTCAGTTTCTCCTCTGGAATACAAGGATGCAGGCACTGCCCTCACTGGGATACTGTGGGAACTAAATGTAAATGAGGTACTTGTTAGCCCAGGATGTGGCCCACAGTCAAGGCTGCTTAATACAAATGATGCAGGTGTGTGAAGCCTTATGGTATGGTGATAGTGAAGAGCATCAACTCTGGGTAGACTGGGTTCAGATCCCGGCTCTGGGCCTCAGTTTCCCTACCTGTAAAATGGGGATGCTGACCTATTCATGGCCAGAGCTCATTAAATACTGGGCATCGTCACTGTTAATTGGCCTGGCGGATTCCCTTCAAGGAGCAGCCCGAGGTCCTCATCTTGCTGCCTGCCTGGCTTGCTTTCTTCCTTGATTCCCTCTGTCCTCCAGCTTCCCACCCCCAGCCCTGGGAAGGGCCCTCTTGGCTGGGGCCTCTGGTTGCCTTTATCGCCCACACCCTGGGCCCCAGCCCTGAAAGGGAGGCGTAGTCCCTGGGGCTCACAATCGGGACAGGGCAGCCTGGGGCGGGCAGGCAGGTGACCTGTGGGGGAGAGAGGCCCGGGAGGGACAGGATGTCAGGAACAGAACATGGGGGACAGATAGGAGCGATGGCATGGGAGACAGTGGGGCAGGGCGCCGCCGGAGCAGCAGGATTTCACAGGGTGGGAGTGGGGGGTGGGGCCGTGGAGGAAGCAACAGTGTTTTCCACCAAAGGTGACACTGTGGGACTAGAGCGTCTGGGCAGTGTTCGGAGCTGAATTTGGGGCAGTAGCAACTGGAAGAAAATGTCCGGGGCAGTAAACTGGGAAGACAGTATTGATATGCCGGTTCGGAGTGGCATTTGGGGGCTGGATGGGGACAGTGATGGCTAAAATAGAGTGTTGAGAATGGTGACTGTTGGCATGGGGTGAGTGCTGCAGAGTTTGGGGGTCCTGGCATTTTTGTTCGAGGAGACATCTTGTTGGACAGAGAGAGAGAGATGGGGGACCCGAAGGCATTGAGTTTCTCTCTGGCCTGGGTTTGGAAAGGGCCACAGAGAGGCCAGCACCCACAGTGCCACTGCCTGCACCTCACGCCCTGTCTCCCCATCCAGCATGGCACCCTGGGCAGCGGCCGCTCCTCGGACAAGGGACCATCCTGGTCCAGCCGCTCCCTGGGCGCCCGCTGCCGGAATTCCATCGCCTCCTGTCCTGAGGAGCAGCCCCACGTGGGCAACTACCGCCTGCTGCGGACCATCGGGAAGGGCAACTTTGCCAAAGTCAAGCTGGCCCGGCACATCCTCACCGGCCGGGAGGTGAGTGAGGGGGCAGCACGGGGCTCAGGGCCAAATCCGGCAGCCCCAGTGCTTTGTGGAAGGTGGGACAAAGTCAGGCTTGGCCCTCACTTTGCTTTGTGACCTCAGGTGAGTCGCTGACTTGCTCTGGGACAGATCAGGACATCTCAGGTTTTTCCAGAAAAACTCAGGTAGAGGAAGAGAACCCATTTCAGGCATCCCTGAAATTGTCAGGAAATCTTAGGTCACCGGCAGGACCACTGTGGTTTTTTTTTTTTACGTACAATTTTTTTTTTGCTATTATTAATGTACAGTTACATGAACAATATTATGGTTACTAGACTCCCCCTATTATTAAGTCCCCCCCACCAACCCCATTACAGTCACTGTCCATCAGCGTAGTGAGATGCTATAGAATCAGTACTTGTCTTCTCTGAGTTGTACTGCCCTCCCCGTGCCCCCCCAACATTACATCTGCTAATCGTAATGCCCCTTTTTCCCTCTTATCCCTCCCTTCCCACCCATCTTCCCCAGTCCCTTTCCCTTTGGTAACTATTAGTCCGTTCTTGGGTTCTGTGAGTCTGCTGCTGTTTTGTTCCTTCAGTTTTTTTCCTTTGTTCTTATACTCCACATATGAGTGAAATCATTTGATACTTGTCTTTTCGGCTTGGCTTATTTCACTGAGCATAATACCCTCTAGCTCCATCCATGTTGTTGCAAATGGTAGGATTTGTTTTCTTCTTATGGCTGAATAATATTCCATTGTGTATATGTACCACATCTTCTTTATCCATTCATTTACTGATGGACACTTAGGTTGCTTCCATTTCTTGGCTATTGTAAATAGTGCTGTGATAAACATAGGGGTGCATCTGTCTTTTCAAAACTGGGCTCCTTCATTCTTAGTGTAAATTCCTAGGAGTGGGATTCCTGGGTCAAATGGTATTTCTATTTTGAGTTTTTTGAAGAACCTTCATACTGCTTTCCACAATGGTTGAACTAGCTTACATTCCCACCAGCAGTGTAGGAGGGTTCCCCTTTCTTCACATCCTCACCAACATTTGTTGTTGTTTGTCTTTTGGATGGCGGCCATCCTAACTGGTGTGAGGTGATATCTCATTATGGTTTTAATTTGCATTTCTCTGATGATTAGTGATGTGGAGCATCTTTTCGTGTGCCTGCTGGCCACCTGAATTTCTTCTTTGGAGAAGTGTCTGTTCAGCTCCTCTGCCTATTTTTTAATTAGCTTATTTGCTTTTTGTTTGTTGAGGTGTGTGAGCTCTTTATATAATTTGGATGTCAACCCCTTATTGGATATGTCATTTATGAATATATTCTCTCATACTGTAGGATGTCTTTTTGTTCTATTGATGGTGTCCTTTACTGTACAGAAGCTTTTTAGTTTGATATAGTCCCACTTGTTCATTTTTGCTTTTGTTTCCCTTGCTTGGGGAGATATGTTCCTGAAGAAGTTTCTCATATTTATGTCCAAGAGATTTTGCGTATGTTTTTTTCTAAGAGTTTTATGGTTACATGACTTACATTCAGGTCTTTGATCCATTTGGACCACTGTGTTTCTAAGAATTCACATGGCTTCTGCATCTATCTGGGCCACTCCTCTGTTTTAACAGAGGACTTTGGTTGCAAATCTTCCAGTGATCAAGAGAACACCAGAGAATCCGAGTTCTCAGTTACCCTGTCTCCCTTTCCAGCGTGGGTCATAGGTACTGACTATGGCAACATTGCAGAAAGGGCCTATGCAGAGCTTGTAACCTAGATGTGATGCGTCTCACACTTAAGAGGGAAGAACATGATGGGTGGGTTTATGACTCCTCTGCACCCCCTTCAGTTTTAGAGACAGTGGCTGGAAATGATGTCTCCTGTCTTGGAGAAATTCTCTCCTGCCCTCATGCTGTGTACCCCATACATAGAAAAGACACCAGGCCCCAGTGGTTTTATGGGCAGATTCTACCAAACATTCCAAATTTTATGCCCATACCTCCAGAGACTAAAGAAAGAGGCTCCATTGCCCAACTGATTTGAAGAGCTAGTTTGACAATGACCACAAATTAGATAAGAAATAAAATTATGGGCTAGCCTTCCATGTGAATGTAGATAGCAAATACAATCTGGCACATCAATGGAGGAAAGCTGTGTGATGACAAAGCTGAGTTCATCCCAAGAATGCACAGTTCTTTTCAAATTGACAATTTATTCATGTGTTTCGCCACATTCACAGTTTCAAGGAGAGAAACCATATGATCCTCTTAAAAAGTGCTTAGCAAAATTAAAAACCCCTTTGTGAGAATATGAGGAAAGCTAAGGGACCCTCTCCACAAAGAACACATTGTTCCCCTGATGTGGGTTTTGAACAGGATTTCTGGGGTTTCCTAGAGGACTAGCTTCTAAGGGAACAGGATCTTCCAGGGGAAGAATTCTGTAATCCAGTGGATCTGGGGGAGGTTGGGGGTGGCCCCAAAACCCTTTGGGAAAACTACAGACCTAGAGCTGGATTAAGACATTAAAGGTCCCTCAAAAACTTATGGAGTTCTACCCCAATGTGTCATTCAAAATAAAAAACCTAACTACCCTGCAAGATAAATATGACAGTTCAAAAACATTTTGAATTTTCCCCCATGATGACAACCTCAATGCTCTTTCAAAACTAATATATATATATTTAAGTGTAAAATGTTTAAGAGGTAAACTCTTTATCAGGCTGCATAAGTTCAAATCCCAACCTACAAACTTACTTGCCATGTAACCCAAGCTAAGTGACTGAATGGCTCCATGCCTCAGTTTCCCTATTTGTAAAATGGGGGTGATTCTAGCACTCATGTTGTGAGGATTAAGAGTTCTCTTTTGTGAAGCTCACAGACCAGGGCCTGGCACATGTGACTACGGGGTAAATGTTAACTACTGTTTTTATTTATTGTTCCACAGTTCATGCATTCAAAGCAAAGATGTGATGAATGGTCTGAGATGCCCTCACAAAGGGTCCCACTAAAGATCTCGGTCACTTTCACACACTCTCACAGCCCCTGGAGCAACCCCACCCAGGCCCCACTGTGGAATAGAGGGTAATTCCCTGTAGAAGTAACGGTAGCACTAGAGACAGGGAAATGGCATGTGCAAAGGCCCTGAGACCCAGTCCCCCAGCCACTAGGAATGGCCCATATTGAGGGCTTTCTGTGCGAGGGGGCAAAGGAAAGACATCCCTGGGTGATCTGAGTTGGGGGGCCTTTCCCTGCTTCCTCTTCCCCCTCCAGGTTGCCATCAAGATCATCGACAAAACCCAGCTGAACCCCAGCAGCCTGCAGAAGGTGAGGCCCAGAGAGAGGGAGCAGGGAAGGGGCAGAGTTGGGAAGGTTCTCAAAACTGCCCATCCTCATCTTCCTGTTTCTTTTTTTCTGGCCATGTGCAGCTGTTCCGGGAAGTCCGCATCATGAAGGGACTAAACCACCCCAACATTGGTGAGGAAGGGAGTGGGCTCAGGCACTACCAAGCAGGACAGTTGGGAAAGGAAAGTCAGAACCAGATGCCATAATAATTAGAAATACCTGTTTTCTCATAGCAGGGTCACTGCTCACTGGCTGTATGACCTTGGACAAGTCACTTTACTTCTCTGAGCCTTAGTTTTCTCCTCTGGAGTGGGGCTGATAAAGGGTGCTTACTTCAGGGTGATAGGATCCTGTGTTCAAAACACTTAGCACTAAGCCAGGGGAGCTGGTCTGATTGTTGTCACTAATAGCAGCCATTGTCATTATCATTAGGCAGAGAGGAGAAAGCGGGTTCTTCACCAAGACCCCAAGGATTTAGTCTGGCCTGGAGGTGGATGCAGCATTTATCCATCCATTTTATTCAGTAAATACTTACCGAGGGCCCGCTGTGTGCCAGATGCTGGGGATAAGTCATGGAGAGAACAGACACAAACCCTTGGCCTCACAGAGCTGACATTCTTAAGAGAGAAAGCAGAAAAGGTGACAGAGTGGGCTGAGGAGTTTGGAAAAGCTTGCCATCAGTAGGGAGCCGTTGAGTGTCCTGGAGTACAGGCGTTCCCGTCAGGCATCCACACAGTTACAGAGTGTGGAAGGGGGAGGGGTCTCCTCTCCCATAACCCCCATCCCCTGGCCATTGCAGTGAAGCTCTTTGAGGTGATCGAGACCGAGAAGACGCTGTACCTGGTGATGGAATATGCAAGTGCTGGTGAGGCCCCTCCCCGCCCTGCCCGGCCCCACATGGCCCCCAGGCCCGCCCTGACCTCGTGGTCCTCTGCCCCGCAGGAGAAGTGTTTGACTACCTCGTGTCACATGGCCGCATGAAGGAGAAGGAAGCTCGAGCCAAGTTCCGACAGGTTGGGGTCGTGGCTGTGGGTGGGGCTGGAAGGGGGTTCCCCCACCCCGGGGCGTGCGTCTGGGCTGTCCAGTGGCCTGGGGGCACGGCTTAAGTCTGGGAGGGGGTGGAGGTGGAGAGAGTGTGCAAATGCCTGGGTGTGAGGCTCTCCAGATGTAGGCCTGCAGGTGCCCAGCTGGGTGGGTGAGAGGGTCAGCCCAGGCGTGCAGGTGTCAGGTGTGGGTGCAAGGATTGCCTGGTGTGAAGGTGTGTGGCTTGAGAGGGCATGCAGGTGCCTGGCGCTCATGTGGGTGTAGGCGCGCGGGTTAGAAGATGTGTGGGATTAGGTATGTGGATGCCCGAGTATATAGGTGTGTAGATAGGCGGGAAAGGTGTGTGTGGCAGCCCGAGTGTATGGCTGAGGCGGTCCCAGGTGTGGTTCTGAAAGTTTGTGGGTAAAAGGTCATGCAGGTGTGTGAGTTCCCAGGTGTGTGGGGAAGAAGGACTGTAGCTGTGAAGGCATCAGGTGTGTGGCTGAGAGGACGTGCAGGTGTGAGGGTGCCAGGTGGGAAGGGATCTGAGTGAGGGTGCTGTGCTGTGGCCGCATGTCTGTCAGTGTATGGATGTTCTTATGCATGTTTCCGGATGTGTAAACGGGAGGGGGCCAGTCCTGATGTCTGGGTTTTTGTGTCCCTGCCAGGGGAATCCTGATGTCTGGGTGTCAGAGCGGAGGTGTGTGTTTACAGGTCCCACAGCATTTCCTGCTGTGACCGAATTAGAGTGTGAGGCCCGTTGTCCTGGCCTGTGCTTAGGGGAGGCCTGGAGTCCAGGGACCCGGTCGTGAGTTCACGGGGTCTCTGAGGGAGGCTAAGGGTTTTGGGGGCCACAAGTAACTGACCTTTCCTCTCTTCCCCTGCAGATCGTATCGGCTGTGCAGTACTGTCACCAGAAAAACATTGTGCACAGGGACCTGAAGGTGAGCCCGCTGTGAGCCCCCAGCTTGTCCCCGGCCCCGCCTCCAGACCCCTGGGGCCTGCTCCTCTCCATGCTCCGCCCTCACCATCCAAGGTCCCTGGACATTTTTCCCACGTTTTTGTGGCAAAAGAAGGCAGCAGATGGGGTAGCCGGTAGTGGGGTGGGGAAGGAAACAAAGTGTCCTGGAATGGACCGTCACATTTGTCCTGTTCAAGGACACTGGGACGTGATAAGGAGTCCACTCCCGGAGCCTCTGGAGGCTTGGCATCTCTGACCGTACAACATTCAGCATCTTTGAGAATAGATTTTTACCGCCCCAGAATCGTGTGGCCTCCAGGGTCTTAGAGTCACAGGCATCTTGGAACTTGAGAAGGACCTTTGAGGGAGGACTGTGAGGCTGGCGCCCGGCGAGGAAGGTGCTGAACAGGCCTGGACCCTGCTGCCTGGTCGCGCTGAGCAGGCCCTCACTAGCTGCGTGTCCCCAGGTCCCCGCACACCTCCCACCCCGAGAGAGCCACACATCTTAGGGCTCCTCGTCTTAGATCAGAGAGAGAAATGTTTGTTTAACTCAATACTGTCCTATCATATCTTGAGCACCTACTATGCACCTACTATACCCTGTGCTTTAAGGAAGGGGGCTTACAGTCGCCAAGGTGACTATAGTGAAGGACCAGGTTTGTTCTAGTGTTTTCAATTCCATTGTGGATAGATACTTCAAAGTACAGTAAAAAGGAAATGAAAAGAGATACAAGAAACACAAGCCCAGTGTTTAAAATTATTAGTGTTATATTTTTAAAAAACATAAAATTCCACTGTCAAATTGCTGTAGAAGTTTCTAAACACTTCCACTGTCTCTGTACTGAGGGTCTGAGGAAGCTCCTAAGGGTGCCTGACTTTGCCCTGTGGGGGTGAATTCTGCAGACCGACCTGGAGGAGGCACGCCCCCTGGTGGAGGGTCCTGGAAGTGGCTAAAAGGGATTTCAGGGTCCTGGTTACTGCACTGTGGGGACCAGCCACAGGGTGCAACCCAGACATGGGGCTGTGACTGGAGTGGAGCCTCAAATGCCAGCAAGGGAGAGGCCATTACACTGGGGCTTGGGGACTATCTCTCTGAAGTGTGTGTCTCTGTGGGTCTGTCCCTTGTTGGGTGGGAGGTGGGGGAGGGTGGAACTAAAATAAACGAGGAGGCAGGGAGCCCTTGAGGAAGCCAGAGATGCTGGTAGCCTGGCTTGGGGCAGGTCAGACTGGGCAACGCTTTGAACGGTGGATATGTGCTATGTGCCTTCAGTTTACACATAGGGAAACTGAGGCACAGAGAAGTCTGGTAACCTACCCAAGGTCATGCGGTGAGTGATGGGTCTGGGATTCTTCCAGAATTTGTACTTTTAACCCCACATTATGCAGCTACTCTTACAAATAAGTGACAGTCCACAAAGCCTCACGCACAGGAGGTGTGCTAGATAAAATAATTGTTTTCATTTTTTTTATATCTCTTAAAAAATTTAATTGAGGTTAATTTAGATAGAATGCACCTAGTTTGAGTGTACAGTTTGATGAACGTTGAAAAGGTATACCCCTGTAAAACCAATGCTCAAATCAAGATATTTTCATATCCTCAGAAAGTTCTCTTATGCTCCATCTCAGTAGATCCATCCCCCTCCCAAAAGAAACCACTTGACTGGTTTCCATTAGCCTAATTTTTCCATTTCTAGAAAACCATTTGAAAGGAATCCTAACTTATGCATTTTTGTGTATATGTCCTATTTTACTCAACATAATATTTTGGAATTTATCCATACCACTGCATGTGTGAAGAGTTTCTTTCTTTTTCTTTTTTTGCTATTATTATTATACAATTACATGAGCAACATTATGGTTACAAGACTCCCCCTATTATCAAGTCCCCACCACATACCCCATTGCAGTCACTGTCCATTACCGTAGAAGGATGTTATAGAATCATTACTTGTCTTCTCTGTGTTATACTGCCTTCCCCGTATCCCTCCACCCCCCACCCCCTCACATTATGTGTGCTAATCGTAATGCCCTTTCCCCCCCTTATCCCTCCCTCCCCACCTATCCTCCCCAATCCCTTTCCCTTTGGTAACTGTTAGTCCATTCTTGGGTTCTGTGAGTCTGCTGCTGTTTTGTTCCTTCAGTTTTTTCTTTATTCTTATGCTCCACAGATGAGTGAAATCATTTGGTACTTGTCTTTCTCTGCCTGGCTTATTTCACTGAGCATAATACCCTCTAGCTCCATCCATGTTGTTGCAAATGGTAGGATTTGTTTTCTTCTTATGGCTGAATAATATTCCATTGTGTATATGTGCCACATCTTCTTTATCCATTCATCTACTGATGGACACTTAGGTTGCTTCCATTTCTTGGCTATTGTAAATAGTACTGCGATAAACATAGGGGTGCATGTGTCCTTTTCAAATTGGGCTGCTGCATTCTTAGGGTAAATTCCTAGGAGTGGAATTCCTGGGTCAAATGGTATTTCTATTTTGAGTTTTTTGAGGAACCTCCACACTGCTTTCCACAATGGTTGAACTAATTTACATTCCCACCAGCAGTGTAGGAGGGTTCCCCTTTCTCCACATCCTTGCCAACATTTGTTGTTTGTATTTTGGATGTTGGCCATCCTCACTGGTGTGAGGTGATATCTCATTGTGGTTTTAATTTGCATTTCTCTGATGACTAGTGATGTGGAGCATCTTTTCACGTGCCTGTTGGCCATCTGAATTTCTTCTTTGGAGAAATGTCTGTTTAGCTCCTCTGCCCATTTTTTAATTAGCTTATTTGCTTTTTGTTTGTTGAGGTGTGTGAGCTCTTTATATAATTTGGATGTCAACCCCTTATCGGATATGTCATTTATGAATATATTCTCCCATACTGTAGGATATCTTTTTGTTCTACTGATGGTATCCCCTGCTGTACAGAAGCTTTTTAGTTTGATATAGTCCCACTTGTTCATTTTTGCTTTTGTTTCCCTTGCCTGGAGAGACATGTTCATGAAGAAGTTGCTCATGTTTATGTCCAAGAGATTTTGCCTATGTTTTTTTATAAGAGTTTTATGGTGATTGTTTTCATTTTTATGTGTCTTGAGCAGTCAGTCCTCTTTTTTTTTTCCCTGCTGTGTAAACTGAGGCTCAGAGAGGGGCAGGAGATTACCTGAGGTCCCCCAGCTTTACAGGCCCCGTGGGATAATAACAGCTAACATCAGACAGTGCTCACTGGATGCGACATACTGTTCTGGGCCTTTTATGTGCATTAGGTCCCTTGATTTTCAAACAGCCCTGTGAGGCAGAAACTCTGCTTATCCATTTCTGTGAAATGCCCAGAGAGGTAAAGTCACTGCCTGAGGTCTCACAGGGGATAAGGGACAGGGCCACAGGCAGTCCAGGTGGGCTGGCTCTGGATCCTGCACCCCTGCCCACCCCACGTCCACCCTCTGTCCTCTCCTTTCCTCCCAGGCCGAGAACCTCTTGCTGGATGCCGAAGCCAACATCAAGATCGCTGACTTTGGCTTCAGCAACGAGTTCACGCTGGGCTCAAAGCTGGACACGTTTTGTGGGAGCCCCCCGTATGCTGCCCCGGAACTGTTCCAGGGCAAGAAGTACGACGGGCCGGAGGTGGACATCTGGAGCCTCGGTGTCATCCTGTACACCCTCGTCAGTGGCTCCCTGCCCTTCGATGGGCACAACCTCAAGGTGCTGGGCAGGGCTGGCATGGGGGTCTTACTGTCCTGGGGAGGGTCTCTCTGGCCTCCACAATCGGGCCCCCACCGCCCCCTGACCTCTGCAGATGGCCAGAGGGGCCAGGCTGGCCTGAGGTCACCTAGCACGATAGGGGGCAGGCAGGGTCCCAGTCCCCACAGCCATGTGACCAGCCCAAGCGGACCATGCTGTAGCACAGTTTAGAGCACGGGCTCTGGAGCTGGCAGGCTTGGGTTCAAACTCTGGCTCACTTAGGCCCTCAGTAAATATTTATTGTCTACAGCCGATGGGTCAGACACTGGTTGAGGTTTGCAGATACAGTTTGAACAAAAGAGCCCAACCCCCACCTGCTGCACACGGGCGAATCTGGAAGACACGCTAAGTGGGAAAAGCCAGTCACAACAGGCCGCCTATCATGTGATTCTATGAAGTAGGCAAATCCTAGAGACAGAAAGCAGATCAGTGGTTGCCTGCGCCCAGGACGGGATCGGGGAGTGGAGAACAGGGCTTGTTTTGGGGTGATGCTAACGTGTAAAATTGATGGTGGTGGTGGTTGCCCGCCTCCATGGATACACTCTGAACCGTGGAACTGGACACTTAAAACAGAAAAATTCCTGTCCTCATGGACTGCACTCTAGCCACAGAGCCAGGCAGAGGGTGAAATAAGTAAGGAAAAGAGGTGCTAAGCGCGAGCGGGCCGGTGCTGTGGGGCAAGAAACATGTCGGGGTCGGACGGGTGGGTTGAGGTGTAGCACTGTGTTTTCGGGTTTTCCTCTGACCTTTTTCTTCTGAAATGTTGCCAGTCTACAGAAAAGTTGCAAACTAGAACAAACAACAGGTGGTGTCTTCGGGGAGACGCCTCCATTGCTAGCACTTGGTTGCGTTTGCCTTATCAGTCTGTATATGCTCATGGTATTGTCACATTGTTCCTGATGGAACATTTGGGAGTTAGTTGCAGACACAATGTCCCTTTTATCTTCTGAGGCAGGGGCATTCTCCCCTCCACAGTCACAATCAGGAACTACAGCCTTGAGGCCAGCCTGGCCTCTGCCCATGGCCTGTACTTGGATGTCACCCGTCCTCCCAAGAATATCCCTGGGCACTGTTCCTCCTCCTGGCCCACCACTCACGCAGGCTCCATGTTGCATTCGCTTGTCCTGTCTCCATAGTCTCCATCTGTCTGGAGTGGTTCCTCTGCCTCTTGTCACCTTTCCTGGCATGGCATTTTGAGCTCAGACCAGTTCTTTTGCAGAACCGGCCTGGGTTTGGGTTGCCTAGCGTGTCCTCACGATTGGATCCCGGTGGTGGGCTTGGGCGGGAAATCTGCAGGACTGGAATTCAGGAGGTCAGGAAAGTCATTGCTGAGGACAGGCCATCAGAGCAGAGACCTAGGAGATGAGGAGGCAGACGCCCCTTCACTGTCCAATCAGCTGACCCCTCTGAGCCAGTCTCCCCTCTGTTCGGTGAGGACAGTAAGGTACCGGCCTCAGAGCAGCTATTGGAGGGGTCTGAGATCAGGCAGGCAGAGTGCTCACTATCACAGAATAATCTTTCTGAGCCCCAAGCATGAAGCCAGGAGACCTTTGCAAAGCACTAGGCCAGCATCTCACCTGCCCTAGGCCCTTGTCACCTGCTGCTGTCTTGGTTTCCCTACCAGGCACCCCAAGTGTTGCTGGACAAAGGAGACACGTCAGCTGGGGGCAGGTCTCAGCTCTGTCATTTCCATGGCAAGTAACCTCAGATAAGTCCCTTTCTGAGCCTCAGTGCCCCCCTGTAAGATTGGGACATTAAGAGTACCCAGTTACAGCCAGAGCGAGTGTGCATTCTGGCGTTTGGCCAGGGTATAACTCTTGGGAGCCGTTCTGGTGGTGATCGCCCGGTGGCTAGGTCTCACCGTCACGTGACAGAGGTGGTGTGGTGCTGTGGTTACACAGCACAGGCTCCGGAGCTCAGCTGCCTGCGTTTGAACCCTGGCCCTGCCATTTTCTGGCTGCACATTCTCAGGGCAAGTGACTTAATTAACCTGTCTAGCCTTCTTCCTCATCTGGAGCATGGGCGTGAGAGCCCTGCTTGACAGCATTGCTGTGAACACAGATGTAATGTGCACAAAGCTTGTCGAATGCTGCCCAGCACCGGGTAAGTGTCCTGAAAGTGGCACTTGTCATTAAATATTCACGACCTTCTGGTTATAATGATCTGCAGACCCAGGAGGCTCCCCGGACACATTTCCTTTCCAGCCCTTTTAGGAGGATGCCCCAGAAAGGAGCTCCATCCCAGGAGACCCCCCAACCCCCGCCACCATCCCCCCCCCCATTCACCCACCCCTTCCATTTTCTGTCTCCCTCAGTTTGTTATTCAGGATAGAAGCGGCTCTCCTTGGTCTGCCGTGCCAGGGAGCATCGAATTTATTTTCTTTCTTGGCAGGGCCCCTCATACAAGGCCATTAAAAGAAAAAGTCGGCATATAAATATATAAATCAGTGCTCATCCCTTGAGGCAGTCAGGCCTCATATCCCTTCAGAAAGAGAGGCTTGTCTACAGGGTAGGGGAGAAAGAAGAGGGGTGGGAGAAGGGGCAGGATCCCCTCTCTGCTCCCCTTTTGTAAGCCTAGTATTTAAATAGCAGTTGTGCTGGCCAGATATGTGTTTGGCATTTTACTTCTATAAACTTGCACTGTGGCCTGTGCCGTGGCTGCGGCAGTCCCTGTTTACAGATAAGTAGACTGAGGCCCCAGACGCCGGTTCACCTGCCCACCTCCCCTCTTAACCCAGCTTGCAGAATTTGCTTTCTCTGAGATTTCCTCCGAATGAAAGTTAACGTCGTTTAAAAAAGACTTTTTTTTTAACTGTTATATCTAGTACTACATTCCTATTATAAAGATGGGGGATTGCGGCCAGGAGAAGGTGGCAGGGTATTTTGCACCTCGCCAGGAATGACACTCGGGGCTCCTGTCACTTCTAACAGGACTGGGAGAAAGATGCGTGTGTATGTGCGTGCGTGTGTGTGTGTGTGTGTAATGGGTAGGTAGCCAGGGTGGATCCCTCCCCCAGTAACGCCGTCCCCCCAGGAGCTGCGGGAGCGAGTCCTCAGAGGGAAGTACCGAGTCCCTTTCTACATGTCAACAGACTGTGAGAGTATCCTGCGGAGATTTTTGGTGCTGAACCCAGCTAAACGCTGTACTCTCGAGGTGAGCCCCCTGCCTCACGCCCCGCCCCGGGAGTTCAGCCTCCTTGCCCTTCAGTCTTCCTCTCCTGTGCCCACCTGCCTAAGATCCGCTGCTGGAAGGGGGCGGGGCAGGCAGCCCAGGAAAAGGCTCCCAGGCCCGTCCTGACGCCACCCCCCAGACTCGCCCACTCCCCGCCATGCCAGTAATTAGCTAATGAGCTCCTAGGGTAATTACAGGGTGCTGGGGACCCAGATGATGCGGAGGAGGGAGGGTGACATCGGGAGGCTCTGCCAAGGGGGCTGGGGGTGGGGCAACGAGGTGCTAGCTCTCAGGAAGGCCTCGATTCTGGGGTGTTAGGTGGGGGGCAGGGCAGGAAGCCCCCATTCGGTGGCCTGACTGGGACGTGGGGAGCGGTATTCTTCCGTTTCTTCTGACATCTCTCTCTTCCCTTCCTTCTGCTCCCGATTCCTGTAGCAAATCATGAAAGACAAATGGATCAACATTGGCTATGAGGGTGAGGAGCTGAAGCCATACACAGAGCCTGAGGAGGACTTTGGGGACACCAAGCGAATCGGTGAGGGTCAGGCAGAGCGGGCGCCCCAGCTCCGCAGAGCCATGGGCCGCAGAGCCAGGGGTCCGAGCTTCCCGGTACCTGCCCCTCTGGTTGGTGCATCAGAGAAGTTCAGAAGACAATTAGGGGGAGCACAGAAGTCCGGGCTTCACAGCCTGTGCGGCTCCTTTCTAGCTGTGTGATCCTGAGCAAGTGGCTTCCCTCTCTGTGATTCTGTCCCCTCATCTGTTAAAATGGGATGATCATAGAACCTATCTTAGAGTCGCTCAGAATATTCAATGAGTTAATCTACATAAAGCCCTTATATTCAGGTGTGGAATCAGTGCCAGTGTCCATTAGCTCTGACTATTACTTTCAGAAGTAGTTTGAGCACAAATCGTCAGTAATCTGCATGTTTGGGGAGGACCCCCACATTGGCACGTGCCTCACCCACCGACCCTTTGATTCCCATTCCTCCAGCCTGGAACCCTTGAACTCTTGACCCCTAAAGCATTAGCCCCGGAAGAGCCCTTAGGAGCCACCCAGTAACACTCCGTTCTGCAGCTGAGACCAAGGCCACCATCAGAGCTGGCTGCATTAATCACGACTTTTGTGGTTGCACGTATCAGAAAACCAAGCTATTCTGGCTTAAACCGGTTAATAATACTAGGTTGAACCACTTGAAATTGTTATTTTTATAGGTCAAAAATTTTTAACAGCAGCAGTTTCATATGGGCTAACCTAATAATGATGTTACTCATTCACAAAACCAGGGTGTGGCAGCCTTCAGACACAGCTGGATTCAGGTGCTCAGAGACAGTTGTTGGGAATCTTCTCAGTGGTGGCTTCTTGCCCAGGCAGCCCTCCCCACAGGAGCAAGTTGGCAACAGCTGTATCCTAGTGGCCTGGACACCCCATCAGGAGGAGAGGCCAATTCCTAATGCTCCCGGAGACACCCTAGGCTGGTGCCCATTGGAAACCCCTGAACCAATCAGTTTGGCCAGAAATTGGTCACGTGCCCACCCTGAACCAATTAGTGTGGCTTTGGGGGGGGAGCATTCTGATTGGCCAGAACTGGGTTCTGTACCTGTCCTGAGGCTTGGAGCAGGCGGGAGTCAGCTGGGTGATATGACAGGGAAGAAATATTCTAAGGAAAATGAGGGTGCTGCTGGCAGAAGCAGGAATGAGATACTGGACAGGCCCAAGAACAGGTATCACTATGTGATGTGGAAACCAGTAAAAGGGAAGGGTCTGGAGAGTCTGAAGCTCCTCTCCATCTCCCTCTCCCAGAGGTGATGGTGGGTATGGGCTACACTCGAGAAGAAATCAAAGAGGCCTTGACCAGCCAGAAGTACAACGAAGTGACCGCCACCTACCTCCTGCTGGGCAGGAAGACTGAGGTCAGAAGGTGCCGGGGCACTTGGGATGCATGATGCCTTGGGTGGAGGGACATCTGGGGCAGAGGGGACAGGGGCTGAGGCGCCTCGTCTGTTGTCCTCTTGCAGGAGGGTGGGGACCGGGGCACCCCGGGGCTGGCCCTGGCACGGGTGCGGGCGCCCAGCGACACCACCAATGGAACAAGTTCCAGCAAAGGCACCAGCCACAGCAAAGGGCAGCGGAGCTCTTCCTCCACCTACCACCGCCAGCGCAGGCATAGCGACTTCTGTGAGTATGGCCCCACACCCTCACCCACCATCCCTGCCCCAAGGCCTCAGACTGGCATTAGGTCAGGGTTCTCTGGCTGGCATGCAACAGAAATCCGCTGGAGCCAACTTCAGCGAAGGGCAGAACTTTTATAAAGATGTAGGGACATTACATGGAACTTAGAAGCAGGAATGCACATCCAGGGTTAGGAAGGGATTAGAAACAGGACAAGCAGTCAGACCCAGAGCAGACACTCTCTGTGTCTTGCTTCCTTTCCGCTCATCAGATTTTTCCTTTTTTACTTATCTCACCTTTTCTTTTTCCCAGTCTTTCAGATTTTTTACATCTCAGTTTTAGAGACCAGCCCAAATAGGAGCTGGAATCTCTTTGGCCCACTTGTCAGGGATAAAGTTCTGATATCAGGGCCCAGTTGGGATTAATCCACTGTGATTGGGACACATTGTGCAGAGAGGCTGCTGAGAACCTGCTCTTTGGCCTCTCCACACTGAAATGAAGGGAGGCCTTTACTAGTGGAAAGGGGCAGGGAAGACACCTAATTGTTCTGTGGGTGAAAGATATCTCATCCCCTGCAGAAAATAAGTAGATTCCACCACCACTGCAGATGAGACATGGAAACTTCCAAAAGACCTCTCACCTACACTTTCATCAAATGTTAATCCTCTCTGTTATTTTTTAACAGCTTTATTGATATGTAATTCATGCACCATATATTTCACCCATTCAAAGTGCACAACTCAGTGGTGTTAGTATCTTCACAGAGTTGTGCATCCACCACCACAATCAATTTTAGAACATTTTCATCACCCTGAAAAGAAACTCCACAGCCCTTAGCAATCAGCCCCAATCCCCTCTCGCTCCCCCCCACCAACCTGCCCCTGACAACTACTAATCTATTATGTGTCTCTGCATATTTTCCTATCCTGGACATTTCATATAAATGGAATTATATAATAGATGGCCTTTGGGGTCTGGCTTCTTTCACTTAGCAAAATGTTTTCAAGGTCAATCCATGTTTTAGCATGGATCAGTACCTTATTCTTTTTCGTGGGCAAATAATATTCCATTTCATGGATATACCACAGCTGTTTATCCATCTGTCAGCTGGTGGGCAGCTGAGCTGTTTCTACCTTTTGGCTACTGTGAATAATGCTGCTATGAACACTCGTGTACTAGTGTTTGTGTGGATGTATGTTTTCATTTCTCTTGGGTCAATACCCAAGAGAGGCATTGGTGGGTCATGTGGTAACTCAGTATTTAACAATTTGAGGAACTGCCAGGGTGGTTTCTAACTCTGTTGTTTTTGCAGCCCTACTTCTTTCCAGGGATGAGGTTGTTTACTCTGGGATGGGCACTAGCACAGGGAGAGGCAGGATGTCAGGGAACTCAGCGTCAGTCCTAACTAAGCTGAGTGTGTGGGTTCTGTAGGATCAAGCTATTCCCCCCAGCTGGGTCTCCTTTTCTCTACCTATAAAAGAGCAAGATTGGCCTAGAAAATTCCTAAGAAGCTTGTGACTCCAACATCTTTGGTTAGAATGTGGCAACCTTTAGAAACCCCACATGGAGACCTTTGTGGTTCCAGAGGTTCTCGGGATGAAGGATTGTTGACGGGTGTCCATCATTGTAGAGTTCTTACAGTTTGAGGACTCTTGAGCATTAAGGTTTCTGAGGACTTAACACACAGAAGTTCTGTCTAAAGTTCTAGAACATGTTTAACCCCCTGGTTCTAAAGCCATAAATTCCTAAGATGTTCCAAGGAGCAATATTTGTTGTTTTACTTTTGAAATTAATACAGTCATATCCTTCAAAATTTGATAGTATGAAAAGGGCAGATAATTAAAAAGTTTTCATCTAACACATTTGTCCCAGGCTCCAGTTCTCCAGCCACTGTTAGCAGTTTTACATAAATTCTTTTGGAGAGATTTTATTCATATATAAACATATAAAGAAATAGATGAGAAAGAGAGGAAGAAAAGAGATGGGTATATAGTACAATACTAATATATTAATATACTGTAAAGATAATATGAATATTTTAAAATATATTCATATCATACACAAGTAAATATAGATAAATAAATACACACTTTTCCCCTCTTTTTATACAAAAGATAGCAAGGGAAGATAGACCTTATCCCTTGCTTTTTCTGCTTCACAGTCTTATCTTGAAATTGATGTAATATTCGTGCATAAAGAGTAGCCTCCTTCTTTACATCTGCATAGTACTGGGTCACATGGAAATATCTTGTCTTATTTGGCCATTCCCCAGTAAGGGGCATTCAGGCTATTCCCAGTCTTTTGGCCTTAAAAAAGAATGATGCAATGACTGACCTGCACATGCATTATGTCATTTATGTGGAGTTTCTGAGTCATCTGTCCAAATGCCTTCATCATTTGGACAGATGTTATCAGAGTGGCCTACACTGAGATTGTAGCTTATGCGAGGAATTCTAAGTTCTATGGATCACCTAGAGTAGGAACTGGCGTTCCCAGGTGACTCCAGCCCTAACTGTCCCCTCCCTCCACCAGGTGGCCCATCGCCCGCACCCCTGCACCCCAAGCGTAGCCCAACCAGCACGGGGGAGGCAGAGCTGAAGGAGGAGCGCCTGCCAGGCCGGAAGGCAAGCTGCAGTGCAGTGGGAAGCGGGAGCCGAGGGCTTCCCCCCTCCAGCCCCATGGTCAGCAGTGCCCACAACCCCAACAAGGCAGAGATCCCAGAGCGGCGGAAGGACAGCACGAGCACCCCTGTGAGTGGTTGGGGTTGGGGCAGGGCCAGGGGTGCTACCGCCATGGCCCAGCCTGCAGATGCGACCGGGCTCATATTTTTCAGACCCTGCCATTTCCCATCCTGTTCCATAGGCCACCACACAGGACTCCCTGTATATTCATTCATTCATTCATGCATTCACTCTGCAGACAGTTGAGTGCACTCTGCCTGAGCTTATGCTTCTTTCTGACACTGAACCCTAATTTATACAGTGTCAGAAAGAAGCACGATTCTTGTTTAAGGTAGAAAGGATTTACTTTTTATTTTATTTTTATTAAGGTATTATTGATATGCACTCTTATAAAGGTCTCACATGAAAAACAATGTGGTTACTACATTCACTCATATTATCAAGTCCCCACCCATACCCCATTGCAGTCACTGTCCATCAGTGTAGTAAGATGCCACAGAGTCACTATTTGCCTTCTCTGTGCTACACTGTCTTCCCCATGATCCACACACACACCATGTGAGGCAGAAAGGATTTAATACAAGGAATTATTAGGTGCTTACAACATTGTAGGAAGGGCTAGAGGAGCAGGCAGTGGAGCTACAGGACCTACAGAGGTGATACATCAACACAGCAGAACCAACCCACCAGGGGAGCTGCCACCTCTGAGGCTGCCCCTGGCACTGTTAAATTCAAGAATACATGGTCATAGCTGCAACCCAAGACTCAGAAACTTCTTCCTCCCCCAGAAGGGCCCCTTGGTGCCTACGGGTCAGGAGAATGGGCACTGTGGCTCTGCTGAAGAAAAGACTGTCATCTCGGGACCTTGCTTATATGAGCAGAAGAGGACAGGAAGGTGGCTGCCACCCCACTTTCCCCCTTCCAGATCTTCATGTGTGCAAAGATGGGCAACACCCATTCACATGCAGAACCTGAGCTTGCAGAGGAGTCTGGAGAATGGAATATTTGGCCTTCCTGCTTCTGCAGCTCCCTAGAAGGGGAGATGGCAGGGACCAAAATAGCCTCAACATCAGGAAACAAGGCTGGGGGCAGGTGGTAGGAAAGTGGTCAGGACTCTGAAGCCACACAGACCAGAGTCGGAATGACATTGATAAGCTGTGACTTCACCTCTCTGAGCTTCAGTATTCCACCCTATGAAACAGGCACATCGGAGAACTCAGGTTGTTTTGAAGAGCTTGTTAAAATCTTGTACATAAAGTACTTTGTGCCATGTCTGGCTCAGTAAGCACTCAATGAATGAGAGCTATTGTGGTTAAAATAAACACACACCTAAAGAAGCTAGAAAAGGAGCAGCAAGTTAGCCCCCAGAAAAAGTAGAAGGAAGGAAATAATAAAGAGAGTAAGTCAATAAAGGAGAAGACAGATGTAAACCAGAGAAAATCAACAAAGCTGAAAGCTAGTTCTTGAAGAGATTAATAAAATCGGTGGACCCCCTGGAAAAACTGATCATGAAAATTAAAAAACACTGCAGGCACGAAGTACTAATATCAGAAATGAAAAAGAAAACTATATTCTAACATTAAAAGATAGTAAAAATGTATTAAGGGCTACCTTACGTCAATAAATTTGACAACATAGACGAAGCGGATGGATGTCTCTAAAACCACAATTTACCAAAACCGATACAAGAAGAAATAAAAAACATGAACAGTCTTGTATTCTTGTTAAAGAAATTGAACACGTAATTTAAAACTTCCTCATGAAGAAAATTCCAGACCCAGATGGCTCCAACTGGTAGAATTCTTCCAAACACTGAAAGAAGAAATAATCAGAGGATACAAAATGAAGGATCACTTCCCAGCACGTTTTGTGAGGTGACATAATCCTGATGTGTACCTCCTGTCCTGGGAGACCTCACCAGTCCAGTGCAGGGTGGGGACGTACATGCGAGCAGCCACTGACGACACAAAGTGATCAAGGTTGCAGCAGAAAACAGGGAGGCACCGTCTCAGCCTGGGACTGGGGGTGGGGGTATAACATGAACTGACACCTGAAGGCGGGAGTCAGGGGAAAGGTAGGAGGAATTTCCAAGCAGGTGACAGAGCCTGAGCAAGGACTAAGAGGAGACACAAGTGTGGTATGAGTAAGTATGTTTAAAAAAAAAATTCTGTGGCTGCAGTACTGAGGGAGGGGAGAACTGGGAGAAAGAGGCGGACAAAGCTGCTCCCTGGAAACTGTCCCTGAGCCGCTGGCCTTCAGCACTTCTTCCTCGCAGCTCCAGTGGCCTCCCCTGACTCTTAGCCTAGATTGCTGGGTGGCCCATTAACCTTTCATGTCTCAGCCCTTTTGCCTGGAGTAAACCGTCACCTCTTCACTCTTGGTTCATGCACAGACCCCTGCCTTGTGTCTAATGAGGGAGGCCAGAGAGGGTCAGAGGGAGGAGTTGAAGGGTGTCCCTTCGCTCCCTCACTCCCCTCCTGGGCATGTCTCCCACAGAACAACCTCCCTCCCAGCATGATGACCCGCAGAAACACCTACGTTTGCACAGAACGCCCAGGGGCTGAGCGCCCATCCCTGTTGCCAAATGGCAAAGAAAACAGGTATGGGGGGAGTCAACAGTGGGGAGGAGGGGAGCCAGGGGGTAGGTGATCAGGACCCCCCTTCATCTAAGATGATGGATGTTGTGGGGAGGGGGCACCAGGGGGACTGGGGAGTATATGTGTCTGTCTGCCCTTTGCAGAATCTACCCACGTCCTCCCGGCCTAGAACCCCCCTGAAAATCCTGCCCTCTTAATTAATTAGTCATCAGCATCAGGGAAGCAGTCTGCCCTGTTCTCCGCCTACGAGCCTTGGGAACCTGAGTTGATTTTTTTTTTGAATGATCAATTTTTAGAACTTGAAAGAAGCCCCAGAATGTCCCAGCTTCAGCATCATCTGGTTGACTGTTTCTCAGACTCGCTTGCCCGAGTCTGTTGGGTGTCTTTCAGCTGGCAAGCAGAGAAACCAGTGCAGACTGACTGGAGCATAAAAAGGGGTTGAATTAGCTCACATCATGGTTCAAGTCCGGGAGCGGGGCGGGCTCCGGGCGGATGATGCTACCGTCCACCAGGACTGTAGGGCAGGATGCCAAGGTGCACTCTGGGAAGCACCTGATAAAGGGGTGCAGGTGGCTCAGTTTGGCGGGGGCAGGGTGATGGGGCGGTTGAGAGCAGTGATGCTGTGCCTACTTGGTTCTGAGTTCAAATCTTGCCTCTGCACTTTGCTAGCAGGATGACCTTTGGCAAGTGTCTGAGCCTCCGTTTCCTCTGTAAGATGGGGCTGATGTTCTCTGCCTCCAGGCCCCATTAGAGGGATCCAGTGGAGATCAGGTGTGTCCTGTACCTGGCACAGGGTCTGAGACATAGTAGGTATTTGATGAATGAGAGTTCATTTCATGGTTATTAAATAAAAATAATGGGGAACGTTCATTAAGCAGTAACCAACCATGTGCCAGGCCTCCGTGTGTATTATTGAATGCCCCTAATGAGTCTGTGAAGTAGATCCCGCTGTCTCCATTTTACAGCTGAGGAAATGAGGCACAGAGAGTCTTTAAGTAACTCGTCCAAGGCCATACAGCTGGTAAATCAAGGAGCAAAGATTCCAGACTCTCAAATCTGTATTACCACTATCATGCACGGCCTTCCAGTTCTGGTCAAAAGACCGTGTATCATTTCGACTGTAGACTCAGCTGGTATAACAGAGACCCCAAGGTACAGTGGCTTAAAGGAGATGGAGGTTTAGTCTTCTGTGATGGAAACCTTCAGAGGGAGGCAAGCAGGGTCCAAGGACTCAGAGTGATTCCGCCAGACTCAACACGAGGCTCCAGCACTGGGTCCAAGACGACTGCACCGATGCCACCACCTCCCAACTAGCAGGAAGGGTGGAGAGTGGTGTGCCCACTGCATTCTTTTTTAGAGGCTTGACCTAGAAATGATAGAGTACTTCTGTTTGCCCGTTGGCCAGAGCACAGTCACATGATCACCCCTAGCTACAAGGGAGACTGGGAAATGTAGTCCTGCTGGGTGGCCATGTGCAGAGCCCATACTCTTAGGTGTTTGGTTACTAACAGTGAAACAAGGAAGATGTACTCTGGGGGAGAGAAAGTGGCATCTGCCACGGTCCGGGTCCATCTTTGAGATCCAGACTGGTCCTAGAATCCCTGGAAGGATAGAAATCGTAGGTCTGGCCCCTGCTGTCAGGACTGGGAGGGTCAGAGGGGTTGGAGGAGGGTCTTGGGAAAGTGGAGCCACCACTGCCGCAACATCTTGAGAAAATTGGGAAGGGAGTCCCTTCCTCTTGATTTTCACCTGTCATCTGTCAAAAATTGTCATAGTGAATATAGAAACCCTTGACACATCTTTTCCTTTCCCGCATTTGGGTAATGAAAAGTTCAGATAACAAAGTGCAAAGATGATTTGGTTTCTGGGGTTTGGATGGCAAATAGCAAGGGATTCATCCAAAAATGTACCTGAATTGATTCATTTGCTGACTGTGGAGAGAGGAGAGTTGGTACGGGGACAGTTTGGAGTGGGTAAAGTTTGACGGAGGGACGACTTAGAAGGGGAGAGGAGTTGGTGAAGTAATCCCGGGTTGTACAGTACAGGTCCTGCGTACCTGTGGGCGGCGGCCCTGCCTCTGAGCTGTAGGCTGGTTGAGGGTTCTGGTCTCAGGAGAGGACGGTAAAGAATCAGAATGACTGGGGCCTTGGCCTTCCTTGAGCTTCTGCCCTGACTTGTCCTTCTCTGCCTACAGCTCGGGTACCCCAAGGGTGCCCCCTGCCTCCCCGTCCAGTCACAGCCTGGCTCCCCCTTCAGGGGAGCGGAGCCGCCTGGCACGAGGCTCTACCATCCGCAGCACCTTCCATGGTGGCCAGGTCCGGGACCGGCGGGCAGGGGGCGGGGGAGGCGGGGGCGTGCAGAACGGGCCCCCCGCCTCTCCCACCCTGGCCCATGAGGCCACACCCCTGCCCACTGGGCGGCCCCGCCCCACCACCAACCTCTTCACCAAGCTGACCTCCAAACTGACCCGAAGGTGAGCCCCACGGGACATGGGGGGCGAGGCAGGGCCAGGGACAGCGGGGCCTAACCTGTCTTCTATTCTGCTCTGCCTCCTGTACCCCCACATCATCGCTGCTGCCACCTCCTCCTCCCCCTTCCCCTTCTTCTTTTCCTCCTCCTCCTCCTCTTCTGTCACCCCTCACCTCCCTCCTCACACTGCAGGGTTACCCTCGATCCCTCTAAACGGCAGAATTCTAACCGCTGTGTTTCGGGCGCCTCTCTGCCCCAGGGATCCAAGATCAGTAAGTCCCATCCTCCTCCACTCTCCCTGGCTCTGCTTCCCAGTCTGCATGTCTGATCTGGGGGTGGGGGGATGAGGGAGGGGGGCTCTGTGAGTTGGTGTCGGGGTCTGTATGTGGGGTCTAGTGGTTCATTTATACAATTAATAAACAATAGTCTGGCCTCTGGAGCCAGACTCCCAGGGCTCAGACCCCAGCTCTGCTGAGTGAGTGGCCTTGAGCAAGTTAACCTCTCTGGGCCTCACTTACCTCTTCTGTAAAATGGGGATAGCAATAACAGTCCCTTCCTCATAGGGCTACTGTGCCGACTAAAGGAGGTGAGGATTGGACTGAGCTTAGAATGTTGCCTTAGAAAATGCTTTATAAATGTTTGCTATTATTGTTCATGGAGAGCCTGCTGTGTGCCTGGCACCATCCTAGGCCCTGGAGTAGAGAGTGAACAAAATGTATAAAATCCCTGCCCAGACAGAGCCAACTTTATTAGAGGGCCCAGAGAGTAAATAAGTACTGAAAAGAAAAACAGCAGGGAGGGGGCCAGAGACATGGGGAAGGCACGGTGCAGTTGTAAATGGGACAAGGCTCACTGATGTGTCATCTGAGCAAAGCCTGAAGAGTAGGGGTATGTGTGTGTCTCTCTCTATAGGTGTGTGTCTCTGCCCACCCACCTTTCTCTTTTGTCTTACAAATTCTTCGGTATCTTTCCTATGACCTGCACTAACCATTTCCGAATGGGCTTCCCTCCTGGGCATGGAGGAGGAAATCAAATCCTGACTGGAAGGCCTCCCTAGCCCAGCTCCAGCCAGTGGGGAGGGACCAGGGCTAAGGCAGGGGCTGCTCAGAGTCCTGGAGGCAGTGGGTTGGAGGGAGGGGGCTCCCTATGTCCAGATTAGACATTCTGTCCCCACTCCCCTCCTCTAGGGTCGCAGACGAACCTGAGAGAATCGGGGGACCTGAGGTCACAAGGTGAGTGCATGTGCCTACCCTGGACTGCCACACCAGCCCCTCCCCTTCACCTACCTCAGACCCCGCTAACGTCAGCACCTCTACTCATTCCCCCCAGACCCTTAGATGGGACCTGAGCCTTGTCCTCCAAGGCCAGCTTTCCTGAAATGCCCCATGACCCTTCCTCCAGTGCCAGCCCCTCTTCCCTCCCCCCTGCCCCAGTGATTTCCACTCATTTCTGCCCCCATCCCTGGGCACGGTCCCTTGACCATCTTTAACTTCATCCTTTCCCATCTGTAACTAACACTTGCCCCAGTTGACACCGCACCTCCTTTCCTTTCTTATCCAATGAGGCACAACGGTTGTTGGCCAGCAGGTGGCAAACATCTGTACAGCCCCAGATGGTAAATAGTTTAGACTCTGAGGGCCAGCTGATCTTTGTCACACCTATTCAGCTCTGCAACTGTAGCACAAAAGCAGCCATCTTCAACACAAAAACAAATGGCTGTGGCTGTGTTCCAAGAAAAGCTCACAAGAACGAGCAGCACTGTGCTTTGCCCAGCCCTGCTTCCTTTTGGCATCATACTGGTGTAGAGACCCCAAATAAAGAGCCTCCAAGAACCCCCTCCGAAGTGCCAGCAGTCACAGGACTGACTCATTGGTTGAAACTGGGTCACATGTACATCCCTAAACCAATGCCTGTGGTCAGAGGGCTGGAGTACTCTGATTGGTCAGATATGGTCATATGCTTATCTTTGGACCAATCACAGCAACTAAGGAGGAACAATGCTCTGTTTAGAACTGAATCATGTGCTCACCCTTGGGGCTGACCCCAATCTGCCCCCACCTAAACCAGAAAGACAAGATCTGCAAAGCTTCCTGAGAGGAACACTTGATACTTTAGGCGGGACGTTCCTTTGTTGTGCAGAGATTTCTCATACATTGCAGAACATGTATTGTCCCTGAACCACTCCCACCCCCAGCCTAATAAATGCCAACGGTGCCCTCATCCCAAAACACTGTGATAATCAAAAAGCCCCCAGAAATTTCCAAATACCCCTTGGAGGATAGTGTTCTCTGAGGTGAGAAGCCCTGATCTTAGAATGAGGAGGTTCGCCCTCCAAAGCAAAGTGATAATGTATTAGCAGAAGTGGGTTGTATTAGGAAATAAGCCAAGTTGCTATCACAAACAGAGTCCAAAATACAGACAGGAATACATTTGTCTCTTACACAAAACCATGTGGCCAGGCCAGGCTGGGAGGACCACACTGTTCCATGAGGTCACCCAGGTCCCCAGGATTCTTACATCCCCGTCCGACTGGCAGTGAGGCTGGCTCAGGCGGCGCGGAGACTAGCTCACAGGGGGCGGGGCAAGAGTCTAGGGCAGGCAATTTCCTTCCAAGGAGGTTACGTGGAGCTGTTCGCTTCACTTCTGCTCACATCCGGGGGTTTGGAGGCCAACCGTGCCCGGCTGCAGGGGAAGCCAGGACATGTTGTCTTGCGCTGGGCAGCTCTATATGCAGCGGAGACTGTCTCTGGGGTAAAGAGGGGACATGGAGGCTGCCCCAAAGTGGGAACAATGGGTTACCTTCCTCTTCTCTCCCGTCTTTGACCCCTAATATCTTCCCACTTCAGTTGCCATCTACCTTGGGATCAAACGGAAACCGCCCCCCGGCTACTCCGATTCCCCTGGAGTGTGAAGCTGACCAGCTCGCGCCCGCCCGAGGCCCTGATGGCAGCTCTGCGCCAGGCCACAGCGGCCGCCCGCTGCCGCTGCCGCCAACCACAGCCGTTCCTGCTGGCCTGCCTGCACGGGGGTGCGGGCGGGCCCGAGCCCCTGTCCCACTTTGAAGTGGAGGTCTGCCAGCTGCCCCGGCCCGGCCTGCGGGGAGTTCTCTTCCGCCGCGTGGCGGGCACCGCCCTGGCCTTCCGCACCCTGGTCACCCGCATCTCCAACGACCTTGAGCTCTGAGCCGCCACGGCCTGGGTCCCCTCCTCTTCCTCCTCCTCATCCCCTCACTTCTACAGGAGGGAAAGGAGTCAGGGAGGGGATTCTCCCTTTGTGGTCACCTCAGTTTCCCTGAATTCAATTCGGGGGCAGATTGTCCCCTGTGCTGTTCTCCGGGACGCTCGGCATGAGAGAGGAGTGAGGGGCTTAGCGGGGAGAGCTGGCACCTTCCTGGAGCCTCCAGCCAGCCCTGTTCTCACCTTGCCTTGGGGCACCTGAGGAGACTATGCGGGCAGGGCAGGGGCAGAAAGGAAAACTAAGGAGACTCTTCCATTCTCTCCAACAGCTCAAGAATTAGGCCTTGGGCAGGGGCAGGAGGAGTTGCTGAGCCTCAAGACTGGAGAATCTGGGGGGCTGGGAGTGGGGGTCAGAGAGGCAGACTTCTTCCCTTCCCCCCCCTTCATGCTCGAACCCCCCTCCCTGCCCCAGGCTGGCGCGGGGCACTTTGTACAAATCCTTGTAAATACCCCCACACCCTCTCCTCTGCAGAGCTCTCCTGAGGAGCTGCCGCTGTCACCTCCGGTTTTTAAGTTATTACACCCCGTCCCCCCTCCTGTCAGCCCCTCACCTGCAGCCTGTTGCCCAATAAACTTAGGAGAGTCCCCCTCCCCCATGCGGACCCTGGGCTTTTCCTTCCCTGCCCTCTCCTGCAAGTGAGATGAGGAGGAGGTGTGTGACTTTGGGCCAGTGGCTTCTCCTTTCTGAGCCTCGGTTTTCTCATCCGCCCAATGGGAGCAGTGGGGGTGTGAGGGTCAAGGATGATTGTGGCAGAGGGCAGGACAGGACTTAACCTCATCCCTGAGGCCCCCAGTTCCTCTGTGGTCCCCCCATTCGTCCACTCACATGCCCACCCACGTTATACTGGGCTCTCAGCCACTTCTTACTCCAGTAGTACATATATTCAATAAACAGTCATTGACCGGTGCCTACTCCATGCCAGGCCCAGTGCTGGACACGGAGACACAAGAAGCCCCTGTCTACACGGGACATGACACAAACAGTAGAAAAATACTTGCTTTGGGGAGTCCAGAAGAGAAAAGGTGGGAGGGTTGGAGAAAGCACTCCAGAGGAACTGATGCCAGAGTTGGGCTTTGAAAGATGGGTAGAAATTGGTAAGTATTGGTTATGCCCTGGGCAAAAGCCTGGAAGTAGGGGTTGCATGGTATATCTTCAGAGAACTGGATAATTTCAGTGTGGCTGCTATGTTGGAGCTGGGCAGAGAAGCAGCAAGAGGAATGCTGTATTAGGTCTAATAGTCCATCTACGCTTGGGCAAAAAAGGTATTTGTTTAACAGTCTAGGGGGTTCTAACTGCAGGTATGGCTGGATCTAGGCAGCAGGCCACCTTATCTGCTTTTCTCAGTAGGTTTCATCCAGTAGGTGCTCCGTGGTGGCAGAGATGACTTCGGCAGTTCCAAGCTTTCATTCCCCAGCTTAGATTCTGCAGCAGAAAGTTCCTCAAGTCCCAAGACAGACTCTCACTGGCTCAGACAAGTCATGTCATCATCCCTGAACCAACCACTGTGCCTGGAGTGGCCAGGACTCTACTTAGAGGAGTCTCCCCAAAGGAAAGTCAAGATGTGAGGAGAAAGGAAATGGAAGCTCAAAAGGCTTAGAGAGTAGAGGGCTGTCCGGTATAGAAGGGTGGGTGGGGCTTGTTCACTCAGGGCCTTGGGGGCCAAAGTGAGCAAGCTGGGCGTTCATCCAAGGGCACTGGGGAGCCATGGAAGGCTGTGTGCAGGGAAGAGGCTTAGTCAAGACTGTGCCTAAGCTGCCCATGTAGGGCATGGTAGCGTCAACCCTTGTCTTCTCTTCTTCATGGGACTGATAGAAATGTCAAAAGAGAAGTGAAGGGTGATAAAGATTTGAGTGTTCAGTGTTGAAAAATCCAGAGTCTGGGACAGAACTGCATTCCTGTCATAGGAGTGAGGCCAGAGTAGGGATCTGCTAAAAGGTGTTTATAGTTGAGAGGGCAGAAAAAGGTGGAGAGAACCAACCCTGTCTCAAAATCTCCATCCCTGAGGGCTTCCTCTGCCCTCAAGGGGCTCACAGCCCAGTGAAAGAGGCAGCTGCAACCTCAGTGATGGTCCAGAGGATGGTCCGGGGAGGTCTGGAGGAGGAACCTGCCCCAGCCAGGGAGGGCTTCCTGGAGGAGGAGCAGCTAGCTAGATATGCAGGGTAGGGCATGTGTTCTAGGCAGAGGGAGCAGCATTTACGATGGCTGGGAAGCAAGAGCACCTGTCCTTCAGCAAATGGCTTATAATTCACAGTCAGTATAGAACCACTGGGAGAGATGAGGCTGGAGATGCTAGCAGGACCTTGAAGGTCATGGAGGGAGACGGGACATTGAGGAGCTGTGGCAAGGTTGTGAACAAGGGAGAGGCAGGTGCGCATTGTGCTGTAAGGGAGAGGGGGAGGTAGGTCAAAAGAGTAGGGAAGTCAGGGACAAGGTGGGGAGAAAAGGGTGGATTTAAGGCTTATGAGATAAAATTAACAGGACAGGATAGTAGCTGACAGGTGCTCAGACCATCCCTCTAGTGTGGTCTGGGTGGTCTCGGAGGGTGGAGCTGGGATTAACGATGAGATCTTCAGCTTGGGGGCAGTATTGTAGGATAACCCAGTGTCTGACAGGTCCTACGTGCTCTGACCTTTGGGGTCTCTTCCAGCCTTCCTGTTTAAATAATGTCTCTGGGAACCATTAGAGACATCCCTGGGCCTCGGCTTTCCCCTCTTTTAAAGGGAGAGATTCTTTATCTCTACGGTCTTTTTCTTTACCTGTGTTAAGGTTTGGAAAAGTGCCTCCTCCAAGTCCGAGACTTGTGTCTTCTCTGCTCTGCTCACGTTGGCCTTCTGAAACCTTTGTCTTCTGTGGACCCATCTGCTATGCCCTTGGATGGAGACCTCAGCCTATTGGTCGAGTAGAGGTGATTGACGTGGACAGCACCCAATACGTGCTTTTTGACGTCTATTGCAGGCTCCTCCCACTTTCCCCCACCGTCCCTTCCTGCTCCTTCATGGAACCAAACTCTCAAACAGAACCGTCCCTAAAGTTTTCGTGGGGTTTCTCTGACCTAACCCCCAGTCTGGAGGAGAAAACAGCTTGGACAAAGACATTAAGGTGGAAACTGCAGTGTGTTAGGAACACAAGAGTATATTGAGGAATAATGGGAAAAGAACTAGAAAGATGAGCCTTCAGCAAATAGTATAGATTTCAGTTTGATTAAAGAATTGCAAATAATAGGAGTGCATTCTGGGAGATGTGGGGAGCCATGGCAGTTTGAGTAAAGGAAGTTAAAGACTGGTAACAGCTATAGAGGGTTGAAGTCAGAATGCAAAGAAAGAAGTCAGAGAGAAGCATACTGAGCTATGTGTGATGAGAGACATGGGAGGTCTCAAACTCTAGCCCTGCGAGCCAGATTCAAATCTCACAGTTTGGCCTGTGTTTCTCCCCCATGGGTGGACTCTGTGTTTGAGATATGAACATAAGTGATTGGAAGCCAAGGTCCCAAGCATGGCTATGTAACACTGGGCCACACCTCTCCGGGTCTCAGATTCCCCATTGAACCTTATCGTAGTTTTGAATTAGACTCGATAACCTCACTTTGCCTCGTTTTAGAGATGGGATAGAACATTCCTAGTGCATGCCTAGGGAAAGCAAGCCACTTGGAGTTCGCACAACGGCCAATTGTAAAAGTCCCCTCTTCTCCTCTCAAATAACAATCGCACACAAAGCTAAGGCCACCATTGCTTTTATTTGTTGCTTTGAGTGGAGAAAAGGCGTGAGCTACAGATGTGCAGGGGACCTTTCAGTTAACCAGAGCTTCAGGCGGTGGGCGGAGCTCCGGGAGAGGAAGACGTGAGGGTTTTTCATTGGCCAGAACCCAGAGGATGGATCCCAATGGTTGGAACTCTTACTGGAATTGGAACTCCGAGAAGGGTGGCTAGAGCCCCAGGTGATGGAACCTGAATACGTGGGACTCCCAACCCTGGGAGCCAGGTGGAGCAAGGGTGAAGGGGTGGGCCTCCGCGGGGCCGGGTCCTCCCTTTGGCTGGGGCTCCAGCGGTGGGCGGCGGGCAGGCTGGGCGCCTACTTCTGGGCAGGGATCATGTCGTCGATGGACTGGCCCTTTTCCAGCTTCTTCTCCATCTCCACCATGAGCTTCACACCGTCCACCACCAGCTGCACCTGTTCTACCTCTGATGAGCCCAGCCGATCGGCGTTGGAGACATCGAACACCGAGCCCACGGCCGCCGTATCCACGCCACCTGCGGGAGTAAGAGGCATGGGCGTGAGGAGGGAGCAGAGGTGGGGAGCGGGGACCCAGGACGCGACCCCGTGCCAATGCGACCGCGGCTTGTGTTGAGTGCTTATTGTACAACGGAAGGCCTCCTACATGTCTGTCTATTCATGGGCCCACGTCTCCGGCTTAGTTACCTCACCCTTCAATCATCCAACATGAAAATCTAGCATGGTGGTTAAGAGTCACCCTTCAATCATCCAACATGAAAATCTAGCATGGTGGTTAAGAGTCTGGAGCTGGCTGCTTGGAGTCGAGTCTTGCCCATCTTCCCCTTCACAAATGGAAAACAGGCCTCCAAGGGGGCCGGAGACATACCCAATGTGTATTATCTAACCATGATGACAGCAGCTCCTATGAGATAAAGCCTGTAGATGCCCATTTACAGAGGAAGAAACGGAGGCTCACAGATGGGCAGTCCTTACCGGCCCCCAGAACTCGCGGGGATGCCCCACCTCCCCTTCCGCCTTCCCCGAGGGCCCGCCCCGGACGCCGCGATGCGGGGATGCGAGGACAGCACCTGTGCCCCGCTTCTGCAGGCGAAGACGCTTGAGGATCTCCTCGAACTTGGGATGCTTGCTCAGGTGCGCCAGCTTCACATGCACACCTCCACGCAGCCCGGTGCCTAAGTTGGAAGGGCAGGTGAGCACGTAGCCCAGGTGCTCGTTCCACATGAAGGGGTGGCCTGCTTTCTTGAAGATTTCCTCAATCTGAGATGGGGGAGAAGACCAGGGTCAGCACCAGCGGACGCCCCCAAATACGCCCGCAGCCTGGACGGGACTGGGAAGGACAGGGCATGAGGACGTCGGTGGGGGTGGGGTTCCCAGGGGGCAGGGCTGGAAGATTCTGAGGACACTGGTAGCGGCAGGATTCTCAGGGCGCTGGGCTTGAGGAAGCTTTGGAGAAGGATGCTTTTAGAGACGCGGCTTGGGCATAGGGGTGGAGCAAGGCTTTCCGGAGACCTGGCCTTGGAAAGTGGGCGGAGGTTTGGTTTGGGGAGGAGCCGATTCTTCGAGGGGCGTGGCCTTGTGAGTGGGTGGGGCGCGTCTGCGGGCGTGGCCTTGTGGGGTGGGTGAGGCTTTCGTGGGGAGTTAGAACTCAGCCGCTAGGGGCCGACTACCCACCTTCTGCAGCCCCACGCAGAAGCGGCGGAAAACCTCCTTCATGTTGCCCCCTTTCTGCATGGAGATGACTCGGAGGTGGTCCTCTTCATTCACCCACACCAGGAAAGTCTTGTTATCATTGTGCCTAGGGTGTGGCGCCGCAAGACACCGAAGAGTCAGTTCCGCGTTGAAACCCCGTTCCCACCCGCTCGCAAACACCCACCGCCAGAGAGCAGTGGGTCTGAGGAGCATAAGGTGCAGCTGCGGGATTCCTCAAAGCCGCAGAAGCTTAACACCTGTAACTCGAACGTCACAGGGTCTGTGAAATCTCCAGTCCTGGGATCAAGGACTTTTAGGGTCACACAGCTACCAAATGCCAGAGCTGAGATTTGAATCCAGGGAGTCTGGTTCCAGTCCAAGTTCCTCACCGCCACTCCTCTGGTCCAAGTTTCCCAAAATGTAGGCAACACAGACCACAGGATATGCAGGGGTGGAGTGTGAGATCATCTTCTGGGTACTTGGAAACATAATTATTTGTATAGTGTTGATTTTCATGGAGGAGTGAAGATGGTCACTGGAGGAGGGGCAGGGGGACCTCACCAGATGCCGCGGGCGTCCGGCCAGTCGCGGGCCATGCCTGAGGCGAGCAGCAGTGGGGACACGGGCTTGTCGAACAGGAAGTGATCATCGATAAGCTGCTGCTGCTCCTGCTCTGTCATGCTCTTCAGAGGGTAGTATTTCCCCTTGAACTCGTCTGTCAAGCTGTTGAGGGCTGGGGGGCCGCACGAGAGAGTGGTCAATGGCCTGGCCCACCTCAACCCGAGCCTGGGTCTTGGCCCCGTGCGTGTCCTAAAGTTGCCTGAACACTTGTCCCAAATTCATGACCTCTCCCCAAAGCGTGCTCCTCCCCCGTCTGCCCGGGGTCCAAGGTCTAGCCACATATGGGCTCAATGCCAGCAATAGAATGCCAGCGTCCCTCCTACTGGCTGGCAAGACAGATTGGGTCAGTCTCAGGAATTTGAGAAGCCATCAGCAAAGAGCATCATAATGTAGTATATACAGTATTTGTATATGTTCATATGTAGAATAAATATATATTATGTATATACTAAACATTTGTATGTACATATATATATGTAATGTATTTATGTTTATATGCATTTATACATTACTTATATAATCTACTGTGTAATATGTTATATCTCACATACTATATATTATATTATGAAAATAATGTATATAACTTACAATTAAATTATATTTAAAACAAAGGTAATAAAAACTCAAAACCATCATTTTCTAATTATTTTACATTTACTATTATCTATGTTCTTGAGGTTATTTTAATCTATTGTCTGTTTGGGGGAAGTATATAATGATGTGTTACTATGCATCTCTTCCCATTTCTGTATGATGTCATGTTGATAGCTAAAATTGGCCAGCGTAGGAGAATTTACACCGCAGAAATTGGCAGTCGCTGCAAATCAGGGCTTTTTTTGCAAGCTGGTTGTTAAACAATTACTGGAACAACACTGCCTGCAAGCCGTGATCAAACCTCCCAAACATACGTCTTCCCCCTCTTCCCATCCCACTGCCTACCCCTCACCCCTTGCCTGGACCTTGCACTTGTCTCCTCATAGTTTCTCTGCTCCCACCTTTGCCCACAGTCTGTTCCCCTCTCAGCAGCCAGAGGACCCAATGTAAGTCCAAACCTCTCCCTCCCCTGCTCACCACCCTCCCATGATTTCCACCTCTCCCAGAGTCAAAGCCAAAGCGAAAGCCCTCCCAACTGCCCACGAGGTTCTGCACAAACTGGCCCCCCATGCCCCTCCACTCTTATCTCCTACCCTCTACCCCATGCCCACTTGGCTCCAGCCATGCTGGTCTTCCCCAACACACTTTCCCACCTCAGGGCTTTTGCACCTGCTGTTCCACCTGCCTGGAATTCTTCCAGGTTCCTTTTTGTCAATCAACTCCTCCTTTCTAAGGGAGCTCTCCACTAGTCATTCTGTGCCACCACACCCCTTATTCCTTGGCTTTATGGCATTTTGGAATTATCTTGTTATTTGTTCATTTCTGGGTTTCCTCTTATGTCCTCACCAGGCTGACTGCTTTATGAGAGCAGTGACCTCGTCTATCTCATTCATCCTGGGAGCATCAGCTCCCCACACAGGACCAGAACAACCATAAATGTTTGCTGGATGGATGGGCTGATGGAAGAGTGGATGAAGGTCAGGACCCTGGTGAAACTGGATGTCTGCATGGATCTGCTCAGGGCACCTACAATCTTGACAGCCCCCCAGACTTCCAGCAGGGGCGATGACGCCAGCTGCCACTCCCCAAGTACCCGTGATGTACCAAGCTCTTTCCATGTTTTGGAAAGTGGGGCCCAGGTACCTGCCCATGGAGAAGCAGAGCCAGAGCTGGGTGACCCTTCCACCCTTCTCACCTTCCACGGAAAGTTTCTCCACCGCTCGGCGCTCACCGCGGGAGCAGTGTGGGGGCAGCGTGAAGCCCTTGATGCTGCGACCGGTGCGGACGCGGCTGCTGAGCACGTAGTTGGGGTCCAGGTCGTCTCCACCCTGGAGGGCGGGTTTCGCGTCAGGACCCGCCGAGCTCCTGCGCGCCCGCGGCCCCTCCCAGAAAGGCCCCCCACCCCACCTCCCGCCCCTCTGGGGCTCCCACTGATTCCTTGGGCCCTCCCTCCCCACCTGCGCCCAGCCCTCTCTCCACCCCCCTCTCTCCTCCCATCCGACTCTCTCCGTCCTCTCTCTGGGCCTCTGTTTCTCCCTCACCTACAGGTCTGTTTTGTGCCGTCCCCTCTCTCTTCCCACTCTGTCCCTTGCCGTCTTCTTTACCCTTCTGTCGTCTCTCTCTTCCCATCTCCCTCTGTGTGTGTCTCTCCACTGCCGTCCTTCTCTGTCCCTCTCCGCCTCTGTCCTCCCTCCCTCCTTGCCCTTCTGCCCTCGCTCCCAGATGCCCCCACCCCCGCCCCAGACAGCTGACCTTGAGGTTCTCATGGTTGAGGTCGGTCTTATGCTTGTCGGTGGGTTTGTAGCCCCCGTGCCGGTCCTGGATGATGGGGTCGAAGAGGTCCTTGAATACCACGTAGGACTCCTCGTCACCAGCCACACAGCCCACGGTCATGATGAAGGGATGACCTGGGGGGTCGAGGTGAGGTCAGAGGGGCTGGTCTCCAGCAAGGAAGGCCTGGGCTCCTGGTCCAGTGTGGACTCTGTGTGTGTGTGTGTGTGTGTGTGTGTGTGTGTGTGTCCCCGCAGGGGTTCATTCAAGCCCTCTGGGTCAGAACTGAGACGGCTGTGAGTTGGTAGGAATGGGGCTGGGGGAGGTCAAGGTGGTATCTGGGCTGAGAGAATGCTGGGGGCCGGTTACGAGGCACTAAAAGTACTGCCACTTGAGTCCCAAAGTCATGGAATCTTCCCCCAGAATTTCTCAGGACCTTACACTATCAGCTCCCAAGATCATAAGGGACCTGAAAGCCCCTCTTGCTTCCTAGATGGGACAACGGAGGTGCGGGGAGGTGGGCTGGACGCCTGGCAGGCAGCCTCCAGAGCCCCCACTCCTGGTCCCTGTAATGCTCCACCGCAGAGGCTTACCTGGGTTGTCCACACCTGTCTGGATGATATCGTCCAGAGTGAAGCCAGATGGGGTCTCCTTGTCCCGCAGCTTCTTGTAGAGGTCAAGGGTCAGCGCCTTGGCCATATGGTTGTTGTGTTTGCTGAGGTCCGGGTACTCCTCATCAGGCTTGTAGTTCAGCTTGAACTTGTTGTGGGTGTTACCGAAAGGCATGGTGGCGGTGTGGGGGGCCTGGTGGGCAGGGGATGGGGGAGGGTTAGCTAGCATCCAGCAGAGACCAGCAAGGGAACGGAGCGAGGCTTTAGCGTCAGGCAGGCCTGACCGCCAGTCCTGACTCCTGTGCTGTATGGCCTGGAGCCAGGGGGGTCCCCTCTCTGAGCCCCTGCATCTTGGCAGGATGCATCAGAGGTCTTGGGTTAGGATCCTGGCTCTGCCACACCCTGGCAAGCGACCCTAGACTAGTAACCTTGCTAGAGACTCAGTTTCTCCAGCTGGAAAATGGAAGAGGGAAACTTTGGGCCAGAGAAGTGATTGTGGCATGGATAAGAGTGTAGGTTCTGGAATCAGACAACCTGGGTTTGAATTCCAGCTCTGCCACTTACAACAAGCGGTGCGACCTTGGGCAAGTTGCTTAACCTCTCTGTGCTTCAAATTACTCTGTAAAATGGGAGTCAAAATAGCCGTCACCTCATGGGGATGTTGGGAGGATCAAAGAAATTAATGCATGTACAGCTCTTGGGAGAGCGCCTGGCACACAGTAAGCATTATTTTGCTTAGCTATTTTTAGAATGATTGTTATTATTTTAAAGGTCTATGTGAGGAGCTGGTGAGAAGGTGAAGGTTGTTGTGAGGAATGAGTGTGTGAGCAGAGAAAGGACATTCTCTGCATGCAGGTTCTCGGGTGCTCAGCCAAAGGATGAGGGGCAGGGTGGGAGGAAGGGCTGGGTGGCTGTCCCCGTCTCTGTTTTCCGATGGCTCTCCCAGAGGACTCAGTTGAGAAGAATCCAACAAAGCTGGGTTCAAATCCCACTTAACGCCATGTCCCTGCTGTGGGACGCCAGGCCAGCTGCTCAGCCTCTCTGAGCCTCTGTCTCCTATGAACTGAGCCTTCCCCATGGGGTGTGCCAGGAGGATTCTTCGAGTTCAGGCATGTGGCCGGCTGAGCACGTGCCCCGGCATGGACTTGGGACATGATACCTAAAGAGGTGATTGCTCTGATTGTTTTTATTACTTCTATTCACAAAACCCAGAAAGCAGGGATCCTTCAGTACTAAGAATGTGGACACCCGCTCCCAGCTCCAAGAATGGAAACCAGTAGAATGGCGTGAAGGAAATGGGGACGAGGACAAGCTGAAGGCTAAAGCAACAGGCCAGGAGATGGGAACCCACCAAAGACCTCTGGAGCTGCTGTCCAGGGCTGAGGATTATTAATAGAGTCTGGCAGACGCCTCCTCCCCACCCCCAGCTGCCGCCCCCCCCAGCCTACCCTCCACATTCCAGGGGCTCGGCTTGCACAAAGTCAGCAGGCCAGAGACAGGTGGGCCAGGGGGGCTGGGAGGACACGCACTGGGGTTCAAGAGCTTCTAGCCCCAAAACCCCCCTCCAGAGGGCGTCCCGCCCCTATCCTGCTGGGGACAGGCCAGGGTTGGGCACTGAGGCAAGGTGGGCGAGTCCAAGAGAGACAAACAGAAATAGCCCCAGAGCTACACACGCAAACACAAACACACACACCCCACCACCATGAACCCCCAGATCCCACTATAAGCAGAGACCCCCACATGCACCTCCATGCTCAGAAACACAGCTGGGATATAAGCACCCATGCAGGAGCCACAGAAAATCAGACACAACAGGAATCCACAGGGTGACAAACACAAAGATCCCACGGCGCCTGCTCTCACAGCCCTGACAGGTGACACACAGACACCTCCCATGGCTGGTGGCCCCCAGTTTTGGTAACAAACCATCACAAACACAGGCCAGGCCTGCAGCGCCTTGCAAGATGACAGCTGGCAGCTGGCAAGATCCCTTCCATCTCTGGGATCCCTCCCCACAACCCTGGGCCGCAGAGATCACAGGTTCCAGTGGGCCCCAGGGAGCTCACAGATGGAGGGGACTCCCAGACACAAGGTCAGTCTTCCCACACACTGACCCATCTCTATGTAGGAGGATGGGGGGCACACCCACGAAGCCCCTTCCAAAGCCAGATGGGCTGCTGGCACCATGAGGACCCCCACCTGACTCTGAACCCCACCCGGCTTCCCACCCCAGGAGGTACCTGGCCGGGCTGTGCTGAAAGGGGCTGTCTGTATCCTGGAGGCGACACTGACCCAAGGGAAGGGCCCGCAGCCCTGGTCTTATATAAGGGGGGGCCAGGCTGGGCTATTGGCTGGGAGGGGCTGCCCCCAGGGAGGGTGGCTGGATGGCAGCTGAACCTCTCACCTCGCTGCCTGGGCATTGTGCCCACCCTGAACCCAGGCAGGCCTTGCGCCCAGCCCCATGGCCTTGTATGGGCCTCCCCAGGCCTCCCCCATCAAGCAGATCCCCTGACCAAGTGCTGAGCTGGGCTGGTAGGGACAGCTGGCCCCCTGCCGGGGACACGGGACAGTGTCAGGGGACGTCCCAGGCACGTAGAAGCCACCCTCTCCTGGCCCTCCACTAGGCAGCCAGTTCCCTCCTGTGCCCAGGCCTCTCCTCAACCCCCAGTGGCCTTGACCTCAGCAAAAGCAGGTCCTGAGCCCTGCCCCTGGGGAAAGCTTGCAACAGCCCCTGGAGGGCCAGGTCTCTGGTTTTCCAGAGGAGGGAACACGTCCGTCCAGAGGCTTGCCCGTTGTCACACAACTGTGGGGAACGCATAACCAAAGCCAGGGCTGGATGCAGGGCAGCCTAACCCCAGAAGCCTGTGCTTAGATTCATTTTCCTCCTGAGGAGTGACTGGGAAGGAAACTGCGGCTTGTCTGGGTTGAGGAGATTCAAACTCAAGACCAGGGCTGGAGGTGGTGGTCGCTGTTCCCACTCTGTCCACAGGGGTCACGCTGGGAGATACGGGCAGTGGAGGCCACAGGAAGGCACTGGGCCTGAAGGGGGAGTTTATTTTTAGAGCACGTTTTGCTGTCTCCTCTGCAGAGACTTAGACCCGAAGCGCTGGGGATAGAGGGGCTTGGGGACAGGTGTTGGGGGGGGGGTGGCGTCGCCACGTGTCCGGGTTAATTATAACCAGGCGGTCCGCAGTCCCCATTGCCTCCTTACAAGGGAAGCGCGGCATGGAGGTTGTCCCCACCCACAGGAGACAGGGCTGGGCTGCAACTGGGTCAGAGTGCCCAACTCTGCAGATCCCAGCAGAGCAGGAGCCCTGGGCACCTCCACCGTGACGGGGACCCCAGGAACTGAGGAGGGGATCCTGTGGATGGGAGCAGGCATAGAGGAAGCAGCTTTCTTCCTTCTAGAAGGGGCCAAGATTTCAGGATAAGAAGGCACATCCAGGAAGCAGGAAGAGCCCAAGATTGTGACCAAGAACGTTCCAGTCCCTCTAGGGTTCGTCCCTCCTCCATTTTTTCTGGTGTCCTTTTATCTCCCCCACTTCTTCCCAGACAGGTGAGGACTGACCTAGGGTAAACGGGCCCTCTCTGCCTCTCCCCAGATTCCTGGGAGGGAGGGGACTGCTTAAAAATCCTTTCCTTGGGGGCCAGGCCCTGATCTCTCCATCCACTGTCCCTTCCCAGCAAAGTCAGAGTGGAAAAGTTCTTTGTGGTCAGGGAAATTGAGGGTCAGAGAACTAAAAGGAATTGGTCTAGAATTGTTGTGCATTTATCATTTTAACAATTATTTATTATGCACTTACTACGGACACAGCAGAAAACCACCAAAAACCCTGCCCTCACAGAGGTGACATTTCAGTGAGAGTGAATAAGTAAATGTACTCTGGGATGTCAGGCGTAATAGGGATTCAAAGGAAAATGGAATCCCGTAGGGATGAGAGTGATGGAACAGCAGGGAAGTCAGGTCAGGCCTCTCTAGGGGAGGTAACATCTGAGCAGAGGCCTGAGGGAGAGGACAGAGGCAGCCATGTGGGGATCTGGAAGGGGAAGAGCAAGTGCAAAGGCCCTGAGGTGGGAGTCACTTGGCAGAGCTGAGAGGCAGGGAGGAGGCTGGAGGGCTGGAGCAGATGGGGCAGAGGGGAGAGTGTGAGGAAGAAGATGAGGCTGGAGACAGGACAGGAGCAGTCCCGTAGGGACCATAGAGGAGTTTCCATCCCCCTGTGAGAGGGATGGGAGCCCAGCACGTTGTGAGCAGGAGAGTGGCAGGATCCAGCCATTCATACACCTGGTAGGTGGCACAGCTCAGCTCCCTAAGGCCCTAGTAGCCCCCTTATGGGGACGTTGATAATCTTTTTTGGCCACACAGCATCAGAAGCCCTTTCTCTGATTGGAGAGTTCCCCAGCATGTGACAGCTGCCCTTGAAGAAGCCAAAAATGTCGGAAACTCAGCTTCCTAGAATCCTTTGCTGGTAAGAGTCCAGTCACATGGCCTGGGCTGAGCCAATCACACCCTCCAGCAGGACCTTGTGTCATGAGTTCTACCTACTTTATCATCTTTGAGTATCCTAGGAACAGTTGGCCTTGGGGAGCACTGTAGCCCCCACCATCTATCTTCTTTGCACCCCACAACCCAGAGCCTGTCAGTGTCCAAGGCCTGCCCGTCTTTCCTTCTACCCTAGCTCCAGATCTCCTCCACATCCCTTCCTGCCCTAGCCTCCTCCCTGGTCTCCTCCTCAGTCTTGTCCCCTCCTACCCACTCCCTACCTGCTGACCTCTCCTGTTCAGAACCTGCCATGGCTCCCCAGTGCCCTCTGGATAAATGAGTATTTGTTGGCTAAGTAAATAATAGTAGATTTACCACTCAATTGGAAATAGCAGGTTTACTTCTCTGTCCAGTTAAGCCGAAAGTGCTTTCCTACCATATGTTAGGTGCTTACAAAATCACTGGAAAGGCTGAAGGAACAGGCTGCAAGCTAGGCCTCCAGGAATACCTCTCACCCCCAGAATTATACCCTCTCTGGAAAACAGGATGTGCTAGAATGAGGTTAGCATGGAGGTTCCCCACCTGAACAGTTAGCTCCTATGGAGCCTGCCTATACGTCAAATACTATGCTAAGTGCTTTACATATATTAACTCATTTAACACTCCCCAAAATAAGGCTCAGAGAGGATAAGTGACTTGCCCAAGATCACACAGCTGGAAGGGGAAGAGCTGGAATCAAACTAGCACAAGGCTGCTGAGAGTAAGTTCAGGATTTGGTGGAAATTATTTTTAGGGCTCTCAGGAAGACCACACTATATTGTGCACCCAGAGCCCCTGTCCAAGTCTTTAGGCCCTGATAATTCATATCCACTTCCCCAGGCCTCCATCACCCCAGCAGTCTGGCTTCAGGGTCCAAGCACTTAATGTGGATCAACCAACTTCATTCTCCAACCGTCCTAGGAGGTAGGTACTGCAAAGTTTGCAAATCAAGAAAGTGAAGCCCCAAGAGGTTGATTCACTTGTCCAAAGTCTCACTGCTGGGAAGTAGTGTGGACCAGGTAGTCAATCCCAGAGCTTGTATTCCTAATCCCTTTTTCATGCCACCTTTCATGCCAAAGCCCCATTTTACAGATGGACGCTGAGGCTGAAAACGGGCCAGGGATTGATCCTGTCACTGGCAGTGACAGCCAGGATTCTGGAATTCCAGAGCCGGCATTCTTTCCCTTCACCCTCAAGCCCTGGCATTGCAGAGCGGCCCTGCTCCCGAACCCCTCCTGTTTCCTACCACCTCCCCGTCCCTGTTCCTTCCCTGTGGGTGAGGCTACTACCTCCACTGCCATAGCCCACCACTCCAGAATGCTTTCCTCACACAACGCCAAATTTCCTCTCCCAATCCTGGCAGTGTATGATTCAGGGAAGACAAGCTGGTGAATCAAAGCCAGCTGCAGAACTGAGAGTTAAGGACCTGCCCACCCCTTTTTGCTCCCCCAAGAGCAAGGCCAGGCCTGCAGTAGCTGTGTAGTCAACTGGATGTGAGGCCCACAGGGTGGGGTGGCCGGGAAAGACAGGCAAATAAGACAGTCTTTCTTGGCTCCCCTATTGCTCCACCCCAGTCCCCCCAAACTGATAGCTATTAATTTAGCTATACATTTCTTCTAGGTGCTGCTTTAGCTGCATCTCAGGGGTTTTTTGTGTGTTTTTTTGTTATTTATTTTTACATTCTGTTATTTCAAATGTATTTTTTTTTACACTGAGAATGTTATATGTAGAGTGCGTAGATGGTCACTTTTGTTCACATTTTCGTTTCTTAAACTTACCTTTTATTGAGGTAACTTATTTTCAGCAAAATGCCCTAATCTTAAGATCAATGAACTTTTATTTATGTGTACAACTGAGTAACCACCACCAAGATCAAAAACCTTGAAAGGTTCTCTATGCCCCCTCCCAGCCAATGTCCCCTCTCTTCTCCAAAGGAACCCCTCTCCTGGATTTTAACACCATTAGTTTAGCTTTGCCTGCTATTCGACTTCATATAAATAGAATCACACAGGTGTGCTCTACCTTCTGTCTGTTAAGATTCATTCATATCATCACAGACAATATATTTCTCTTTAGCAGTTGTTGCTATATAGTAATTTGATTATTGGTCACTTCTAAATTTTATAATTTGTTATGATTCCTTCTTTGTCTTATGAATGGCTTTTTAAAAATCTTTTTGTTAATGAATAAAAGATGAGACATCACCTACTGGAATAAAATGCAGCTTTTAAAAAGAATAAAGCTAATCTATATGTACTACTTTGAAAAAACTGCCAAGTGTCTTAGTGCATTCAGGCTGCTATAATACAGACTGGATGGCTTACAAACAACAGAAACATATTGAGCACAGTTCTGGAGTCTGGAAATCCAAGATCAGGGTTCCAGCTAGTCGCGTGAGGACCCTCCTCCTGCTCTCAGACTTCTTGTCTCCTTACATAGAGGTATAGAGACAGAAAGGACAAAAGAACTCTGTGGGTCTCTTTTATAAGGTCACTAGTCCTATCTATGAGGGCTATCCCCTCATGACCTAATCACCTCCTAAAGGCCCCAAATCCTAATACCATCACCTTTGAGGGTTAGGATTTCAACACATGAATTTGGAGGGGGAGAAACAAACATTCGACCATAGCACCAGGTTATAGTGCCAAGTGGGGGAAAAATAAATATACACTTAGTGCCACAAAAATACCATGAAACACACCATCTCTAAATGTAGTAGCTTTAAAATGGATGTGGGGTCAGCTGAGAGTTGGCTGATCCAGGTTGGGCTCAGCTGGGAAGCTCTGCTCCATACTGTTACAAACAAGACAACAGGCCCCAAAAGGAGTCGCTTATGCAAAGCCCCATGTCATCAAACTGACTTAATGACAGTTTCAGCTCTTGCGGAAATGAAATCTTAACCAGACAATAGGAATCACCTGATCAGCCCTAGTTAGGTCATCTGCCTGCTGGACCCTGCCATTCCCTAAGGGAAAAAGTAACTTTGCAATAATCGTCCCACCTGCTTTTTTACCTAGTATTAACTGCCTTGTTCCTGTTCCCTTGCGCCTATAGAAACCTTCCGTTTTGCACAGCTCCTTGGAGCTCCGTTCTGTCTGCTGGATTGAATGCTGCCTGAAGTAAACAGATTCTGGCTCGTGTTAATTCTTAAAATTTGTAATATGACTCAGTTTATCCTTCAACGTTGTTGGTGTGGGCCAAAGGGGCTGCAGCCGTGCAAGGGAAGCCTTTCTCTTGCTTACGTCAGGATACAAAAGGAAACCCTCAGAGCCTCTTAGGTTAAAGCTCAGAACTGGAACGACAGTCACTTGGGCCTCTGTGCCATTGGCAAAAATCACATGATGACACCCAAAGTCAAGGCCATCGTTCAGTCTACTTCCATGAGCAAGGTGTTTTTCCAACTGCGTTTTTCTTAAATAGGCATTCACATTCATACATCCACACACAATCGATACCCATGGAACATCTCTGGAAGGATGTGAGAAACTGGTAATCAGGTTTGCTCCAGCGAAGGGAATCTGCCAATAAGGAGAGACAAACCTGTTTTTCACTTAAGTCTTTTATTCTCTGGGAACATTTTTTCTGACAGAGTATAACTTTTTTAATTAAAAAAAAGAGGGTGCTTGCCGTTCCTTCTTCCCTGCCAGCACTTGCAAGCAAGCCAAGCCAGCTTTCCCCGCCATTGCTACAGACCAGCCAGAGAGCAGCCCCGCCCTACAGCAACCGCACAGCTTAACACGGAGGCTTCTGCCTGCGCGCAGCTAACCAGCCCAGACCCGGGGGCTGCTCCCTGCACGCGGTTGACTGGCACAGACAGTGGGCACGGGTGCAGAGTCCGGGAGGCACGAAAGGGCTCTGTTCTCGCGGCAGAACACACACCACTCGCCTGCTAGTGCCCTAGACCATCCCGAGGGCCGCCTGGTCCACAGCAGCTCAGGGGATTAACTCAGAGGACGCGCCCCGCACGCGGCTGACCGGCACAGACAGAGGAGACGGGCGCAGAGGCCTGGAGGCACGAAGGGGCCTTGTCCTTGCGGCAGATACACACGCTGCTGGCCTGAGACTCCCGTCAGTGCCGAAGGCCGTCCCAAGGGCCGCCCTGCCCACAGCAGCCTAGGGGATTAACCCAGAGGCTGCTCCCTGTGCGTGGTTAACCAGCAGAGACAGCGGAGACAGGCAAGGCTACCGGCAAGCAGGAGGGGAGTTTGTTTTCCCAGCAGACACACGCGCCACTCGCTGGTGACCACTCCCACTGCCATGAAAAGGAGGGATTAAACAATTCCTAGATAAGCAAAATTGAGGGACTTTACCTCCCACAAACCATCTCTACGGTGTATTTTAAAGAGACTGCTCTAGATGGAAGTATGCCTTGGGCTAAATAGCTGTCACTAGAGAAAATAAAACCACAGCAAATGAAGTAGACCAACTAAATACTAACTGCAAAAAAAAAAAAAATCAGCTATCAGCAAAGTCAATCAAGGGAACCACAAAGAGTACAGAATAAAACACCGAACATATAAAGAGTGGAAGAGGAAGAAAAAGAAGGGAGAGAAATCATAATCAGACTGTGTTTATAATAGCATAATAAGTGAGTTAAGTTAGATGGTTAGATAGTAAAGAAGCTGCCCTTGAACCTTTGGTAACCATGAATCCAAAGCCTGCAATGGCAATAAGTACATATCTATCAATAATCCTCCCAAATGTAAATGGACTGAATGCACCAATCAAAAGACACAGACTTATAGAATGGATAAAAAAGCAAGACCCATCTATATTCTGCCTATAAGAGACTCACTTCAAACCCAAAGACATACACAGATTAAAAGTGAAGGGATGGAAAAAGATATTTCATGCAAACAATAGGGAGAAAAAGCAGGAGTTGCAGTACTTGTAACAGACAAAATAGACTTCAAAACAAAGAAAGTCACCAGAGACAAAGAAGGACATTACACAATGATAAAGGGGCCAGTCCAGCAAGAGGATATAACCATGATAAATATCTATGCACCCAACACAGGACGAAAAAATACCAACAGAATTAAAGAAGCAAATAGAATGCAATGTATTCATTTTAGGAGACTTCAACACACCACTCACTCCAAGGACAGATCAACCAGACAGAAAATAAGTAAGGAGACAGAGGCACTGAACAACACACTAGAACAGATGGACCTAACAGACATCTACGGAACTCTACACCCAAAAGCATCAGAATTCACATTCTTCTCAAATGCACATGGAACATTTTCCAGAATAGACCACATACTAGGCCACAAAAAGAGCCTCAGTAAATTTAAAAAGATTGAAATTGTACCAACCAACTTCTCAGATCACAAAGGTATAAAACTAGAAATAAATTGTACAAAGAAAACAAAAAGGCCCACAAACACATGGAGGCTTAACAGCATGCTCCTAAATAATCAATGGATCAATGGCCAAATTAAAACAGAGATCAGGCAATATATGGAGACAAATGAAACCAACAGCACAATGCCCCAACTTCTGTGGGATGCAGCAAAGGCAGTTCTAAGAGGAAAGTATATAGCAATCCAGGCCTATTTAAAGATGGAAGAACAATCCCAAATGAATAGTCCAAATTCACTATTACTGAAACTGGAAAAAGAAGAACAACTGAGGCCCAATGTCAGTAGAAGGAGAGACATAATAAAGATCAGAGAAGAAATATATAAAATTGAGAAGAATAAAACAATAGAAAAAATTAATGAAACTAAGTGCTGGTTCTTTGAGAAAATAAACAAAATAGATAAACCCCTAGCCGGAATTATTAATAAAAAAAGAGAATCTACACACATAAACAGAATCAAAAATGAGAAAGGAAAAATCACTATGGACACCACAGAAATACAAAGAATTATTAGAGAATACTATGAAAATCTATATGCTAACAAACTGGATAACCTAGAAGAAATGGACAATTTTATAGAAAAATACAACCTTCCAAGACTGACCCAGGAAGAAACAGAAAATCTAAACAGACCAATTACCAGAAATGAAATTGAATCGGTAGTCAAAAAACTACCCAAGAACAAAATCCCCGGAATTTTATCAGACATTTAGAGAAGACATAATACCTATTCTCCTTAGTTTTCCAAAAAATAGAAGAGCAGGGAATACTTCCAAACTCATTCTATGAAGCCAGCATCACTCTAATACCAAAACCAGGCAAAGACCCCACAAAAAAAGAAAACTACAGACCAATATCCCTGATGAACACAGATGCAAAAAAATACTCAACAAAATATTAGCAAACCGAATTCAAATATACATCAAGAGTCAAGACAATTTGGTACTGGCACAAGAACAGACCCATAGACCAATGGAACAGACTAGAGAGCCCAGATATAAACCCAAGCATATGTGGTCAATTAATATGTGATAAAAGAGCTATGGATATACAATGGAGAAATGACAGTCTCTTCAACAGCTCGTGTTGGCAAAACTGGACAGCTACATGCAAGAGAATGAAACTGGATTATTGTCTAACCCCATACAGAAAAGTAAACTCAAAATGGATCAAACTCGGTGTTTGGACTTCCGGGAAGATGGCGGTGTGAGCAGGGCGGCAGAAATCTCCTCCCAACACTATATTTATCTACGAAAACACAGAAAATACATCTATTCCTAAAAGAGAGACGAGAATACACAGGAAAGCGCACAGCGTGCAGCTACACCCGAGAGGACTCGGCACCCCAAGAGGCGGGTAAGATACGGAGCCGCGACCCGGCGGGACCCGAGCCCTCCCCCACCCCAGCGCACCGGCGGGAGGAGAGGATCCAGAGCCGGGAGGGAGTGGAAGCGCACCCCGCGAAGTAGCCAGCCCCGGGGATCTGCGCGGGGAGCGCTGACCCACATTGCGCAGTGCAGCGGAGATTGGAGAGACCGAGGGGCAGGATCTGAGCGGGGAACGCGCCAGGGGGCTTGCAGCCGGCTCCGGGAAGGAAAAAAAAAAGTGCGCGCTTTCCTCAGCGGTCTTAAAGAGACAGGAGCCCAGCGGAGGAGCCGGATCGCCCCAGCACACTCAGCCCAGCAGGCTGGGAGTCCTGGGGAGTTTCAGACGCCTTAGCTGGCGACTGAGGAAGCGTAGCCATACTTAACACTTCTCACTGAGATCAACAGCCTCCTATTCGTTCCCACCCCTGCCAGAGCGATAAAGGGCCCTGCGGAGCGGCACAGTCACAGCTGTGGAATAGTGGGGCAATAGCGCCACCTAGAGCATTCCCACAGAATCTACGTCTGGTGGGCATTTTTTTTGTTTTTTTTTGTTTTTTTGTTTTTGTTTTTGTTTTTGTTTTTTCTTTTCTTTCTTTTTTTCTTTTTTTCTTTCCATCTTTTTTTTCTCTTCTTTTTTCTCTTTTTTTTTTCTTCTCTTTTTAAAGTCTTAAAGAGCCCAGCTGACATACGTGGCAACTATCAGAGACCAAATTATACAGCCATGAAAAGACAGAGGAATATGGTTCAGACCAAAATCAACCAGACAACCCCAGAGAGGGAGTCTGAAGGGATGGAAATGCACAGCCTCCCTGAAAAAGAATTTAGAATAAAAGTCATAACCATGCTGATGGACCTACAGAGAAATGTGCAAGAGCTGAGGGAGGAAGTGAGAGAACTGAGGAAAGACAATACAGAAATCAGACAAGCGATCGACGGGCTTAACAGCAGAATGGATGAGATGCAAGAGACTGTTAATGGAATAGAAAACAGAGAACAGGAGTACAGAGCAGCTGAGGCAGAGAGAGATAAAAGGATTTCTAGGAATGAAAGAATATTAAGAGAACTGTGTGACCAATCCAAACGGAACAATATTCGCATTATAGGAGTACCAGAGGAAGAAGAGAGAGAAAAAGGGATAGAAAGTGTCTTTGAAGAAATAATTGCTGAAAACTTTCCCTCGCTGGGGAAGGAAGTAGTCTCGCAGTCCACCGAAGCTCATAGATCTCCCAACACAAGGGACCCAAGGAAGACAACACCAAGACACATAATAATTAAGATGGCAAAGATCAAAGATAAAGACAGGGTATTAAAGGCAGCTAGAGAGAGAAAAAAGATCACCTACAAAGGAAAACCCATCAGACTATCATCAGACTTCTCAACAGAAACCTTACAGGCCAGAAGAGAATGGCATGATATATTTAACGTAATGAAACAGAAGGGCCTCGAACCAAGAATATTGTATCCAGCACGATTATCATTTAAATATGATGGAGGGATTAAACAATTTCCAGATAACCGAAAGTTAAGAGAATTTGCGTCTCATAAACCACCACTACAGGATATCTTAAATGGACTGCTCTAGATGGAAGCACACCTAAGGCTAAAAAGATGTCACCAGAGGGAAAAAAAAATCATAGCAAAGAAAGCAGACCATCCAAATACCAACTAAAGGCAAAGAATAAAACACCTATTATAGAAAGAATGGAGGAGGAGGAATAAGAAGGGAGAGAAAGAAAGAAACATCAGACTGTGTTTACAATAACTTAACAAGAAAGTTAAGTTAGATTGTTAGATAGTAAAGAAGCAACCCTTGAACCCTTGGTAACCACGAATCTAAAGCCAGCAATGGCAATAAGTACATACCTATCAATAATCACCCTAAATGTAAATGGACTGAATGCACCAATCAAAAGACACAGAGTAACAGAATGGATAAAAAAGCAAGACCCATCTATATGCTGCCTACAAGAAACTCACCTCAAATCCAAAGATATACACAGACTAAAAGTGAAGGGATGGAAAAAGATATTTCATGCAAACAACAAAGAGAAAAAAGCAGGTGTTGCAGTACTTGTATCAGACAAAATAGACTTCAAAACGAAGAAAGTAGCAAAAGATAAAGAAGGACATTACATAATGATAAAGGGGTCAGTCCAACAAGAAGATATAACCATTATAAATATATATGCACCCAACACAGGAGCGCCAGCATATGTGAGACAAATACTAACAGAATTAAAGGAGGAAATAGACAGCAATGCATTCATCTTAGGAGACTTCAACACACCACTCACTCCAGAGGACAGATCAACCAGACAGAAAATAAGTAAAGACACAGAGGCACTGAACAACACACTAGAACAGATGGACCTAACAGACATCTACAGAACTCTACACCCAAAAGCAACAGGATACACATTCTTCTCAAGTGCACATGGAACATTTTCCAGAATAGACCACATACTAGGCCACAAAAAGAACCTCAGTAATTTCAAAAATATTGAAATCCTACCAACCAACTTCTCAGATCACCAAGGTATAAAACTAGAAATAAATTTTAGAAAGAAATCAAAAAGGCTCACAAATACATGGAGACTTAACAACACTCTCCTAATTAATCAATGGGTTAACGACCAAATCAAAACAGAAATCAAAGAATATATGGAGACTAATGACAACAACAACACAAAGCCACAACTTCTGTGGGACGCAGCAAAGGCAGTTCTAAGAGGAAAGTATATTGCAATCCAGGCCTATTTAAAGAAGGAAGAACATTCCCAAATGAATAGTCTAAAGACACAATTACTGAAATTGGAAAAAGAAGAACAAATGAGGCCCAAAGTCACCAGAAGGAGGGACATAATAAAGATTAGAGAAGAAATAAATAAAATTGAGAAGAATAAAACAATAGAAAAAATCAATAAAACCAAGAGCTGGTTCTTTGAAAAAATAAACAAAATAGATAAACCCCTAGCCAGACTCATTAAGAGAAAAAGAGAATCTACACACATAAACACAATCAGAAATGAGAAAGGAAAAATCACGACGGACCCCACAGAAATACAAAGAATCATAAGAGAATATTATGAGAATCTATATGCTAACAAGCTGGAAAACATAGAAGAAATGGACAACTTCTTAGAAAAATACAACCTTCCAAGACTGACCAAGCAAGAAACAGAAAAACTAAACAGACCAATCACCAGTGACGAAATCGAATTGGTAATCAAAAAACTACCCAAGAACAAAACCCCTGGGCCTGATGGATTCACCTCTGAATTCTACCAGACATATAGAGAAGAAATAACACCGATTCTCCTTAAAGTTTTCCAAAAAATAGAAGAGGAGGGAATACTTCCAAACTCATTCTATGAAGCCAGCATCACTCTAATACCAAAACCGGGCAAAGACCTCACCAAAAAGAAAATTACAGACCAATATCCCTGATGAACGTAGATGCAAAAATACTCAACAAAATATTAGCAAACCGAATTCAAAAATACATCAAGAGGATCATACACCATGATCAAGTGGGATTCATCCCAGGGATGCAAGGATGGTACAACATTCGAAAATCCATCAACATCATCCACCACATCAACAAAAAGAAGAACAAAAACCACATGATCATCTCCATAGATGCTGAAAAAGCATTTGACAAAATTCAGCATCCATTCCTGATTAAAACTCTCAACAAAATGGGTATAGACGGCAAGTACCTCAACATCATAAAGGCTATATATGACAAACCCACAGCTAACATCATACTTAACGGCGAGACGCTGAAAGCTTTTCATCTAAGATCGGAACAAGACAAGGATGCCCACTCTCTCCACTGTTATTCAACATAGTACTGGAGGTCCTAGCCACAGCAATCAGACAAAACAAAGACATACAAGGCATCCAGATTGGTAAAGAAGAAGTCAAATTGTCACTATTTGCAGATGACATGATACTGTACATAAAAAACCCTAAAGATTCCATTCCAAAACTACTAGAACTAATATCTGAATTCAGCAAAGTTGCAGGATACAAAATTAACACACAGAAATCTGTTGCTTTCCTATACACTAATGATGAACTAACAGAAAGAGAAATCAGAAAAACAATTCCATTCACAATTGCATCAAAAAGAATAATGTACCTAGGAATAAACCTAACGAAGGAAGTGAAAGACCTGTACTCTGAAAACTACAAGACACTCCTAAGAGAAATTAAAGAGGACACTAACAAATGGAAAAGCATCCCATGCTCTTGGCTAGGAAGAATCAATATTGTCAAAATGGCTATACTACCTAAAGCAATCTACAGATTCAATGCAATCCCTATCAAACTACCAACAGCTTTCTTCAATGAACTGGAACAAATAATTCTAAAATTCATATGGAACCACAAAAGACCCCGAATAGCCAAAGCAATCCTGAGAAGGAGGAATAAAACAGGGGGAATTACACTCCCTGACTTCAAGCTCTACTACAAAGCCACAGTAATCAAGACAATTTGGTATTGGCACAAAAACAGACCCACAGACCAGTGGAACAGAATAGAAAATCCAAACATTAACCCAAACATATACAGTCAATTAATATTTGATAAAAGTGCCTTGGATATACAATGGGGAGATGACAGCCTCTTCAGCAGCTGGTGTTGGAAAAACTGGACAGCTACATGTAAGAGAATGAAACTGGACTACTGTCTAGCCCCATACACAAAGGTAAACTCAAGGTGGATCAAAGACCTGAATGTAAGTCATGAAACCATAAAACTCTTAGAGAAAAACATAGGCAAAAATCTCTTGGACATAAACATGAGCAACTTCTTCATGAACATATCTCCCCGGGCAAGGGAAACAAAAGCAAAAATGAACAAGTGGGACTATATCAAGCTGAAAAGCTTCTGTACAGCAAAGGACACCATCAGTAGAACAAAAAGACATCCTACAGTATGGGAGAATATATTCATAAAAAACGTATCTGATAAAGGGTTGACATCCAAAATATATAAAGAACTCATGCACCTTAACAAACAGAAAGCAAATAATCCAATTAAGAAATGGGCAGAGGACATGAATAGACACTTCTCCAAAGAAGAAATTCAGATGGCCAACAGGCACATGAAAAGATGCTCCACATCGCTAATCATCAGAGAAATGCAGATTAAAACCACAATGAGATATCACCTCACACCAGTGAGGATGGCCAACATCCAAAACACAAACAACAACAAATGTTGGCGAGGATGTGGAGAAAAGGGACCCTCCTACACTGCTGGTGGGAATGCAAATTAGTTCAACCATTGTGGAAAGCAGTATGGAGGTTCCTCAAAAAACTCAAAATAGAAATACCATTTGACCCAGGAATTCCACTCCTAGGAATTTACCCTAAGAATGCAGCAGCCCAATTTGAAAAGGACAGATGCACCCCTATGTTTATTGCAGCACTATTTACAATAGCCAAGAAATGGAAGCAACCTAAGTGTCCATCAGTAGATGAATGGATAAAGAAGATGTGGTACATATACACAATGGAATATTATTCAGCCATAAGAAGAAAACAAATCCTACCATTTGCAACAACATGGATGGAGCTAGAGGGTATTATGCTCAGTGAAATAAGCCAAGCCGAAAAAGACAAGTATCAAATGATTTCACTCATATGTGGAGTATAAGAACAAAGAAAAAAACTGAAGGAACAAAACAGCAGCAGACTCACAGAACCCAAGAACGGACTAATAGTTACCAAAGGGAAAGGGACTGGGGAAAATGGGCGGGAAGGGAGGGATAAGAGGGAAAAAGGGGCATTACGATTAGCAAATGTAATGTTGGGGGGGCACGGGGAGGGCAGTACAACTCAGAGAAGACAAGTAGTGATTCTATAGCATCTCACTATGCTGATGGACAGTGACTGTAATGGGGTTGGTGGGGGGGACCTGATGAAGGAGTAGTTTAATAATCGTAATATTGCACATGTAATTGTAAATTAATGATAATAAAATAAATTATATTAAAAAAATAAAATAAAATAAAGTACATTGTAGAGATGGTTTGGGGAAGGTAAATTCCCTCAACTTTTGGTTATCTGGGAATTGTTTAATCCCTCCTTCAAATTTAAATGATAATCTTGCTGTATATAGTATTCTTGGTTTGAAGCCCTTCTGTTTCATTTCATTGAATATATCATGCCATTCCCTTCTGTCCTATAACATTTCTGCTGAGAAGGCTGATGACAGCCTGATGGGTTTTCCTTTGTAGGTGATCTTTTTTCTCTCTCTGGCTGCTTTTAATACTCTGTCTTTGTCTTTGATGTTTCCATTTTAATTATTATATGTCTTGGTGTTGTCCTCCTTGGGTCCCTTGTGTTGTGAGATCTGTGGACTTCTATGGTCTGAGAGACTATTTCCTTTCCCAGATTGGGGAAGTTTTCAGGAATTATTTCTTCAGAGACACTTTCTATTCCTTTTTCTCTCTCTTCTTCTTCTCGTGCTCCTATAATGCAAATATTGTTCCGTTTGGATTGGTCACACAGTTCTCTTAATATTCTTTCATTCTTAGAGATCCTTTTATCTCTCTCTGCCTCAGCTTCTCTGTATTCCTGTTCTCTGCTTTTTATTCCATTAACAGTCTCTTCCACCTCATTCAGTCTGCTCTTAAATCCTTCCATTGTTTGTTTCACTTCTGTTATCTCTCTCCTGAATTCATCCATCCCTTAGCTCTTGAATATTTCTCTGTAGCTCCAGGAGCATACTTATGACTTTTATTTTGAATTCTTTTTCAGGAAGATTGCTGATTTAAGTCTCACCTAGCCCTCTCTCTGGTGTTTGAGGGATTTTGGACTGAACAAGTTTCTTCTGCCTTTTCATAGCAATGGGAGTGGTCACTGGTGAGTGGTGCATGTGAAAGCTGGGAGGACAAAGTCCGTTCCGCTTGCCGGTCACCTTGCCTGTCTGTGCTGGTTAACCACACACAGGGAGCAGCCTCTGGGTTAATCCCTAAGCTGCCATGGGTGGGGCTGCCCTCAGGATGGCCTAGAGCACTGGTGGGGGTCACAGGCTAGCGGTCTTTGTTCTGCTGTGGTAACAAAGCCCCTTCGTTCCTCCTGGACTGTGCACCCATCTCCTTTGTCTGTGATGGTCCACCAAGCACAGGGAGTATCCTCTAGGTTAATCCCCTGAGCTGCCTTGGGCTGGGCAGCCCTCGGGATGGCCTAGGGCACTGGTGGCGGTTGCAAGCAAGCAGCCTGTGTTCTCCCGTGAGAACAGAGCCCCTTCGTGCCTTCCAGACTCTGCGCCCATTTCCACTGTCTATGCTGGTCAACCATGCGCAGGGAGCAGCCTCTGGGTCTTGGCTGGTTAGCCTTGTGCAGGGAGAAGCCTCTGTGTTAAGCTGTGTGGTTGCTGTAGGCCGGGATGCTCCCTGGCTGTTCTACAGCAATGGTGGGTCAGCTGGTTTGCTGGCAGTGCCAACAGTGGGAAGGAACAGCAGGCTGCTTATCACCGTGAGGGGTCTTGGAGCTGCACTGCCAACCAAGGGGTTAGGGCACCTGACGTTCCTTAAAGTTCCCAGCCTGCTGGGCTGAGTGTGCCAGGACAATTTTGTCCACCTGTTAAACCCTTGTCCCTTTAAGACCTTTAAAGCGCCTGCTTTTCTTTTATTCCAGGGCAGCTGGCTGTGGGAACCTGTTCACAGTCTTAGTCTCAGATTTTGCTTTTCCGCTCCTCTAATATCCAGAGCACCATGCAATGTGTGTCTGTGCTCCCAGGGAAGATTACTAGGGCTGGTTATTTAGCAGTCCTGTGCTTCCATTCCCTCCCTGCTCTGATTCTTTTCCTCCCACTGGTGAGCTGGGGTCAGGGGAGTGCTCGGGTCCCACTGGGTCATGTCTTTGTATCTTACCCTTTTCCATGAGATGTTGGGTTCTCACAGATGTAGCCTGGCTAGTGTACTGTATCTTCTGGTCACTCTTTTAGGAATAGTTGTATTTGCTGTATTTTCAAAATATATATGGTTTTGGGAGATTTCTGCCACCCCACACATGCTGCTATCTTTTCTTCCTCCCTCAGGATCTTGTTTTTGAACAAACCAACTTTTGAAAAGACATTTGTGAGACAGAGGAATTTTGTGCCTTTATAATATTACAGAATCAATGTTCTTTTTGTTAGGTGTGAAAATGACATTGTGTTCATGTAAGTAAATGTCCATATTTTATAGAGAATTATGTAGGAGTGAAATGACCTGGGATTTTCTTAAAATGTTTGAGAAAAGAGAGAAAAAGGAGAAAGGAATGATTTATTTCTCTCTATTCCTGTGATGTTTGAAAAAGTTCAAAAAAGCCACAACAGATACCCAAAAAGTATGCAGATTAAAAATGGGAGCAATAAATTTAGTGAGAATATTGTCCAAAAAATACCCTTTCAATTTACCAAGCTTCATCATTTTTATGGGCAAATCAATGATTTAATTTTTTTATTTAAAAATTAAAAAGTAAAAAATTCATTTCAAAATTATCAAACAAAAGGATTTTACACCTGTGAAGAGCAGAAGAATCAAGACCTGCATTCATTAAGATGTTTCTCCTTAAATCTTCTTTTCTTAATAGCCTCAAAATACCTAAAAATCTAATAGCTTTAACAGTAACTAAGCTAAACTTGCTTTGGTGTTACCCTTCTCCTTAAGACTCCACATCAATTTTTATATTTCAAAATATATTTCACACTTCAAAACATATTTTGGAAGAAAATTTAAGGAATCTCTACTAAGTTAATCTGCTATTAAGCATACTTTGAAACACAAAATGGATAAAACATTGTACGAATATTTATGCTGTGGATAAAAGGATGAATTTCATGCATCCTTTCCTTTTATCCTTCATTCATATAATAAATATTAGGAGATTACTCTGTGTCTGCACTGTGCTAAATTTTGGGGTTTAGCAGCCAACAAGGCAGGCTCATTTTTTACCTTTCCAAAGCACAGTCTACTGAGGGAGACACCACAGAGTCCCTATCCACTCCCTCAGGGTATGGTTTTACTGTGATTGGCAATCATTACAAAAAAATTATGCCTTTCAGGTTTTTTACTCCCATTGCTAACAGGAAAAGCAATGCTCCTCAGTGAGGGCTGGCCAATCTGGATTAGGTAAACTGTCTAGATATTCCTGATCATCAAAAGCATCTGTCTTGGTTACCAATTAGTATGTGGCACCACTTGGTGTATGATGTGTGAACTGCTACATGAAAACACTCCAAGAAAAGTAGTTTTAACAGATTTATGTAGATCTTTTAGTGTGGCCTGAGAGACTGACATAAAAGTAACTAAATACATATTTTTGTATTGTCCCCTCCCTAGTGGCCCCTATAGTTATCTTGCAAATAGTAGGCTTTTAGAAATGCTTGATGAATGAATAAATAATTGAATTTAAAATCCAAAGGCACACTAACCAAAGGAATATAGGTTTTAATAGGCTCTCTTCTTTAGCTTCAGACCCTAGATGAAGGAACGTATAAATTTAACACTTATATCATTCAGTCATTATTAAAATGCATTTGTGATTCTTCAATAACAAACAATTCCAAAGCTTATCAACGTGACACAACAGAAATGTGTTTCTTGCTCATGTCACATCTGCTATGAACCCTGATACCTCTCCAGACAGAAGAAGGGAAAGCTAGGGAAGCAAGTGCTGGAAATGAAATGTCTCTACCTAGAAGTAACACAGAGCACCTCCACTGACATTTTGATAGCCAAAGGAAGTTATATGGCCCCATCAAACTTCAAACAGGAAAGGGAGTACAACTGAAATTGGCATCAGAAATTGGATATTGCTGGTCAATAGTAATGCATTATCACAAATCTAAACAATAAGTTTTTTTCTAAGATAACAAATATACCTATTCACTGGAGAATGCTTCCTTCTCATCATCTATTAATCTCAATTTCTTGTGACAGGGTTCAGCCTTCAGATTTTCACAGGTATGTGTGAGTTCAAATCTATCAAATGGATACTGCACTTGGCCTTCATTTCTAGATGCTGTAAATAAAGTCAGTACTGTAGAAAATGAAAAGTGCCATACAAACACTGTAGGAGGTATCATAATTAATATTCTAATAAGGAAGTCTGAGCAGGTTGTATTCATTCATTTGTTCACTCAGTTAAAGAAAAAAAATAAAGACTAATAGCAATTGAAAATTGAGCACTGAGTCAAAAAGTTTTATAGCCAAGAACTTGATTCAGTACAGAGTCTAGGTAGTTCTCAGATATAGGGTTCAGGGAAGGAGAAATGGGATAAGGTTTTTAAAGCCAAAAGACTGTTTCTGTCCCATTTTAAGAAAGCAAACTGTCTGAGTGGGCTGGTTGGCTGGTCAGATCTGGACTTGCTGGTTTTGAAAGCACTGGGCTGGCTGCTTGAAGGACCTCTGCTATTTTGGTGGGTCAGAATTATGGAGTTCAACTGTCTGTGCTGGGGATGTGAGGTGCTTGACTCAAGACTATTGCATGCAGCTGCCTGATGTCTGAGTCAGAAGTATGTTGCCCAGTCAGGTCTGTTATAGTGTCAACAGGCTAGGTGGCCAGGACAGAGTTTGTCAATTGATTCAAGAAGTTGAGTACCCAGACTCGTTACCAGCCTCATCCTTCTTAGCTCAAGCTAGGTCGCCTGCCACATGCCACCATAATACTCCTAACTTACCTTACATGTTTAGCATCACATTCTAGTGCTTTTTAATTGCCTATCTTCTCTACTCTACTATCATCAGGGCAAAGACCATGTCTATCTTGTTCAAACCAGTACCTAGTACAGTGCTGGACATAGGTAGATCTACAATACATATTTTATTTAAAAAAATAAATGAGACTATGCAAGACACTATGCTAAGCAGGGAGATGGAACAGACTGGAACATAATAAAATGAGAATTCAAAGTCTGTGGAAGACAATAACCAAATAGTGTGGGGCTAGATTTTGTGAAGATAGAAGCTTATATAAATTGGGGGGACTGATTTAAGAAAAAGAATACAAAATTATAAATACAAAGTTAAGTGCCTCATCTTGGAAGAGGTTCATGTAATTGAGCAGAATTGAAGTTTAAGCATCACCTTCACAACAAATGCACCTCTGATGAGAAGTGGACTGACGTACCAAGTACTGTGGAATCTCTGAAAAGCGATCAGAGATCTCTGCTAAGGAAAACAAAGATTTCATAGAAGAGATAAATTGTGAGCTTGATCTTACAAAAAGAAGGGAAGGGATTGCAGGTGGAAGAAACATGCTGAAACAAACAGGTGAGCAAGAGGTAGAGCCTATTCCGGGACAGTGAGAAGTACTATTTGGTTAGTGTGATCAAGTTGCCTCTGATTAGTGATTGTTAAGTGACATGTAAATATTGCAGATTATGATATTCTTTACTGTTTGGGCAAGTGCAAATAGTGTGGGTTTATTTAAGTAATGCTGTAAGTCTGGGGAGAGGAGATCCTGGGGCAAAATACCTCTAAAAACTGAAATCAGTCAAAGGGAGAAATAAAGTTTAAAACCCGTTTATTGCTTATAAACTGCAGTCCAGGGCCGTCTCTCTCCCATCTGCTCCAGCACAAGCCAGCAAGCAAACCAGTCCCCTCCCCTTAACCTCTCAGGTTTCAGACATGCCCTCGGTTGCCCAGGTAATTACCCACTGACGGGGAGATGAACTTCTCTCCACCCCTGAGGATATGCAAGTATACTAAAGCTAGGCGAGATATTCTGGAAATGTTACACTTTTACCCACAAATGCATGGGGGCTTAAGGATTATGTGTGTCTGCTCTCACTTCAAAATGTTTTGGAATAAAACTTCAGCCTAGAATGTAAAGATCTTGTTTCGCACAAGGCAACGTGTAAGCAAAACAGTAACTTAAAGTGGTCCCATAACACCTCCTTGAGGCTTCCACTCTATCATGTCCGGAAACAGTCCAACCAACAGGGAGGAGGGAAAGATACTGGTCTTTGTTATAAATTCAACAAACCTGTGTCGATTCCCGATTCTGTGGCAGACACTAACTATTGTAGGATTAAAAGATGCCACTACATCTCTTCCGTACTTTATTTAGGCCATGCCAGCATTCGTAAACATTCGTTTATTTGGGCCGAGCACACATAAAAGTTAGCTCATAAAAATTGAATCTCACAAACTAGTGTCTATTTCAAATATGGCTTCCCACCACCCTACACACTCACGCTCCACCCCAAGAAATAGTTGAAGGGATCGAATTAAGGTCTGTGATTATTACTATCTCCCGGATGGTTGGTTGGTTAGCATTTGGTAATCAGAAAAAGCACAGTGGATGTAGATAAAAAGGCACGAATTGCAGCTGAGACTACAAACATAAGTAAGACTGAGTCTCTAGCCCCTCACAAACTCACCTTTCTAATTTGTAAACTGGGACTAACCACCTCAACTCACTGTCAAAAAGATTAAAACATATGACCACGCTTGAACAGAGATCTTCATTTTTGAAACCTTGTTCATGAGTTTATTTACACGTATTTAATTCTCTCTACATCTGCTCATAGAAGCTAAAGGTAGGAAAAGGGATTAAACCATTTAATCCAATTCCCTGTAATTTGACATTCATTCTACCAAAATGTCCTTAGTCCAGGAAAACAGCTAAAGCCTAATAATGACTCAACGATCCTCGAGTTTCACCCTCCTGCGCTGTAGACAGCGTCCCACCCTTCGTAAAGCCAGACACGGCGTTGCCTTCTCAGTCCCAGCAGGCTGCTGCCACTCCGGGGTTTGACGTGCCGTAGCCTTGCGTAACACGTGCCAAGACCATTCCCTTAAATCCGCTGGAGGGGCGGGGCGGCAAGGATGTACGGCGGCTGCGGCGCGCCGCGCTTCTCCCGCTTCCTTGGGGGAATAGGGGGCGGGCGGAAGAGCTGGGAGCGGGAGGGGCAGTTCCTGCGGCGGTCTCGCCTGGAGCAGTCCTAGGGGTGGAGGCACCGCACCGCCCCTGGGACCCAGTCCGGAAGGGCCTGCGGCGGCGGCGCAGCAGGGCCGGCAGGGGGCGCGGGCCGCCTGGCCACCCCCGGAGCTGGAAGCGGGTGGTCCCTCCCAGGCCTGGAGTGCTGCGAGTCTACAGCGCGCGATTCTCTGTCCCCACCACCACCTTGTCACCTCCCCGCCTCTCGGCGGGCGCCTGGGTGTGCGGCGCAGGCGCGGACGGCGGCGGTGAGTGCGGCCGCAGAGCCTAGGCCTGGGGCCTGGCGGGCAGGGCGTGTGGCGCACGGGAGGGACGGGGGCTGGCCCGGCAAAGCGCCCGGGATCGCCAGGGCCCGAGCGGTGCTGCCCGCCGGCTGTGCGCGGCCCGCTGTCGCGTGCTCGTGCTCGGGCGCCTTGGCCGCCTCCACCTCGGAGGTGCGCCTGGGCTGGCCGGGAGGGCCCCGGGAGAACGGTGAGTGCCGGGGCAGCGGGCCGGCGGGCGCCGGACTGCAGCACGGAGAGAGGAGCAGGACCGGAAGGTGTCTTTTGAACTGAAACCCTGCTTTGGTTGTGTGGCGGGATGGCGCCCCCTCCCCCCATCCTGAAGGCAGTTCCACGCCTCCGCCCGGCCTCGCTTCGGCCCCTTGCTTTTTCCCTTGTGGCCCCTGGCGTAGGGGCTTGGGAGTCCCCGCGGGCCCTAGCGCGGACCGTGCGTGGCGCGGGAGTGAAGGCGGCTGCGGACGGGCGGCCGCTGCAGCGTCCGGGCTCCGGACGCCCGTCGGTGCCACGCTGGCCCTCCTGCCCCACGGGGGCAGCCTCGCGACCCTCCGGCCGCTCGCGCCGCGAACTGGCAACCGCGGAAAGCAGGCGTCGGTCCTGCCTCTCAAGTCTTCAAGCCAGCAGTCTAAGCCACGCGTTAGGGTGCTTCCAAAAGCCTTCCGGTTTTCTTATTCAGTATAACCTAGGGACACAAGTAATTTAAAGCAGTTTATCTTTTTGCAAAGCCAAAAATGTGTACTTCAGCAAAGAGCCCCACTACGTTGGACGCTAGTGGGTTCCAGTTCATTCTCTCCAACAGTTTTGGGTTTCACTTAACATCTGGAAGATATGATTAAAATGAGGGTGAAAAAGAACATGCTTCCCCAGCCCTTTAGTATAATAATGTACTTTTTATTGTAAATGCTTGTTTTTATGCCAATTAGGAAGAGAATATTTACATTGCATGAAAGGCCTTTAAAAAGGTTGATTTGATGTAAGTTCTGAATGCCTATTATGTGTAGTGTGTTTTGTACATAGACATTATTAGAAAAAAATTGCAGGTGGAAAGATGCTGATACTATTTTGTAAGTTGCTTTTTTAAATGTTCTGTATGGCTTCTCTTTTTTAATGTAAAATATGTATGTACACCTTTAGCACAGGAAAATGTCTAGAATTCTGTACACCAAAATGTTAACAGTGGTTTTTCTGGGTAAATAGATTCTATGTAATTTAATTTCCTTCAGTGACATGTATTACATCTACAGTTTGTAAAGTAGAGAAGGGAGAATGAATTAAGTTGCATGTGATTCCAGTGAGAGGATGACTACTGAGCAAATGTTTATAAGACATCCCTGAATTAAAAACCAAACTTCCTGGTCAGGACAGTTAACTATACAAAAGGCACATAAAAACATTTGCTGAAATGAAGGAGTTAGCATTTTTGGCCTTGAGTGGTCATCTTACAGTCATGTTGAAAGGAGATCAGATAAATGTTTGGATATTATTCACCCCTAGGTAGGAGTCAAGCCTTTCCTGATCAAGGTGACCCTATTCCTCTCATCTGACTGTCTGAATCCCGGCCAGCTTGCAACAGTAATTTGAATACCATGCTTGGTCTCCTTTTCTTGCTTTTTGTTATTCAGGTTGGAAAGAATTTGAAGTGTATTCTGAAATAACAAAGAAGATACTTGTGACTGATAGTTTTAAATGTTCTCCCTGATTCTTTTCATTAGATCATTTAGAACATGAAGTGTAAGGCTTTTGGCTGTGTAAATTCTAGGAGTATACAGAAGAGGTATTTAGAATAAGTCTTGAAATTTTAGTTTATTACCTGAATGTGAAAACAGCTTTTCTTTTTAAAAATTACTTAATGCACTTGATTGGAATGGGCTCAAGGAATGCTATTTGTGTTATTAGATGAGGCATTATATATATATTAATATCATTTCTATAAATTTCATGGTTGTCAGTTTCTTTGAATGATTCCCTTCCCTTCCTCCGAGTTGGTGGCTGAGTAAGAACTGGAAGCGAGATGGAACTTGCTGGTAGCAGCTGGAAGCGAGATGGAACTTGCTGGTAGCAGCTGGAAGCGAGATGGAACTTGCTGGTAGCAGTGATTAGCAATGAAGAATTACTCACATACAGTTAGTTGTTCCAAACCCAGGAGTCAGAAGACATGCTTTTTCATCTCTGCTTCTGCCACTTAGTTAACTTGACTTTCACTGAGTCTATTTCCCTATCAGTAAAATCGGATGGGTTTGATAGTAGCCCTTCTGCGTACCTCACAGGATTATTGTGAAGATCAAATAAAATAAGGGTTAAGAAAATGCTGAATAAACTAAAAAGTACAATTGTATTACCATATGATCACATCACATGTAGTGCCGATATATCCAGAACTTAGTGAAGCAATAAAAATAGTTTGTGAATCTCACGTTTCTTACCACTAGAAATGAGATGGTCTTAGTAATAGTGCCTGCTATGTATATCATCTTGGTGATAAGAAAGCAGCATATAAGCTGGCAGAGAAAAACTTCACAACGTATTTCTTTTTCTGCCTTAACTTAACATTCCTTACTTGTCTTGCTGCTACAGTAAAACAAACACTAATCTTACATGGAAAAGGTAGTTCTGATTCTGATGCTAATCTATTTCTTGAATTGGGGGAATCACTTTATCTCCCTATTTGTTTACAAAGCACAGGCTTTAAATTGATTAGATCTTTCTTCAAATCCCAACCCTACAACTTACTGAGTATCCCCTTAACTTTATTATGCTTGTTTCTTCATAAATAACAAGGGGTAAATAATAAGGCTTTTGAGAGAGTATTCTAGATTTCGCATATCATAGGATTACATAAAATAGAGTATATGCACAGCCTAGTACAAAGTTGCCTGGTACATAGTTGGTGCTCAATGAATGATCGAGATTCTTCTATTGTTAAATAATCTATAAGGACTACAGGACTTAAACATCTTAAAGTCTGGGATTTGGTGTTTGCTTTCATTATGGCTGAATAAATCAATGCAGATTTAAATTCCTATTTTGGTGTTAAGATACAGCTATTGAGTTAGAATCTCACTTCAAAGAAATAAAACATGTATACTCACATAATTATCAATATATATACAAATTTTAGTACTTAATACATTGTACTCAAAAGAATATTATATTTGAATTCTGTATAACTTTCCAGTTGATTAGAGATCTAGTACCATTGTATTCTTGAGTCTCAGAAAGGAACTACATGTTTGCTTATATGACTTCTGTCTTGTTTTTCCTACAGGCATTTTTTACCATCTGTGAAAACTTCTCTATAATTCATTTTTCCTCACTCCAGTATTAAGAATTATACCAAGTAAGTGGAATGTGGTAAAGGTAATTGTTAATTCTGTAACATCCTTTGCGAATTTAATTGTACAGTGGTTGCCATACCTGTTTTGTTCTCAGTAGAATGTTAAATGTTACCTCATAAGTAAGAAGATAACTTTTTCTTGAAAATTATATTCTGAGATTCTAAGTGATGAGTATATTTTCTGGAAGCCAGGGGACTGATACAGATTTGTGACAATTTTTTTTTTAATGGTATGTATCACTTTTACCTTGAAAACTATATCAAAATATTCCCAATTATAAGAAATGTACTTTTTATTCTTAGTGTGGTACCATAGGCACAATTTTTTTTATAAAAAATAATTTATACAGCTTCTTTTAATTATCTAGTTCTCACAGTTACAGCAACATCCTGCCTCTAAACTTGATTAGTAAAATAAATCCAAAATACAAACAGAGCCATTATTTAACATTTCTCTTATGAAGTAAATTTTCATGCGGCACGTACATTTTTTATTTTTTGGTTAGAAGGAATTTTTATAAGTTATGATCAGTGTGATATGTTTGTTAAATTTTTCCATTTTTAGATTGAAAAGATATGAACGAATATCCTAAAAAAAGAAAAAGGAAGACTTTACACCCTTCTCGTTATTCAGGTCAGTGAATAGTTTTAAAGTTGGGCCATGGATTAATTCTCATTCAATTGTATTCCCTCCATTTTCTTATAAATGTTTGTAAGAGTTAAATATCTCGGTCAATTTTTAGGTGAGAGAAAACATTAAATAAATTCTCTGAATATATATTCCTCAATGTCTTCTATGTGCTAGGCACACATGAGAACCTTACAGACATTATTTAGTCCTCACAACTTCATGGTTGATAGATACTTAAAATTAGATATCCAGGATTGCAGACTTACACAACATAATTGAGATTTGCCTGTGTGATTCCCAAGCTTGTGCTTAAGGCACAGCAGTAAATAACCTTGTGTAATCTTCGATCCTTTGATCGTGATTGGCTGTGTTGTTTTGGCAGTATTGAGAAGAGAGGTCTTTGTGGCCATCTTTAATATATCTCATGTACATATTCTTGGGACAGTCTTGGGCATAACTTTTTGCACACCCTACTTACACACTCTTCACATCTTAGGAAATTAATCCTGGTTTCCTGGTTACTGGCCCTTCTTAGGCAAGACTTGAAATGACTATATCCAGAAGCCTTAACTGGTCCACAGATCATTTCCACTATATATTATGCTTTCTCTGCACTACATGCAGATCTTCTTGGTAGTTAATTCAATGATTTTCGCAGTTAACATATTTTTTGCATATTTAAGTTTTGTAGGATTCTGATAATAAGGCAAATGTATCTATCTCCAAAGCATTTTAAATTGTGTAATTTGTGATTCTTTCAAAGCTTAATGTCATTAGATCTGAAATGAAAAAGCTTTCAGAATTGAGTGAAATATTAATACTTTGTTATAAATCATATAAAAATTTAAATTTTGTTTCGTGTATAGATTCCTCTGGAATAAGCAGAATTGCAGATGGATTCAGTGGAATTTTTTCTGACCATTGTTACAGTGTTTGTTCTATGAGACAACCAGATTTAAAGTATTTTGACAACAGAGGTATATCTAATATTTTCCAGAATGTTTTTTGTTAAATTGCTTTTATATATTTTTATTTCTTATATGAAAATGTGGGTCAAAGTGATGATTTCAAAATGGGCAAGTGCTTAAATTTGTTTAAATGTAAGAAAACAGAAGTTTTTTGTAAGAAAGCAAGTGAATTTTTTAACATTATTTCAGACATATAAATAAAAAGCACATTCTTCTAAATCTAGTTTAGTTGGCTAAGAATTGGTGGCAAAGCAGGAGTAACCCAGAGTTGGTAGTGTTTACGGTTTGAAGTTAAGAATAATGTTACACATGGTGTTTCCACTCAGCTATACCTTTCAGTCTGGAGGGCTAATGGAAGGAAAGAACAGAGGGTGAAGGATTTGATCTTCCTCAGTCTGCATCTTCTGTTGACTCCTCTTCTGTAAAGCATTGGGTGAATGATAACATATTTGTTCACTTCTCTGCAACCATCAAAACTCCCAATTGTGTTAAGTTCCTGTTATAGGCACAGAAACATAAATTATTAAAAAACAGGGAGTCAGAGACATCAGTGTGAACTCATGTTTGGCTTTCTATAAACACAGATGGTTAATACAGAAACATTTATAGCAATGTCTATATAGGCATGGCAGTGTACACACTTTTTTGCTTTGTTAACTGAAACAGCCTAAAAGAAATGACACCCCAGTAGCTGTGAGCACATCTGATGCCCCACATCTTGGTTTCTAATACCATTCTCCAATAAAAGGAATGAGAGCTTCTCAGAAAAATGGCTGACTCTAGTTCTGGGGTAGGAAATATACAAGATGAGCCTGGAGCATCTTACAGTACTGGAAAATAAGGAAGTACTCAAACACACACATACACACACACACACACTTGATACAGGTGTGCTAGAGAAGTGCAGGAGCCAACTAAAAGAGTTCCTAGTAGCCAAAGCTGAGATAATTTGAGGGGAAAAAAGATGAATTATAAGTCAAACTATAAAATAAATAGGCATGAGTCCATACTGATACAAATAAATAAATAAGAAACAAATTTGTACAGAAGAATTGTAAATTATTTCTGTAAATACTCCTCCTTCAAGGAGGTGGAATGTCACTCTCCACTTCTTAACTGTGGACTGTATATAGTGACTTTCTTCCAAAGCATAGAATATTTAAAGTTAAGGAGTCACTTTACAGTGGAGAAATCTGATAAATACTGTTGCAACCAGGTGATCAAGGTCAACAGCAACAGTAATAAATCATGTTAGTTGTATATACATACCCTTGATGTGATGTGATAAAAATGGCAGTTTGCCTCTGTGGTCCACCTCCCAATAACCCCATAATCCTAGTCTAATTATTAAAAAAAAAAATTTCACTAGTGCGGCATTCTAAAACATACCTGACTCATGCTCCTCAAAACTGTCATGGTCATCAAAAACCAGGAAAGTCTGCACAACTGCCACAACTAACAGACCCCTACATTACAGTTACATGTAATGTGAGATCTGGATGGGATCATGGGACAGAAAAAGGACATTAGGTTGAAAACAAATCTGGATGACATACAGACTTTAGTTAATAACAACTTATCATCAGTACTGGTCATTAATTATAATAAATACCATATTAACATAAGATGCTAATAGTGGAAAAACTGAATGCAGAATATATGGGATTTCACTGTACTATCTTCTCAGATTTTTTCTGTAAATCTTAAACTTCCAAAAAATAAAGTGTATTAGAAACGTCATCATGGTGTTGAAGTACAGTTTTCTCCGCTATTTCAGTTTCCCTATGCTAACTTTCAAACAGTGGGGCTGGGCTGACGGAATAAAGGCTTACTCAAGCTCTGCAATTGAAACTTAAAATTTCTCAGTAACTTTTAAAAGTGTATTCTCATCTAAATGAGGGCATGGAAACAATGTTTTATTTAAAACATTTGGTGCTTTGTTTATAATAGTCTTTAATATCTGCATTAAATAGTGTTTTTTCAAATCCCTTTTTACAGATGATGATTCTGATACAGAAACATCAAATGACTTGCCAAAATTTACGGATGGAATCAAGGCCCGAAACAGAAATCAGAACTACCTGGTTCCCAGTCCTGTGCTTAGAATCCTAGAGCACTCTGCATTTTCCACAGGTCAGGGAAAGTCATTAATAGCATTTGTATATTTTGTATAGATCGATGAAAAAAATGCATAAAATTCTTTTTGCCAGTTATTTACCTAATAGGGCTTACTTAATAATAGTAATAATAGGCTTGTTTTATTTTTCAGAAAAATCTGCTGATATTGAAATTTGTGATGAAGAGTGTGACTCACTTGAATCAGTCAACCAGCAAACTCAGGAGGAGAGTCCTGTAGAAGTTCACACTTCTGAAGATGTTCCAATTGCTGCAGAAGTGCATGCTATTTCTGAAGATTATGACATAGAGACAGAAAACAATTCTTCTGAGAGTCTCCAAGACCAAATTGATGAGGATCCACCAGCTAAACTTTGCAAAATTCTTGACAAGAACCAAGCTTTGAATGTGACTGCCCAGCAGAAATGGCCTTTACTGAGAGCTAATAGCAGTGGCCTCTATAAATGTGAACTCTGTGAGTTCAACAGCAAGTATTTTTCTGATTTAAAGCAGCATATGATCCTGAAGCATAAGCGAACTGATTCAAATGTGTGTCGAGTATGCAAGCAAAGTTTCTCTACCAACATGCTTCTGATCGAACATGCCAAACTGCATGAAGAGGATCCCTACATTTGTAAATACTGCAATTATAAGACAGTAATTTTTGAGAACCTCAGCCAGCACATTGCAGACACTCATTTTAGTGATCACCTTTATTGGTGTGAACAGTGTGATGTACAGTTCTCTTCAAGCAGTGAACTCTACTTACATTTCCAGGAACACAGCTGTGATGAACAGTACTTGTGTCAGTTCTGTGAACATGAAACAAATGATCCAGAAGACTTGCATAGCCATGTGGTAAATGAACATGCATGTAAATTAATAGAATTAAGTGATAAGTATAACAATGGAGAACATGGACAGTACAGCCTCTTAAGCAAAATTACCTTTGACAAATGTAAGAATTTCTTTGTATGTCAAGTATGTGGTTTTCGGAGTAGACTTCATACAAATGTTAACAGGCATGTTGCTATTGAACATACTAAGATTTTTCCTCATGTTTGTGATGACTGTGGCAAAGGCTTTTCAAGTATGCTAGAATATTGCAAACATTTAAATTCACATTTATCTGAAGGGATTTACTTATGCCAGTACTGTGAATATTCAACAGGACAGATTGAAGATCTTAAAATTCATTTAGATTTCAAACATTCAGCTGACTTACCTCATAAATGCAGTGACTGCTTGATGAGATTTGGAAACGAAAGGGAATTAATAACTCATCTTCCAGTCCATGAGACAACTTGATTATTCTCTTTAAATGCCATAATGTAAAATAATAAATTCAACTTTTTTTGGAGATGTTAAAATTGATGATTTTAAGCACAACTTATGGGAATTGCCTTTAACAAGATTTTTCAAATTGTCCAATTTTCTTGACATTGCTACATTTTTCAGTATGTAATTGTATCTTACATGTGGTATTTTCAATGCATAGTAGTTCATAGTTTAACCACTCTTGGTGACTAGGATCCTGTTTCTTGCATGTGCTCTGATTTCATGAATTGGTAAGAAACATGTATTAAAGAAGCTAGACTAGTTTTCCTTCTGGAACCATAGGGGCTATTAACTTTCGTTTTTAAACTCAAACTCAGTTTTTTAGGTGGCATTAGTAGTACTGCACTATCAGAACTAAAATGCAACATAATACACAATTAAGTCCACTGATACTCCCATTAGTAAGAATCCAGACCCTCTTTTTGCATTCCCCATCAGTAATTCTCCCCAAGGCAATGATTCTTTTAATAACACTAGGAGACCAGTGTTATAGTAGGAAAGAAAGATCTGGTTTTCTTGGCAGTCTTTTTTTCTTTTTTTAATTTTCACTTTATTTTAGCCCCTATGTGTTAAGTGATTTAAGATGGGACGATAGGAAAAACTGGTAAGCATTTAGAACAATTAAAAAAGTAACATTTCAAAACTTGTAACTTGTTCACATTTCATTTGCAGTTACGCAACTGCAAAGTCATGCCCAAACTTCTGATGTCAAATCATATTGACTGAGAAAACCCACTTAAGTATTAATATAGAATTAGGAAGTTCTGGGAGATAAGGAGTTGTTGACATGATTATGTATAAATTACTTTTGATAATGTAAAATAATCTTAGCTTTTTATATTAGTTTCTTATGACTGCTGTAACAAATTGCCACAAACTGAGTGAACAATAAATTTGTTTCTCAGTTCTAGAGGCTAAAAGTTTGAATTAGAATGTTGGCATAGTTTGTACTTCCTGAGGGCTGTAAGAGAAGATTTGTATCCGGCATTTCTCCTCGGCTTATCTATGGCCACCTCCATGTTCACATGGTATTTCTCCCCGTATGTGAATATGTCTCCAGATTTCCCCTTTTATAAGGTTACCAGTCACTGGGGTAGGGCTTACTCTAATGATCTCATTTTAATTTGGTAAAGACCCCTATCCTCAAATAAGGTCATACTTTGAAGTACTGGGGTCCAGGACTTAACATATGAATGGGGACAGGCAGGGAGACATACAACAACTGCAATTCAGTAGAAGATTCTTAAATAGTATCAAGAAGATAGAATTTTTTATATCATTGATGGCCTCAAATTTAAAACTGCTGCTAACAATGTTGTTGTTCAGGAATACTGATATAAACAGACCAATTTATGACATGGTTTTTTCCCACTGCAACAACCATGGGAATTTTAAGTATTTTGAGAAAGGAGGCAACAACATTTTCAAAGCCATTTTTATCTCTACTATTTATCATATATGCATATCTATTCCTAGAAACTACCATTCCATCTGATTGTAACATTCCAGATGGGGCTGTCTGATACAAATATGTCATAGAAGACTTAGAATTGTAGTTTTAAATTGGAAGAGAACTTTAGAAACTATCTGGTCTAAACTCTAGTTCTGTAAGTTGTGGAAATAGAAACTCACGTCACGAGGCCAGGGTCACAAAACCAGTTGCTGCAGACAGGAGTGGAATCCAAATACCCTGGCTTCCAGTCTAGTGATGATACCATTGCACGTTACATAAAAATCACCTCTGTTACACGATGTCACATAAAAATCCAAGCTTTGTCCTTGGGGTGTTTTTCATGACTACTTAACCTAGCCATTCAACTACCTTCTTGGTAATTCTGCTTTTATCCTTTCTTGATACACATCCAGCATCAGGAATTTGATCTTCAGGAAACAAACCTTAAATAAGTATTGCCTTGGTATTTTTTAAAATTCTGTATTGCTTTACATTTGATCAGGTGTTAGTAATCAAAGAGATTATAATGAATACTTGGATACAAAATTGAAGTTCTAGAACCATATAATTTTGTATTTTTTGATGAATCTGCAGCTTGAGGCATATCCCACTGACAGTTTGTCCATAAAAACTTTTTGCTTTGACTCAGCTTTTGAGTCAGTCTATGACTGACCACAAATTGCTGAGGTAGCTGATCAGTATTTGTAACTTAGTAACTTCGTTGGAAAAACAAACCCACCTAAAGAAAATTTCTAACTGCATCTGTTTTTTTCCTCTTCAGACACAGGTATTTTCACTGTGACTTGAAACACAATTCAAGTTTGAGAATACCGATAGTGGTGTTTATTATTAGCACTACAATAGAATTCTTGGTAGCAGTGAACAGTAAGGCTTTTTTTTGTCTTCAACTTTCAAGGAGTTATTACTTTTGAAATTCCAAAGCATTTCCCCTGTACTCCAAAGTCTGAAAGTGATTATACACTACTCAAAAGTCTCTCCTCTTCCTGCTTATATATTTGCCAGTTGCATCATAAAATCGCCTTTCTTCGATTTCTGTGTATATCATCACTTTTTACAGGGTCAGTAGCCTTTTGTTAGGTGATTGCTGAATTATTGGCAGGTGTATAGACAGAGTTTTTTTTTCTAATAAACTAACACTATTCCTAATTTTTAAATCTTGAAATTCCTGGCACTTGACCATTAACCTTACTTTGCTTGTTTCATCAGTTTTACTACTTTCCCAAACTACTGTGATTAATTTTTAATGGAGTTCTAATGCCTAAAAAGCACTATAAGTTATGTAAATTTGAAAGGGCTAATAAAAATCAAATGGGCACTTGAGAAGAGTCCTCTTGAGAAGCATAGTGGCTTACCAAAAAATCAATACTCATTAAGAATTTAACTGAAAATAGACAGTTAAAACTAAATGTTAATCCCAGTGGAGAAGCAAATTTGGTTAGTTAAGTCTACCCTACAATTAACAGTCTTACCCTTATAAATTAAAAATGAAACCTTGGGGTATCTTCCTTTGCCTATAACTTTCAGTTCTGATGACTAAAAGATAAAAAGAGTACAAGAGAACTTTTACTCATGGTATTGAATTAATGGATTTACATAAACTTTATATTGGTTTAGCAGTCCATAAATTAATCTTTTAAGACAACATTCAAATCTTAAGAGAAAATGTGTACAATGTATAAAATATAAATTCACAAAGCTAAACATCATGTAATTTACATGTTTATATGAAGTTATATATTCAGTTTGTATGTTTAAAAACTAAAAATCTTGAGAACCTAATGGTTGTTTGGTGTCTACCTTATACTAGTGATTTGAAATATAATTCTCTGGATAAAGACCCCATATTAAAGCATCAGTCACCATAATTTCCATACCAAGTTCATTTTCCTTAACCTCAGTGTGAAACTGATAACTACCTGAACCCCAAATAAATCACATTTGTGAAAAGTAATTTCTTCATACTAAAGAGAAATGATTTTCTCACATTGCTAGGAATATTGTATTATCTATTAGTCATTCCCATACTTTAAAAGGGATGATTAGACATTTAAAAGGAATTTGTTATCACAGCCTTTAAAAGTTTTTTTTTTTAATAGGCAAATGACTATAACCTGGATAATCTTTTTTCTTGCTAAAAATATCGAGCAGAATGAATTATATCCTGAGAAAAAAAAACTCAAAGTTTTCCAGTTTTTGGTAACTCATCTAGATAGTGTCCTCTAAGGAAAATCATTACAGTTAAAATAATTGGTACTTTCGCCCTTACTCTCTTGAGTAAGCCAAGATCAGGAATTGGAATCATAGCCACCAGATATAATTTCTGGTGGGTATAATTTTTCCTTTTTTAATCCTCTGCCTACATGCCATTCACCAAAATTATTGGTTGGCTAAGATTTGAGAATATTGAATTCTATTTTCCTGCCTGTCCTCTTCATTTTATGTAGGGTTACTTCTTCTCTTTATGGCATTATTCATGTTTCTAAAACATTCCTCAAACCATTTTCCATGGCTGGTTACCCTGATCTTTGCAACTTTTCTTCATTTCATTTGGGTTTTCAGAAAGTCTCAAAAGGTTAAGGTTTTCCCATTTAATAAGGTGAGAGTGAATTTGTTTCCTTCTCTCTACTCTATGAACTGTGTTAAAATAAGTTGCTCCCTTCACACTATTTACTACATTATTTGTCTCTATACCCTGAAATATTTTATATATTTCTATCTAACAGCAGTTTGGCTGGGCTGAATTTATAAATTTAAATATGTCTATTTGGATTTTAAGCAGAATATCATGGCACAGATCTTAATACTTTATGGTTACAAGATTATGGTTAAGTTCCTTATGGCACTGATCTAATGTTCTTTAGTGAACAACTGAAGTACTGACATAGAGGAACTAACTTTGAATGACAGAATGTTACTCTGGGAGGGACCTCAGAGATCATCTAATCCAGACTCAAAGTGCACAACGTATAAAAATAATTGTATATGGTTCATAGTTTTATTTTCATGGTTATAAATTATATGTTGTAAAATTTAGCACATCAAATCTGATTTGTGAATATTTTTACTTAGGGACAAAACTAATTTTTTAAGAAAAAAACAAAAACATGAATAATGATACATGGACATGAAAAAAATTGGGTAGATGATATATGAATGACTGGAATTTGAGAATACAAGATTCTGACCCAAATTTCTTTTTTATAGCTTAGAAAATGGTTCTCTAACATCATTAATCAAATGCTTTTTAAGCTAGAATCAACAGGATTTCTAACTCCCTGCAACTCTTCAAAATTTTTTCTTTAGAAGTTTAAATGTGCCCTATTTTTTCATGGAATGTCATACTAGAAGACAGAAAACTACATATTAGTACTGGACCTAACCATAACTTTGATTTCTAATCCCTGTTCTCTATATAAATGACTAACTTTGGACAGTGCATGTAATGTTACTGGTCCATGGACTCTGAAACTCTGTAAAAACTAGTTCACTACTCTTCAATTTAACAGCTGTGTAATATTTACTATCAAGCCATGTGTTCAGAGCTACAAGGTTACCCCTCAAAGAGCTTTACCATTTAGGCAGAAAAATGGTTGTCTTGCCAATGGGTTTCAGCCCCAGGCAAGTTTGCTATGGATTCAATGTGACCAAAGAAATCGACAGCAAAACATTCTTGGGGTGAAAGGCTTATACCCAACTTTATTTCCAGGTGGCAGGTCAATCACTAAAATCCTGTTCACTCAAAACGAGTCACATGCAGCAAGCCGGTCTCTGCCTCTGGGCCCCTCTGTCCGCACAGCTGTCCTCTGGGCCTCTGTCTGCACAGCCGTCCCGCACAGCCGTTCTCTGGCCTCTGCTCTGGTCTCCTGCAGCCTTGCAGCCGTGCCACTGTGTCGCACACAGAGCACTGGGTGGAGCTCTTTATATAGAGTCAACAGCCATGTATTGCCCACAGGTGTGCAGTGAGCTAGTCAACCAGGGCCAGGTGAGAATCCTGGCCACAGGAACTCTCATTTTATCCACAATGGTGAAAACAGAAAAAAACTTCTGTCACCTTTCCAAACTCCGATTCAGTTAAACATCAAATTGAGCGTCTGTTGTGTTTCTGAGTATTTGCTTTGTGTACCATAACATTCTTGTATGTGTTGAGGTGTTTTAGGGTTTTGTTTTATTTCAGGGGCAGGTATGAGTTCATAAATATTTTTTGTCCACTTGTGATTAAATACTTCCAAAATATCCAGAATGGCTAAAGTTTATACTCCCAGCAATAGATCATGTTTCCTCACATCCTTATCAACAATTACAATCAGTCTCCCTTTTCCCTCCCTACATTCCAGACATACTGGCCTTTGCGTCATCCATCCCACTCTCCTTACGAAAGGCTTTTGGATTTCTGTTCCCACAATTTTGGGCACTCTTTCTCCAGACATTCCAAGGATTGGCTTGGAAAAGCAAGGAAACAAAACCTCCTCAGAAAGCACCACCCCATGTAGCCATTCTTTCTCGTTTTTCTTCAGATAGTCTATCCCGCTGCCATTTTTTATTCTTCAGAGTAGTAAGCATTGTCTGAAACAATCTAACCGATTCCATTTATTTATTGATACCTGCTCCAACAAAAGAACAATATTTATCTCTCACTACATGCCCAGCACTCTTTTAAGCACTTTACATGCTATCGAACAACTTAATTTTCACAACAAACCATAAGGTGAGTATCATTAGCACTCCAGATTTACAGATGAAGTACCAGAGGCTCAGAAAGATGAAGTGGCTTCACTTGCAAAACTGCATCTCACCGGAGCTCTTGAAAAAATCCCCAGCACATTCCGTTGAGCCAGGGACCGACCAGGCGTAGCAGTTCCCCCGGAGTGTTACAACTGCACACTCCCGAGCCTCACCTCTGACCCAATGAGCAAGAATCCGCAGTTTAAGAAGATCTGCAGGTGATTACTAAGTACAAAGCTTGAGATGCACTGGTTCAGGATCAATTTCCTAAGTTTCTAATCCCTCTGCACACGCGTCACTCGCAGCTGTACCCAAAGCCCCGGAAGCCAATCACAAGAGAACACAGCCGCGAGAGGTCAAAGGTTATTACTGATGCTGGCCCGCAAGCAGAAACCCTCTTGTCTGGCAGCTCCAACAACACCGCTTCTCACCGCATCCCACCTCGTTTTAGTTTTCCTTCACTAGCCAGCTCCTGGCCGCTAGCTATCCTACGCAGGGCTCTGGTAACTTTCTAGGGAGATAGGAGGGGAAGCAGAGCTTAGAGAGTGAACCGAAACCCCTTCTTATTTCATTCGATGCCCACAACGAACCTTGCCTTCTGCCCTTAATAAAAATGGCACTCGGCGTAGGTGTACTTCCGGCCGCACAGCATGGTTAGTGAATGAAATGTGAGCCAGGGGTGGTACAAAGCTTTGGAAGCTGGAAAGGAGCCCAGGGCCCTATACAAATCCTTAATAAAATTTTTAGCTAGCACCACTTGCTGGAACACTGAGGGGAAAAATGTTTTCACTGAGGACCTAACTGGATCTTGGGAGTCCTATCCAGAAAGCTCGATCATAGAGTTTCAATGTGCTGAGATGAGCTACTTTGGCAGGCATCCTCTCCCTCTCCTTTCTCTTTCCTACACACAACCTGGCAGTTTACCTGGTTCAGTTTTTTTGAGAACTGGGGCACACCTGCAGTTGATCATTTAAGACTCAGACAAACCAAGGGCAGCACCACTGCAGATCAAGTGCTTCCCTGCTTCCCTGTGGCTTCAGCACACAGGCCTGTCTGTGCATCCTGTGACAGGATGTTTCAGAACCTTTCCTTCAATTCTCATGGTGAATAAACAACCTCAGGGTGAACTCATCCAGATGCACATCACAGCAGGAGTTGCCCAGGCCAGTTTCTGGTATCACTCTTGCTCAATTCTGTAACACTGTTCAGAATCCAGAGCTTTATCTTGCTTGTTCTGAATTTTGGGTATCTCTCATAGGCCATACTCAAGAGCAAAAGGAACTTTTCAAAAATCAATGAAGACTTAGATAACCCAGGATGGCCTATTTGTACAAGATTCTGTTTTGTTTCCATATTCAAGTTACAAGTGTTTGGCTTGCTCAAAAGCAGGTTTACCCAACTGATCAAAAGTTACCAGTAGATTAGTCATGTATGCAAACATGGGGACCAAGAGCCACATGTTTTTCTCTGCTAGAGGCACTGGGAATGTAAACTGGGGCCCAGTAAATCTGGTCCTAGGTAGTGTGCCAAAGAAAGCAGAGCTGCTAGAAGCTTTGGGCTTTTTACAGGCAGAATTCCCCTTCCTGTGAGTTCAGCCAGTGCTCTCAGACATAGACCTTACGTGCTTGCAGAGAGGCAGGCTACTACCTTACTTCTCTGAGATTAGTATTTTAAGAAGCCATGCAAACTAACTTACTGACTGAAGACCTGGATGAAAGATATTAAAGACATCAGATAAAGCACAGAACACAGGCATAGATATTGCTGCCCCAACACTGGTGCTATCCTTCTGACACCTGCTGATACCAAGCTCATCCTCAGTTCATAAGCAAAGGCAGATAAGGTAAGGGAAAACATTTGCAGCCAGAGAGATTTCTGGAATTTTCCTACAGTGCTGAAATACCATCCAGAGTTCAAGTGGGCCATATTTGGACAAAGATTGCTGTTATTTTTTCTCTCCTTTGTACTTTCACTGCTATGTAATAACATTAACACTCTTCACACAAGGTCAGGGCTATTTACCTAAGACTTCCCCCAAGGTCTCTCTTCTTTCCTATCCTCTCCTCCCCATCTCCCCTTCTGTTTTTGAGGGGGAAAATAAAATAGAGGAAAAAGTTTATTGAAATTAGGTGCGGACTGTAGCTCAGCAAACCCACATTTACTGAGGGGAGAATGGAGCTCAAAGCTAGCCTCACGGTTTACAATTACATTTCCACAGAAGGCTCCCAGGGCTGGGCCAACACCGTGTCACAGCCCGCAAAGAGAGAAAACTACAGAAAAACAAAGAAGAAAATGCTATGGAAGGTCCCTCCAGACTGAGAAAAACCTGCCCAGGTGGGATGCTGCAGAGCAGAGATGGGCCCTTGGTCCTGCCCCACCCCCAAGGTCCCGGACATTACTAGGAAGGCATCGTGGCTCTCTCTGCAGGCCCCTTCCTTACAGGACTGTACCACAGAAAGTCAGGGAACAAGCACCTCTTTGCTTCCAGCTCACCTGTACAAAGCCAAGATGCTGACACACTGGGACAAATAAAAAAGCTAGGAAAGGATAAACAGTAGATGTAACTTGGCTAAAAAGAGTGTGTCAGTACATGACAACTTGGCTTCTTCAACTTGTATTATTCTAAATGTATAATCGATGTGGTCTCCAGTAAAGGAACTTGTTTTGCTCTTTTCTTCTCCACTTTCATTCTGAATGAATGGCTTTCTCATTAGGCAATGTTCACATGCCCTCAGAAAATGTGTTTGGAATAGAAAGGCTCCCCAGAATCACAGAGTAAAACACCAGCAGGGTTGGGTATGTTCCCCATTCTGAGATGGTTAAATGAGAACTCACGCCATTCTTGTGCAGGGAACTTCTCAGGTTAGACAGCTAAAGCCATGGAACTATCCACTGAGTGTGGTTATTAAAATCCTGTGGCACTCTGGTGACAAGTGTGCAGATCAGCAGCCAGAACATCTTTCCCCTTGTAGCCCCTGTTTTTCCTGGGTTTATAGAAGCAAAGCAAACAGGAAAGATTTAAGTCTTCTCACTCATTTTGGATATATTTAGAACCCACTCAATGTGTTAGGCACTTGAATGCAATAATGAACAAGATTTAGCAGTCTTTCCCTTCACAGAGTTTGGAATCATGAGGGAAACAAGCCAGTTAAAAGGCAATTATAATTTCTCACACTTACTAGGGTGGCTATCTTTAAAGAAGCAAACAAAAAACCCCCAAACAGAAAATAACAAGTATTGGCAGGATCTGGAGAAATAAGAACTCTCTCATACATGGTTGGTGGCAATGTAAAATGGTATAGCTGCTATGGAAATACAGTAATGACATGACCCAGGAATTCCACATCTAGGTACACATCTGTAAGAATTAAAAAATGCATCCTCATACAAAAACTTATATACAAATATTCATAGAAGGATTATTCCTAACAGCCAAAAAGAGGAAACCCAAATGTCCATCAACTGATCAATAGGTGGTACACAAAGTGGCATATACACGCAGTGGAATACTATTCAGCTATAAAAAGGAATGAAGTACTGACACAGGCTACAACATGGATGAACCTTGAAAACATTATACTTAGTTCAAAAAGCCAGATGCATAAGGACAAATATCATGTGACTCCATTTATATGAAATGCCTAGAATAGGGAAACCCATAGAAGCAGGAATTAGATTAGTAGTTGTTAGTGGGGGGAAGAGGGCAGTGGGGAGTGGCTATCAATGCATGTGTTCTTTTAGGGTTGATGATATGTTCTGAAATTATATAGTGGTGATGGTTGCATAACCTTGTAAATAAAGTAAAAACCACTTAATTGTAAAGGGTGACTCTCAAGGCATGTGCATTGTATCTTAATAAAAGGAGTTAATTATGCAGTATGACAAGCACCACGTGAGAACAGTGCTGTTGGACACATATAGAACAGAGCTGGAGAAGGGGTTAGAGACAGAAAAGACAAGTAGGAGGAAGAGGGCCAAAGGAGGAAGAGTGACAGATGCTAAAAGACCGCAGACTGTGCCTGCGCTGGGGGAACAGTAAGCTTGCTGAGCACAGTATTTGTGGTAGACAGTGGAGAAAAGTGAGGCTATGGAAAGAAGGGGCTAATAAGCCATGACAGAGAATTTGGACTTTTTCCTAATTATAACAGGAAACCCTTGAAAGAGTTACAGCTCAGGAGGAACAAAATATGATTTGTTCTTCAGAGATGTTCCAAAAGCAGTGCAAAGCACAGGCTAGAAGTTGATCAAGTGAAGAGACAGGGAGACTGGTTTGGAAGAGCCAGAAACACTTGGGTTCAAATGCCCACCCTGCCATTTCCAAACTGAGTGACCTTACATAAATCATTTCATCTCTGAACTCAGTTTCCTCAAAAGTGCAACGAGGAAGATAATTCACATCACAGTTCTCACTGAGGGCTATATGTGACTACACATGTAAAAAAAAAAAGCCTTGAATCAGTCCTGCCCTATAGTATGTGCTCAATAAATGTAATTTCTGTATCATTTAAGCCCTCTGAGATTATAACTCTGTAGTTAAAGTTGCAAGTTGTAATTCTTCAGTGCAAGCATGACACCAATAGGGAAGAAAGTATGCCTAAGGCAAGGTACTGTCAGTATTTCAGTGAGCTAGGAAAGACTCTTCCACTATCATCCTAGAAGTAAGTGTTTGACCGGATAACAAACGTAAGTCATTTGTACCCATGGCTCTTTAAATACCATTCCTTAATCAAATGTATTTAAATCAATTCCCAAAAAGAAAATCAAATGTATTCAAATTGATTCCTTAAAAGAAAGATCTGAGAACTCCTCAGACAAGTCATCAAACTGGCTTGTTTACACTCAAGCAGGAAGGTCAAAGTTCCAGGTAAAGACTCTCCTTTCTAGAGCTCAGCATAACTCCAGGGCAGCAGACCATACACATAGTTTGAAGCACTGAACAAATGGAATGTCTGAAATGATAATGTGGAAACAGAAACTGCAAACACAGCAGGTAATTTAATTTAAAGAAAAACATTTAACAAGCCACCGAAAGCTTTCTAGGCACATGTGGTTTTTTAATGCAGAAAGGAATACATTTAAAGAACAGGCAAGTAAAAAACTATCAAAATATGTTTTAAAACATTACTTACGGAGCTTATTAGCACTAAAACCAAGGTCTTACTCTCCTCCTTTACCAGGTTGCAGGTCCTAATGATAAAATGTAATTTTAATACTGATGTAACCCAGTAAACAATCCCCTAAATCTTTGAGATTTTTTTCTTTCTCTGTCTCACATACAAACACAGTTACACATCTTCCATGTACTGGTAATATGTTTCCTTCTCACCCTCCTCCTACACTATAAAAATGTAACTCCTTCAAGAAATAACCTTCCTAAGTATTTTTCTTTTGTTGATCGCTGTAATGGGTTTCGGAAAGCACAAGGTGGCAGAAGTACATTAGAAATGCCACTGGAATAAGCTCTTGGATATCATGGAAAATGAAGCAACAATTCATTTTTTATAAAAAAAAATTCCATTATAAGAACAAATATGCTCAATAAAGTTTGGGAAACATGACAGTAAAAGAGGAAAGAGAACTCTATCACCCAGAGATATGTTTAATTCTTCTTCCTACTATGATTTATAGTTGTCATTGTACTAATTTGCAACTTTATGTTCTCCCTTTTAAAATTTAACAAGGTGAGCACTTTGAAACCTTATGTTTTCATAAATCTCCTTTTTCAAAAAATAAGGCACCTGCGTGTGTCCATATTTTTGTAAACCCTTTTAAAAGATCATCTGCCATGTGGCTTATTAATCTAGCCATTTTCCTATTAGCAACAATTACTTTAAGTGAAACATTATCAATAGTGCCTGAGACAGTAAATTTACATTTTTAAGATGCCATTTCCAAAAAGAAAAACAAAAGACAAAAAAGCCTGTTAACACAATCAGAACTGAACAAATGAAATTGTAACCATCTCTTTCCATCTAAAAAAGAGAATGAAATGATGGCATTCCTTTCTGTTCAAAAAACGCATTCACATTAAGACCTTTGTAACTCCAGTAAAAAAAGGGCACAATATATTATTTCTTAAGCTGGCTTGTATGTACTTTGATACTATTTTATTTTTCACACATGTATCTATAGTGCATAATATGTATAGTATGTGCATACGTGTTTGTAAATGTATGTTTATGTGTAATTTTTCATGGAGAAACTATTACCAAACAGTACGATGTTTTAAATACGTAAGTATTGCTGAGGCAGCCAGAAGTCATTTTTACTTTTAGAAGACTGCCACTAACTAGATTTGCTCCTGAAAAATTAACCAAAGCCAAGATTTATTTACTGCTTTTGAATTATTAGTCTGAATGCTGAAAAGAACTGTATAAAATCATTCAGTGTAGTTACCGATCCTAGGCAGATGAAAAATCATTATTCCCCTCTGTTTAGCCAAGTGAAATCTTCACCAACATCAGGTCATAACTGGAATGCAGGGTACTTAGGACCTTAGACAGCAAGTACTAAAAAAATTTCACATTACCTGCCATGTTTCAGTGCCTTAACTCAAACCTTTAATACAACACAGGTTAAATATGAGAAATTAGAAAAACATGAAGACTTTTCTCCCTTTTTAAATGAAAACTTAATCTGTTCTATTAAATGAGCAAAATACTTCCATGGGAGAGGAAATTCAATTGTCAGGTACATCTATTACATTCCAGAAACTCCTGAATGTTAAGTCTTGATTCTCTCCTTTGTAAGAACTTACTAGACAATCATCTGAAATTTTCTTCAAGGAACAATCCTATTCATGATTCCCCAGGGCCCAGTCACAACTTTAAATTAAAGGGGCTCTCGCTCTGATGGCTTCACTTGCTCCCCTCTGGTTTCCTGCTTCCCAGGTAGCTTTGAAGGAGTTTTCCATTTTATTCAAATGCTTTCAGCAGTTTAGAGAGGGGATTTCCTGAACTCTGAGCTCCAAGGTTAAGTTTTCAGTGGTCTGATGCATTGCAAGTTGGAGATAATTAAAGGGGAAAAAAGTCAGCTTAAATAATTACTGCAGGAACTTACTAAAGAGAAGAAATGTTGACAAAGTACAGTAAGCAACAAAAGATTGAGTCTGGATAATCTGACTATTAACATAGTGTCAGAAACTTGTTTTGTCTTCCTAGTTGCTGAGGTTTACCAAAGATTGGGCTTATCCATTTCCAGAGCCCTGGAGAAAATTAAAAAACATAAGCTAGATTAACTTAATATGTCTTGTCTATGAAGCATCCACATTTTAAAAGCCTGGAGATTCTGGCTTGGGAAAGCTAGAAAAGTAAACACCATCTGTGATGACAAAAGAAGTTAAATCTTTCCTTTGCTGAATTTTGTCCCTGAACTTCTAATAATAACTTAGGCTTTGGCCCACAGCACTATTCCTTACAGAAAGTGCTTATCATTAAACAAGAATAGTTTCCCCTATTTTTGTTTATTTGTCTTTCCTCTATTTCTATTCTTTCCCACATAGATTAAACCAAAATAAGATTAACCAGACCTAATTTGATTTCAATCCAAGCCACACACCCTATGTATTCCATTCCAAATCAAGTTTAATTTACTGACTTCCTTGAGTTCCCAACTGAACGACCTACTGGAATTCATGAAATAGGTCACAGAATAATATTGCAGGCCAAAAAAGGAATGTGAAAAACACAAACAAGCCTGGAAACAGGCTGACCCAAAGACATGACTTGGTTAAGATGTTTCTTGTGAAATTCAAATGATAAAATATAAAATCTTCCAACGGGAAAGGCAGCCAATGGAGAAACAGATGTGTTTGCATGGAAGTATTATTCGTTTATTTATTTATTCAACAAATACTTATTGACCACCTATTATACAATGAGACCCTGCAAACTCACATACTTGGTAATAGCAGGAGACCTCAGCAGAGCATTCACTTTTCTGATGCCCAGTTCTGTACTGAAGCCCCTCTCCCCGCTGCCTCCAGTATTCTTTCTGCAGATTGTAAGATCTATGAACAGAAGCTTTACTTTTTATTTCCTTTTATGTTTTGGTAATTTAGAAGCTGATTTTAAAATCTCCCTTTTGATTCTTGCAACCTTGGATTCTTTTCATCAAAAGGATTTTACACTGTTTTTTAACCTTCTTTCGAAGTCAAGATTTACCTCTAAAGGATAAAAACAATTTCAGTTGCTAACAGTGTAAGAGTAATAATCTAACAGGTATATATAGTTTTATACCAGTGATAAGCCACTAATATTGTTATAGCTCATCTTATCAATTACATAAAGTCTTTGGTTCTCAAAATTACCCTTATGTAATAGAAGGAGAGATATTATGACCATTTTATAGATTAGGAAGTGGAGACTCAGGAGGGGGAAATGACACATCTGAAATTATTTATTAAGTGGTGAATTCAAATCTTAAAAATACCTGGTAAGTGTTCCTCTCTACTTTTCCTCAGTTTAAGTTTAAAACATAAGCTTCTGTCTGTCTCCTGCTAGGGAGGGACTGGGACTCTGTTAGGCTACAACCGCATTAAGAGGCCCTCCCTGTGATTCCAAAGACTTCTGCTTAGTGCTAAATCTTTGATTTTGCTTTAACAACATATCATCTGCCCCATTTGGTTTAAAAACAAAAATTAAACACATGAAAGCAGCAGGCTACAGATGTATCAGACTTCTGCAAATAGAAAAAAAAAAGTTCACTTCTCTTCTCAGTGACAATGAGACAGGGACCATGGGCTTAGACAGAGTAGGGGGAGGGCCTCCGGAAAAATCAAGGCAAGATATTTACAGTCAGAGCAATATAACTACATGCAAGGAAACCCCCTACCAAAACTCTGTGTTAAACATTAAGCTCTAGAGTCATTCTTCAGTGAGATCAGTTGATACTCCCCAGAAAAAGGAAAGTAGCCCATGTTTTTATTATGATAAATGTTTGTAATCATGTGTAAGATTCACTTTAGCATGCTAAAAGGGACTTATCTCATCAAGGACAAACATCCTAAGGCCACTTTTAACAAGTCCA
>JAVSCE010006384.1:0-28670 GCA_032199065.1 Smutsia gigantea
AAAGACATACACAGACTAAAAAAAAAAAAAAAAAAAAAGATATTTCATGCAAACAACAAAGAGAAAAAAGCAGGTGTTGCAGTACTTGTATCAGACAAAATAGACTTCAAAACGAAAGTAGCAAGAGATAAAGAAGGACATTACATAATGATAAAGTGGTCAATCCAAAAAGAGGATATAACCATTTTAAATATATATGCACCTAACACAGGGGCGCCCAGCATACATGTGAGACAAATACTAACAAAATTAGGAAATAGACAGCAATGCATTCATCTTGGGGAGACTTCAACACACCACTCACTCAGAAGGACAGATCAACCAGACAGAAAACAAAGTAAAGACAGAGACACTGAACAACACACTAGAACAGATGGACCTAACAGACATCTACAGAACTCTACACCCAAAAGCAACAGGATACACATTCTTCTCAAGTGCACATGGAACATTTTCAGAATGAATACATACTAGATACAAAAGAACCTCAGTAATTTCAAATATTGAAATCCATACAGCAACTATAGTCGTGTAAAACTGAAATAAATTTTGAAAAGAAAATCAAAAGAAGACTCCATGATACTGTGAGACTTTTAACAACACTCTCCTAATTAATCAATGGGTTAATGACCAAATCAAAACAGAAATCAAAGAATATATGGAGACTAATGACAACAACAACACAAAGCCACAGCCTCTGTGGGACGCAGCAAAGGCAGTTCTAAGAGGAAAGTATATTGCAATCCAGGCCTATTTAAGAAGGAAGAACATTCCCAAATGAATAGTCTAAAGACACAATTACTGAAATTGGAAAAAGAAGAACAAATGAGGCCCAAAGTCACCAGAAGGAGGGACATAATAAAGATTAGAGAAGAAATAAATAAAATTGAGAAGAAGAAAACAATAGAAAAAATCAATAAAACCAAGAGCTGGTTCTTTGAAGAAATAAACAAAATAGATAAACCCCTAGCCAGACTCATTAAGAGAAAAAGAGAATCTACACACATAAACACAATCAGAAATGAGAAAGGAAAAATCACGACAGACCCCACAGAAATGCAAAGAATCATAAGAGAATATTATGAGAATCTATATACAACAAGCTGGAAAACATAGAAGAAATGGACAACTTCTTAGAAAAATACAACCTTCCAAGACTGACCAAGCAAGAAACAGAAAAACTAAACAGACCAATCACCAGCGACGAAATCGAATTGGTAATCAAAAAACTACCCAAGAACAAAACCCTGGGCCTGATGGATTCACCTCTGAATTCTACCAGACATATAGAGAAGAAATAACACCGATTCTCCTTAAAGTTTTCCAAAAAATAGAAGAAGAGGGAATACTTCCAAACTCATTCTTTGAAGCCAGCATCACTCTAATACCAAAACCGGGCAAAGACCTCACCAAAAAAGAAAATTACAGACCAATATGCCTGATGAACGTAGATGCAAAAATACTCAACAAAATATTAGCAAACCGAATTCAAAAATACATCAAGAGGATCATACACCATGATCAAGTGGGATTCATCCCAGGGATGCAAGGATGGTACAACATTCGAAAAATCCATCAACATCATCCACCACATCAACAAAAAGAAGAACAAAAAACCACATGATCATCTCCATAGATGCTGAAAAAGCATTTGACAAAATTCAGCATCCATTCCTGATTAAAACTCTCAACAAAATGGGTATAGACGGCAAGTACCTCAACATCATAAAGGCCATATATGACAAACCCACAGCTAACATCATACTTAACGGCGAGAAGCTGAAAACTTTTCATCTAAGATCGGGAACAAGACAGGGATGCCCACTCTCTCCACTATTATTCAACATAGTACTGGAGGTCCTAGCCACGGCAATCAGACAAAACAAAGACATACAAGGCATCCAGATTGGTAAAGAAGAAGTCAAATTGTCACTATTTGCAGATGACATGATACTGTACATAAAAAACCCTAAAGACTCCACCTCAAAACTACTAGAACTAATATATGAATTCAGCAAAGTTGCAGGATACAAAATTAACACACAGAAATCTGTTGCTTTCCTATACACTAATGATGAACTAACAGAAAGAGAAATCAGAAAAACAATTCCATTCACAATTGCATCAAAGAATAAAATACCTAGGAATAAACCTAACGAAGGAAGTGAAAGACCTGTACTCTGAAAACTACAAGACACTCCTAAGAAATTAAAGAGGACACTAACAAATGGAAATTCATCCCATGCTCTTGGCTAGGAAGAATAAATATTGTCAAAATGGCTATACTACCTAAAGCAATCTACAGATTCAATGCAATCCCTATCACAATACCAACAGCTTTCTTCAATGAACTGGAACAAATAATTCTAAAATTCATATGGAACCACAAAGACCCCGAATAGCCAAAGCAATCCTGAGAAGGAGGAATAAAACAGGGGGAATTACACTCCCTGACTTCAAGCTCTACTACAAAGCCACAGTAATCAAGACAATTTGGTATTGGCACAAAAACAGACCCACAGACCAGTGCAACAGAATAGAAAATCCAAACATTAACCCAAACATACACAGTCAATATTTGATAAAGGAGCCTTGGATATACAATGGGGAGATGACAGCCTCTTCAGCAGCTGGTGTTGGAAAACTGGACAGCTACATGTAAGAGAATGAAACTGGACTACTGTCTAGCCCCATACACAAAGGTAAACTCAAGGTGGATCAAACACCTGAACGTAAGTCATGAAACCATAAAACTCTTAGAAAAAAACATAGGCAAAAATCTCTTGGACATAAACATGAGCAACTTCTTCATGAACATATCTCCCCGGGCAAGAGAAACAAAAGCAAAAATGAACAAGTGGGACTATATCAAGCTGAAAAGCTTCTGTACAGCAAAGGACACCATCAGTAGAACAAAGACATCCTACAGTATGGGAGAATATATTCATAAAAAATGTATCTGATAAAGGGTTGACATCCAAAATATATAAAGAACTCATGCACCTTAACAAACAGAAAGCAAATAATCCAATTAAGAAATGGGCAGAGGACATGAATAGACACTTCTCCAAAGAAGAAATTCAGATGGCCAACAGGCACATGAAAAGATGCTCCAAATCGCTAATCATCAGGAAATGCAGATTAAAACCACAATGAGATATCACCTCACACCAGTGAGGATGGCCAACATCCAAAACACAAACAACAACAAATGTTGGCGAGGATGTGGTAAAAGGGAACCCTCCTACACTGCTGGTGGGACTGCAAATTAGTTCAACCATTGTGGAAAGCAGTATGGAGGTTCCTCAAAAAACTCAAAATAGAAATACCATTTGACCCAGGAATTCCACTCCTAGGAATTTACCCTAAGAATGCAACAGCCCAATTTGAAAAGGACAGATGCACCCCTATGTTTATTGCAGCACTATTTACAATAGCCAAGAAATGGAAGCAACCTAAGTGTCCATCAGTAGATGAATGGATAAAGAAGATGTGGTACATATACACAATGGAATATTATTCAGCCATAAGAAGAAAACAAATGCTACCATTTGCAACAACATGGATGGAGCTAGAGGGTATTATGCTCAGTGAAATAAGCCAAGCCGAAAAAGACAAGTATCAAATGATTTCACTCATATGTAGAGGATAAGAACAAAGAAAAAAACTGAAGGAACAAAACAGCAGCAGACTCACAGAACCCAAGAACGGACTAATAGTTACAAAAGGGAAAGGGACTGGGGAAAATGGGCGGAAAGGGAGGGATAAGAGGGAAAAAGGGGCATTACGATTAGCAAATGTAATGTTGGGGGGGCACGGGGAGGGCAGTACAGCTCAGAGAAGACAAGTAGTGATTCTATAGCATCTCTACGCTGATGGACAGTGACTGTAATGGGGTTGGTGCGGGGGACCTGATGAAGGGGTAGTTTAATAATCGTAATATTGCACATGTAATTGTAAATTAATGATAATAAAATAAATTATATTAAAAAAAAAGACTTAGGGCACCTGCCGCAGCTCAGCATTCACCTGTCCAAGGGGCAGGCCCCTGCTTCCCCCCTAAGCTCCTATGAGGATGCGGAAACTTCAGCCCCCTTCCCTGTGTCCAGAGGCTTTCCTAGAGAAGAGCAGAGGAGGAGGCTGACTTCTGAGTGCCCGGCCCTTACCTGACATTCATGCAAGCAGAAAGCTGAGTTATCTGAAGAGACAGTGCAAATAACTGGGCGGGATTAACATCTACAGTTTAAACAAAATTTGTACCCACTGCCACCCCCACATTTTCCAATTCCCCAGCCATGTGGGGACGTATGAGGAAATCTGAAACGTTATCATAAAATAAAGAAGCTGCATCTCTTTGTACATCTGAGTGTATACAGTATGAGTGAATATTCAGCATTGTTACAATTAGGAGTTAAATGAAGATTGAATGCACTAAATTATTCTCAGTGTAACTCAGTGGATACAGGATAAAGCTGAACTGAGAAACTTGTCTTCAAAATGTGTGGCGTTATTTCGAATTACTAAGAGTAAGAACTGTCCTCAGCTATTATCAGACCATCTTCCTACAATGACATTAAAGCAGACTTCAGAATATAGTGCTATTTTAAGAGTCTTCATATATTTATTAAGATCCAAACAAGTGGATTGATTACCACTATTGAAATCCTTTCAAAGAAACAGAGCACCATAAAAAATCTGTACAAACATTCCTGAATTGTGTGCTTCCCCTCTTGTTCTTTAACCATCTATTGTCATTACTGTAATTTCCCCCCTTCCTCTATGATTGGCTAATTCTAAGCAAGTTGGAGAAAATTTGCTTCCATTCAGAATATGGTATTTTTTGTTTTGGAGTTCACTGTATAATCATACATACAGTTCCTTAGTTACTATGCTACATTTCTGGGCTTCACTTATTTACTTATTCCACAGGAATTGAGTATTTCCTAGGTGTACAGCTTGTAGTAAACACCCGGTGCGGACTGCGACACAAATGAGTTTACAGCTTAGCAGAGGAATTTGGGGCCTTTCCAGAGGCTCCTTGATTGGGTGCCAGCACAGAACAACAAACGAATGAATTCAACTATCTTCTGTCAATCCAGAAATTTACAAATATTTAAAACAATGCGTCTGCTTTCACTATTTTTTTTTTGTTTTAGTAACTACAGTTATTTTTATTAAAATATTTATGTTTCATATGCTGTGGGTAAAGTGGGGTTCCTATGGCCAGGATCCTCACTGAACTTAAACCACCTGATGATGTAACTGGCCTGTTGCTATGCTACTGCTTCCACACCTTTAGGAAATAAGCCATTATTGTGTTAATGTAAGGAGTTCCGCCCAGGGCTCAGCCAGGGACTGGGTGGTGGGGCTGGAAGGCTGTAGGAGAGTGGAGCAGAGGCTGGAGTGGGGCAGTGCTGAGGGACTGACCTGCCACCTTGAAATAAAGTTGGGTATAACCTTTTCACCCCAAAAACCCTTTGCTGTAAAAATCTTTGGTCACAGTGAATCTATAGCGAATTTGCCTGGGGCTAAACTCATTTGCAAGACAATTGGCGAAATCGGCAGGGTTCCTTGTTGACCAAGGAAAAGGACAGGCTGCCCTTATGGGAGGGGTGCTTCAGCGGGCTGCCCCTGTGAATGGGGAGACAGTGGATCATCCCCCAGTGGGTATGTGGTCTGAGGTGGCTTGCCTCCTAGTGGACTGGGCCCCACCCCAGGACTGGAGGCAAGTGGAGGTGACACCTGAAGCTGTAGAGGTGGCCCTTCGTATAGTAAGCAGATCCTTTGAGAAGCAGAGTGCCCGTGAGGCAGCGGGGACTGTGGGTTGGCTGCTTCTCACAGTATTAAAAAAGTCTACAGAGGAGACCCAAGAAATGGCAGCATGAGAACACGAGCTGCAAACTTCTGTGGATTCCCTGAGGAAGGAGATGGCTTTGATGCGAGAGGAGGCGGCACGAGAATGCCAGCTGCAAATGTCTGTGGATTCCCTGAGGAGGGAGATGGCTTTGATGTGAGAGGAGGCAGCACGGGAGCGCCGGCAGCAAGGAGCCATTGGAGACGAGACGGCAGTGCTGCCAGGTGTTCTGAAGGAGGAAGAGGCCATCAAGGAAAAAGACGATCTCCTGAGGGAAGCACAGGCGGAGGCGGTATGAGAACATCAGCTGGGAAGCACTGAGCTGAAAGTAAGAGACCTTCTGAAGACTGAGGTAGCATTACTGCGAGGTACAGTAGAAAAGGTAAAGGTTGTAACAGAGGAGGAACTCAGGGGAGGGGAGAGAAAGGTGCCATCAGCCCCAGTAATGGAGGAGCTGGGGAAGGATGAAGGGGTGATGCCAGAGGCACTGGCACCTACTGTATTGAAAGCATGCCCAGTGGTTGTAAAGAAAATAAAGGCCCAGCAGCTGAAGGTTCCCCAAGGAGAGGAGCAGCCCCCTCCCCAGGTCGTGGAGCACTCTATGGCCCGCCCCTATACTCAGGCTGAGCTGGTGGATTTGGGCTCCCGGTTTAGGCAGAAGCCCTCGGAGTCAATATCAGCTTGGCTCCTGCATCTGTGGGACTTAGGGGTGGATGGAATTGTTCTGTCGGGGTCAGAGGCAAAGCTATGGGTGGGTGCCTAGCATGTCTCCTCAGAACTGCCTTCACCACACGTACTCTCAGTCTGAACTCACCTGCAGTGGTCTGCAACCATAGACCCTGTTCTACTGTACCTCGCAGTAATGCTACCTTTCCTCGCAGGAAAGCTGTCTTCCCTGACAGTGCAGCCTGCCTTGAGGCAGCGATTACAAAATGCACATCAGACCCCAGGGAGTCACTCCCTCCTCGACTGGCTCATGGCTGCACTTCGTGCTGTGTGGTCCAATCCGGGTGATCTACCATCCTCTCCTGTTAGATGGCAGACATATGCTGAACTCCAACAGGTGCTACGAGAGCTAGGCATGAGAAATACCATCTATAGTCCAGAGAATTATGCCCAGATGAAGAGGTATTCACTACTGGGATGAGGAATATTGTACTTCAAACGGCTCCTACATCCCTCTTTGGGTCTCTAGTGGCCATTCTTTCCCCTCACTTAGGGCATCCCATAAGCAAGGTGACATGTACAGTAGCAGACTTAGGAGAGGCTGACGCCACGAGAATTCAGAAAGAAGTAAGACCTGTTGCTCACAAGAAGAATTTACAGGACCCCATGAAGGTTATGAGGACCCAGATGTGGGTTGATTTATTATGGGCAGGAGCAGATGGAAACAAATTAGATGCGAAGTCACATAGGATCTTACTAGAGCTATGGCAACAGCTGAAACCAGAGCAGCAGTTCCAGCCATTAAGACCAAAGAGGCAGAGGTCAGAGACAGAGCAAGAAGTCCAGCCTGTATGTTTGCAAGACTTCCTGCTGGAGAGCGAGCCAACCTCACTTGAGCCCACACAGGAAGATGATTGGGGAACACGGTTTGACTGAGGGGAAGGTCACGGTATTTGCCCTGAGGGACCAGGGGGGGACCAGAGACCACATGTTGAAATAGCTGTCTATTGGTCCCCAGTGAACATACAACCTGTCCTGGCTCTGGTGGACACTGGGGCTGAATGTTCACTGGTTCATGGTAACCCTGAGTGGTTCCCTGGGACCCCCACTATCATAGATGGATACAGGGAGAATGCTATCAGAGTAAAAAAAGCCAAAATTCCTTTGGGAATAGGGCATCTACCCCCAAAAGAGTATACCGTGTATATATCTCCTATCCCTGAGTATATTTTGGGGATTGATATCCTGCAGGGTCTATGGTTGCGGACCACTGCAGGTGAGTTCAGACTGAGAGTACATGTGGTGAAGGCAGTTCTGAGGAGACATGCTAGGCACCCACCCATAGCTTTGCCTGTGACTCAGTGGGTGACTAATACCAAACAGTACAAACTGCCTGGAGGGCATAAAGAGTTTGGAGAAACTCTCCAGTAGCTGGAAAAGGTAGGTATTATAAAGCCCACCCATAGTCCATTCAATTCCCCAGTGTGTCCAGTAAAAAAGCCAGATGGCTCCTGGCATATGACTGTGGATTACAGAGAACTGAATAAAGTCATACCCCCTATGCATGCTGCTGTCCCCTCTATTTCAGGCTTGATGGATACCCTCAGCCATGAACTAGGAACATATCATTATGTGGTAGATCTTGCTAATGCCTTCTTTTCCATTGACATTGAGCAGGAAAGTCAGGAACAGTTTGCGTTCACGTGGGAAGGATGGCAATGGACTTTTACTCTCCTCCCACAGGGATACCTCCACATCCCCACCATCTGTCATGGGCTTATAGCCCAGGACTTGGCTACATGGGAGAAACCACCAGTGGTGCGGCTGTACCATTATACTGATGAGGTCATGCTCACGTCTGATTCTCTTTCAGATCTAGAAGGTGCAGCACCTAGACTGCTGCAACATTTACAGGAGAAAGGATGGGCTGTGAACAGCACCAAGGTTCAGGGACCTGGTTTTTCTGTCAAATTCTTGGGGGTCGTCTGGTCGGGTAAGACCAAAGCGATACCAGAAGCAGTTTTAGGTAAAGTCCAGGCCTTTCCTACCCCCACAACTGTAGCATTGCTACAGGAGTTTCTGGGTCTTCTAGGCTACTGGAGAGTGTTTATCCCGCACTTGACACAAACTCTGAAGCCCTTATACCGGTTGGTACGAAAGGGTGTCAGGTGGGACTGGGATGAGACATGTACATCTACCTTTACTACAGCAAAACGGGAAGTCAAGGGCGTGCAGGCCTTGAGTGTGATAGGCCCATCAAGGCCCTGTGAGGTAGACGTTCATGTCACTGAAGACGGTTATGGCTGGGGTCTCTGGCAGCAGCTTGAACGAACTCATAAACACGTTGGATTCTGGTCACATCTCTGGAAAGGGGCAGAGGTATGATACACTTTGATAGAAAAACAGCTGGCTGCCATGTATCACACTGAAATGGCCCCGATAAAGGTACTAACCACCTATCCCATTTTGGGGTGGGTACGAGACTGGACCCAAAAGCGAGGGAGTGGCGTGGCACAAAGACCCACACTAGCCAAGAGGGGTGCTTACCTACAGCATCGTAGTGCCCTTTCTAGTAGCCCCTTGAGTGAAGAAGTCCAACTTGTGTTGGGGCTGGTGACATATACTAGTAAAAAGCGGGAAGAACTTGCTTTTGAACCATTAGTAGCAGAGAGTCCCTATCGGGAGGGAAGAGCCCCTATACCCAAAGATGCATGGTACACAGATGGCTCCTGCCGTGGGCAGCCCCCAAAATGGAGGGTCATAGCTCTCCATCCTAAGACTGAGACAATATGGATGGAAGATGGTGAAGGGGAAAGCAGCCAATGGGCAGAGTTGCGGGCCATGTGGCTTGTGATCAGCCAGGAGCCCTCCCCTATAGTTGTCTGCACTGACAGCTGGGCTGTCTATTGGGGCTTGACCCTCTGGCTACCAACCTGGTACCATGCCAACTGGCTGGTTGGTCACCGACCCCTTTGGTGGCAAGAATTGTGGCAAGACTTATGGGCCTGTGGTCAGACTAAAATAATTACAGTATACCATGTGACAGGTCATTTGCCACTGGCATCACCAGGAAATGATGAAGCAGATAAATTGGCCCAGATACATTGGTTAGAAGGCAAGCCCGCCTCTGATGTAGCCCAATGGCTACATCAGCGTTTGCTGCATGCAGGACAAAAGACAATGTGGGCTGTACCCGGTCAGTGGGGCTTGCCTTTGACCTTCGAAGAAGTTAGTAGAGCCCAGCAGGAGTGTGTCCTGTGCTCCAAGAGGGACTTACACCAAGTTCCACAGCAACATGGGACAATAGCTAAGGGGCCTATACCCCTTGTCAGGTGGCAGACAGACTATTTTGGGCCTCGACCTGTGTCAGAAGGATATTGGTATGCAATGACCTGTGTGGACACAGCTACTGAACTTCTGGTTGCTTTTCCTACTCATTGTGCAGACCAGCAGACAACCAAAAGAGGCCTTGAGAGTCTCTGCTGCCTATGACCGGCCGACCACAGGTTATTGAGAGTGATCAGGGCACCCATTTTACTGGATGTACACTGCAAGAATGGGTGCAACAGCTGGAAATCAAGTGGAAGTTTCATGTGCCATACAATCTTACCACAGCAGGCATGATAGAGAGGCACAATGGCTTGTTAAAATCTGGACTAAAGTCAGATACCAATAGTCTGGGGGGATGGTCAGTCCACTTATCGACCATGCTACGACGTTTGAATGAGAGACCCGGAAAGGGAACCTTAAGCCCCGTAGACATGTTAACACATATGGCTGCCTCCTTTATACAACTGCAAGTGCAAACCAAGGAAGAATCACTGAAGCCGAGGTTTGGCCACCAGAATAACATCTTGCTGCCAGCACCAACTGCACTGAATCCTGGAGACTCCATTGAGTGGACATGGCCTTGGGCCTTTTGACACATGGACCAACGATGGCTGGCTCTCCTGGCACCTTGGGGACAAGGTCTGGAAGCTGGCCTCCTGTGTATTCCTGGAATAACAGCAGAGTGGCCACCAAAGGTCACAGTAGTATATCCTGAACGACCAGAAGGTAGGAGCATCTTACCGGGGAGTTTTGTTTTATCATTTTGACCAGTGCTTGCCCCTCCAGTAGCACTATATATAGACCCTTCAGTAACCCCCGCGGGGAGAGGAGTAAAAGTATGGTATACTAGACCTGGAAGGGAGCCCCTTCCTGCTACAGTCCTATCACAGCACCACTCTCTTGCATGCATCCTACCTGATGGACAAGATTTGCCTATGTTGGTGGCATTAAAACATGTGTCTTATTGCCCCTAAAGTCTTTGTTATTAAGAACCTCCTCTGGCTTGAGGATTATTATAATTTTTGTTACCTGTATCTTAATTTTTATTATCTCTAAGTTGTTGTTAGCCTCTGTTGCTGTGTGGAATCTGGTTACAGTGCTCCAGCTTTCTCACACAGGGACCATTGCGGAAGATGGAAAGCGTGTAGATTGTAAGGTGAGAATCCTGGAGGGGTGGAGTGTGGGTAAAGTGAGGTTCCTATGGCCAGGATCCTCACTGAACTTAAATGGCCTGTTGCTAGGCTACCGCTTCCACACCTTTAGGCAATAAGCCATTATTGTGTTAATGTAAGGAGTTCCGCCCAGTGCTCTGTGGGAGACTGGGTGGCGGGGCTGGAAGTCTGTAGGGGAGCAGAGCAGAGGCTGGAGTGGTGGCAGCACCGAGGGACTGACCTGCAACCTTGAAATAAAGTTGGGTATAACCTTTTCACCCCAAGAACCCTTTGCTGTAAATTTCTTTGGTCACAGTGAATCTATAGCGAACTTGCCTGGGGCTGAAACTCATTTGCAAGACATATGCATTTTTATATTTACATGGGCTTCTAGTTTTATTTTTAAATGGGTCAATACATATTTTTAAAGATTTCAGCTCAACTCTAGTACAGTAAATAGCTATAGATATGGCCCACATAAACAAATGTCTTTGAGCGTCTTAATCATTTTTAAGAGTGTAAAAGAATGCTGACACCAAACCTTTGCGAACCGCTGGTACAGAGGAAGGAATATTGGAGTTGGATTTGGAAGGCTCCGGCTCCGGCTTTCCCTCTGCCATTTATCACCTCTGTACAAAGGGAAGCCATCAAAGTACACCAAGTCTTGGCTTCTCACTAACAGGAGGATAGGATCACCTCTGACCCCTAGGTGTAACCAAATGAGGTAAAGCATGTGAGACTGCCCAGGTCAGGAGAGTCTCTCACAATATTGGATGGGTAATAGATCCAGCTTATGCCAAAATGAAGTGAATATATTTGCCTTAGAATTTTAAAAATGTGTGTTGAAATCATTCATGTACGTGGTAAAAAAAAAAAATTCCAAGTATTCCAGAAGGAATTTTTGTGGGGAAAACATCTCCTGGCTTGTAGCCCATCTCCCACTCCCCAGAAGTAAATATCCACCCTTATCTGTGGCTGTTTTTTCAGTTACCACTGCAACTCTAAATATAGGCGTGATCCTCTATTTCTTGATTAGCAATTTTAGAGTGGGTCAAAAAGGTCCCTGCTGTTAAAGATGAAGATACAGCTTATTTCTTTATCCCTAATTAGATGCTAATATATCATTTTCAATATAAAAAAAATAGGATAATTAGGCCTCTACTTACTGCCCCACTACATTTTTCCCCTTTTCTACTGTACTCCCTTTAGACAATCTCCTGACTCCACCCTGTGAAAGAAGATACAATTTTATTAGCCTTTCCTCGTCCTTTTCTCCTTCCCTATTTCTGACAATGTACTGTCACATTGTTACCGATTTTTATTCTGTATCAACTTATTTTTCCCACCTATATGTTGATTGAATTATCAATGCATAGCATTTGCATTGCTGTGACTTTGCAAACACTGTTCATTGCGTGTTCTTCTCTACAGGCTCAGGGCCAGGTGAGAACTTTGTACCACATGAACAAGGTTTCCAGCCTTAAAGGCAAATGTATTTTTTATTTTACTTATACATTCCGTGATCCTTGGTGGCTGTTCATACTCCAACAACAGAGTATAATGACTGGCAGGCTTCTGGGTAACTTCCAACTTCCCAAATTGGGGCATGACCTGCGTCATAGGAATTTCAGTCCATTTCTCTTCCTTGGGGCATGAGGATAAAGGTCAGGCTGGTGTGTAAGGGTGTTGTTCTCCATTGAAGAGTGAAGGTGGAGGTGGGGTGACAAGTGCAACTATTCTTTAAAGAGTTCTTTAATTAAGTCCCCACATTTCAGGACCATTCTGAACTCTGCTCTCTGTTCCCACAGACGGAGAGCCCAGAGCCTTCCCATGGTTCTGCTTGTAACTCTGACTCTGGAACCCTTCTTTTTGAGGGTAATCAGGGGCTTCTTCTCTCATCAACATGCTTCCTTCCGCAAAGTCCACATATTTGTTGATCTTTTTCATATGTTGATAGCTCCTTCCCTTTCTTTTTACTCTGATAGGCTGCTTCTTTTGATTTTTTCCCTTCCCTTTTCACTTCTTTATGGTCATTTCAATAGGATCTCGGGAAGGAGGACAGGCAAATATATATGCTCAACCATTGTATCAGGAACCCATATGTCTCTTAAAAAGCTGCTTTAAGGATTGATGGACTAGTCATGGTATCTTCAAGTTTAATGTTTCAAGGAATTTGGAAGCTAAATCCCAGAACATTAAAATATATTTCCCTGATCATTTTTCTTATTTCTTTTTGTTATTATGTTGACTGTGGCTCGTGTTTGTGGATGATTAAACTTAAAAGGTGTCTTCAAGGATAAATGATGAAAAGATTTATTTAATACCATAAAACTGGTGGACGAGGAAAAATTCATTTGCAGCCATCTCAAAAACGCAAATGTAATATGTGATATATGTGATTTCTGTATTAAGTTCACAAATTTCTTTTAGTGGAACATCCTAGGACACGGAAAGCAGAGCTTTATGGTTAAAAGCATCCTAGGGAGGAAATGACCAAGGTTTCACTGGTCACCAAGAGTATAAATACACAATGTTTATAACCTAGTAAAGATGAAGTAAAAATAAATCAGGACACTTCCATGCAGAAGCCATGAAAAATGTTAGACATTATTTGAAGGTTGAACTCACACTTTTAGGGCATCATCACTAATTAATTATATACACCTGATCTTTAAATATCTTGGTTTAAATATTGATTGTTCTTCAGGCTACACTTAAACTACAAATACTGACCACATCTGCCTATATTTTTAATAGCTTTATAGAGGTATGAGTGATATATAATAAATTGCATGTGTTTAAAGTATACAGCTTAATATGTTTTGGCATCAGCATATGCCACAAAATCAACACCACACTCAAGATTAATGAACATACCCATCAACCCCCACAATTTTCTTCTGTCCCTTGGTAACCCATCCCTCTGCCCCTTCCCATCTGTCCTACAGTCTCCAGGAAACCACTGATCTGCTTTCTGCCACTACAGCTTAGTTTGCATTTTCTAGGATTTCATAGAACCATATGTATTTTTTTGGTCTGGCTTTTGTGTCGCAGAATAATTATTTTGCAATTCTGCCATGTGGTTGTTCCATTTTAGGAACATGTATTCTATTGTGAATAAAAAGTTGCTATAGACACGTCTTTGTGTGGACATAGGCTTTCATTTCTCTTGGGCGGGGCCATATGGCAGGTATATATTTAACTTTTAAAGAAACTTGTACTATTTTGCATGCCTACCAGAAGTGGACGAGGGTTCCAGTTCCTCCACATTCTTGTCATCACGTGGAATGCTCAGTCTTTTTAATTTTAGCCATTCTAATGGGTATGTAGTAGTATTTCATTGTGGTTTGAATTTGCATTTCCCTAATGACTAATGATATCATACATCTTTTCAGGTACTCATTTGCCATCCATATATCTTCTTTTGTGGGGTGTCTGTCCAATTCTTTTACCTATTTTTTACTGGGTTATTTGTTTTTATTACTGAATTTGAGAGTTCTTTTATATTCTGAGTACACATCTTTTATCAGTGTGTGACTTGTAAATGTTTTCTCCCAGCCAATAGGTTGTCTTTTCACTCTCTTGCCATCTAGATAATTTTATATTTGTGGTCCTATTTTAGAATTTTTATCTTTTTAAACAATAATGATAATCACATTTATAAGTAGCATATCCAATTCAGTTGCCTTAGAGGGCTATACAGAAAAGCTGAGGCAATGCCTCATTTAAACCTCCATTTCAAAGAAGCAGTTTATTATGGGAAATACAATTCTATATAGCTCACAGAGCTTATTTCCTAAAATTAAAAAATTACGGAAGCTGTAATTGTCATGGGTCTTCCAAGGTGAGTTATATTCTGAGTATAAAAAAATGTATTTAGAATTTCTTAATTGTAAAAATATTTCAGATGTAGAAATTCTTTTAGCTTTCTCTCTCCCTCTCTTCATTTAGGTATTTCTAACCCAAATTATCCTAGTGAAATAATTTACTCAGTCTCTGTCAACCTTTCTGAAGCTATAAAACTCATAATCGTTACATTTGCCACAGAATGTTGGGTTATATTAATCACATGTAGTAATAAATGAAAGGGAGACTATAAACGATGACCATATTTCTTTTACAAGTTCTCTGTATTCTTACAGTGGTATCAAAATTCTGCTAAATTTAATCCTGGAATTAAGGGAAACTGTAGGTAAGGATATTCAAGAAGTTTACTCTGAAGCCAGCATTCTAGACTTGGCTGGCCCCATTCTTCGTACAGTGGGAAGCTGAGCATTCCTGACAACTCAGGAGCTTCATTATCAAAAATCTTTATGGCCCTCATTATCATATTTTCAGGAGCTTGTGAGGATTAAAGTAGATATTTCTCCAAAAACACTTAAGTTGCATGATCTAGATATTCTTTGGAAGTAGCTACTTTATCCTCTATCATGGAAACACCATTCCTCCCTCCTCCCAGCCCCAGTAGCTATGTCAGATACTTGGCTATTTTCTTTCTGCTCTCATCCCTAATTGTTCTGCTTTGTCAAGCCACCATCCTCTTTCTTCTGGATTCTAACCAGAGCCTCCCTCCTCATGTCCTCACCTCCTTTCTTTCCCTCTATCTGTTCATCATCCATGCGGTAGCCAGGAGATGCTTTCAAAATATAAATCTAAACACATTACTTTTTGCTCAGATCTTGGCCATGGCTTTTTATTACATTAAGAATAATGTCCAAGTTTCTTAATGTGACTTTGCAAAGCTCTTCATGTTGGATTTTATACTTAAGGGACTAAGAATACAAGAACATGGGTGATAGAATCAAAAAAGTTCAGAGAGATTCAAGATGGCAGCATGAGAGGTGACACGGAGAACTCCCAAAACCACAAATAGTAAAAAATATAGTTAGTTAATACAACTAACCCTAAAACAGCAAGAAGAAAGAAGGCTGAACCAGACTGCATACAGACCTCACAAACAGAGCAGACCTCAAGAAACAGGGTATCGTACAAAAGCCTTCATCCAGTGGGACCGGAGCCCTTCCCCCACCCCAGCTCTCTGGCGAGAGGAAGAGAAACAGAATGGGGAGGGGGTGGAAACCTGGGACTGCTGAACACCTAGCCCTGGAGATCTGCTTTGTGAGCGGAAGCCTATATTGTGTGGTGCTCTGTTCAATGGGGTGCTCGGATGGGCGAAGGGCCTGGGAGACTGACATTCTGGCCGTTTGTGGAGGACAGGATCCACACCCGGCTGCTCAGTGTCAGAGGAAGGGTGGGCAGTCTAAGAAGCTTCCTAGCAGCAAGAGGCCTGCTGAAGGAGTGGGGTTTGCACGGAGCTTGCTGCACAGGAGAAGGGAGGGCTGGACAAGGTTGTCTGGGTGCACTCTGCCCAGCTGGTTGGAAACTTTGAGGAACTTCAGGTTCTCCAATCCCCTGGCTGCCTACTCAGTTCCGAGGTCCCCCACGGTGACACAAAGCCTGCCGAGCCTTCCTACTGGCCTGCAGGCACCTGCTCCCAAACCGGCAGTCACTGTGCTGATGTCAGGCCAGCCAGAGGGAGGCCCCGCCTACAACAGCTAGAGATGCAAAGCACAGAGGCTTACATGTGTGTGCTTGGCCCACTGGCTCTGACCTGGAGTCAGGCACTGCAGACGGGAATGGGGAAACAGAACTTTCCTCCCCCCAGGCACCAGCTCTGCTCCCCTACAACCCCCAACCTCACTCTAGGGGCTGAGCAGCTCCAGAGACTGGAGTTTCTGCGCACTAGTGGGCACCACACAGAAATACGAAATGTCAAAAGAAAATGGTTCAGACAAAAATCTCACAAACCCCAGAAAAAGGGCCAAATGAAACTGAACTCACTAATCTTCCTGAAAGAGAGTTCAAAATAAAAATTATAAATATGCTTATGGAGGTACGGAAAAATATTCAAGAAAGCAGGAATGAATTTAAGTCAGAGATTCAATCATTAAGAAATTTCATATCTGAAATGAAACATACAATGGAAGGATTTAAAAGCAGATTAGATGTAGTAGAAGAGATGGTAAATGGAATAGAAATTAGAGAAGAGGAATACAAAGAAGCTGAGGCACAGAGAGAAAAAAAAATCTCTAAGAATGAAAGAATATTGAGAGAACTGTGTGACCAATCCAAACGGAACAATATTCGCATTATAGGGGTACCAGAAGGAGAAGAGAGAGAAAAAAGGATAGAAAGTGTTATTGAGAAGTAATTGCTGAAAACTTCCCCAATCTGGGGAAAGAGATAGTCTTTCAAGTCATGGAGGTGCACAGATCTCCCAACACAAGGGACCCAAGGAAGACAACATCAAGACATATAATAATTAAAATGGCAAAGATCAAGGATGAAGACAGACTTTTAAAAGCAGCTAGAGAGAGAAAAAAGATCACATACAAAGGAAAACCCGTCAGGCTATCATCAGACTTCTCAACAGAAACCTTACAGGCCAGAAGGGAGTGGCATGATATATTTAATGCAATGAAGCAGAAGGGCCTTGAACCAAGAATACTCTACCCGGTAAGGTTATCATTTAAATTTGAAGGAGGGATTAAACAATTTTTAGATAAGCAAAAGCTGAGAGAACTTACATCCCACAAACCACCTCTACAGGGCATTTTGGAGGGACTCCTAGATGGAAGTATTCCTAAGGCTAAATAGATGTCACCCAAGGGCTAGCTAGACAAAGAATACAGAATATGATTCATAACATACAAAGAATGGAGGAGGAAGAAAAAGGAGGAAAAAAAAGGAATCTTTAGGTTGTGTTTGTAATAGCATACAAAGTGAGTTAAATTAGATATATAGTAAGGGTATTACCCTTGAACCTTTGCTAAACATGAATCTAAAGCCTGCAATGGCAATACGTACATACCTATTGATAATCACCCTAAATGTCAATTGTCTGAATGCACCACTCAAAAGGCATAGAGTTACTGAATGGATAAAAAAAACAAGACCCATCTATATGCTGCCTACAAGAGACTCACTTCAAACCCAAATACCTACACAGACTGAAAGTAAAGGGATGGAAAAAGATATTTCATGCAACTAATAGAAAAAAGCAGGAGTTGCAGTACTTGTATCAGACAAAATAGACTTCAAAACAAAGAAAGTCACAAGAGACAAAGAAGGACATTGCATAATGATAAAAGGGTCAGTCCAACAAGAGGATATAACTATTATAAATATCTATGCACCCAACACAAGAGCACCTATGTATGTGAAACAACTACTAACACAATTAAAGGGGGAAATAGAAAGCAGTGCATTCATTTTAGGAGACTTCAACACACCACTCACTCCAAAGAACATATCAACCAGATAGAAAATAAATAAAGAGACAAAGGCACTAAACAACATATTACAACAGATGGACCTAACAGACATCTACAGAACACTCATTCCAAAAGCAACAGGATACACATTCTTCTCAAATGCACATGGAACATTTTCAAGAATAGATCATATACTAGGCCACAAAAAGAACCTCAGTAAATTCAAAAAGATTGAAATTGTACCAACCAGCTTCTCAGATCACAAAGGTATGAAACTAGAAATAAATTACACAAAGAAAAAGAAAAAGCCCACAAACACATGGAGGCTTAATAACATGCTCCAAAATAATCAATGGATGAATGACCAAATAAAAACAAAGATCAGTAAATATATGGAGACAAATGACAACAATAATTCAACACCACAAAATCTGTGGGATGCAGCAAAGGCCATGCTAAGAGGGAAATAAATATATTGCAATACAGGCCTACCTCAGGAAAGAAGAACAATCCTAATGAAAAGTCTAAACACACAATTAATGAAACTAGAATAGGAAGAATAAATGAGGCCCAAAGTCAGTAGAAGGAGGGACATAATAAAGATTAAAGCAGAAATAAATAAAATTGAGAAGAATAAAACAGTAGAAAGAATCAATGAAAGCAGGAAAGGGTTCATTGAGAAAATAAACAAAATAGATAAAGCCTTAGCCAGATTTATCAAGAAAAGAAGAGAGTCTACACACATAAACAGAATCAGAAATGAGAAAGGAAAAATCACTACAGACCCCACAGAAACACAAAGAATTATGAGAGAATACTACAAAAAATTATATGGTAACAAAGTGGATAACCTAGAAGAAATGGACAACTTTCTAGAAAAATACAACCTTCCAAGGCTGACCCAGGAAGAAGCAGAAAATCTGAACAGACCAATTACGAGCAAAGAAATTGAACTGGTAATCAAAAACCTACCTAAGAACAAAACGCCTGGACCAGATGGTTTCACTGCTGAATTTTATCAAACATTCAATGAAGACCTAATACTCATCCCTCTTAAAGTTTTACAAAAAGTAGAAGAGGAGGGAATACTCCCAAACTCATTCTACAAGACCAACATCACTCTAATACCAAAACCAGGCAAAGACACCACAAAAAAAGAAAACTACAGACCAATATCCCTGATGAACATAGATGCAAAAATACTCAACAAAATATTAGCAAACCGAATTCAAAAATACATCAAAAAGATCATCCATCATGCTCAAGTGGGATTCATCCCAGGGATTCAAGGATGGTACAATATTTGAAAATCCATCAACATCATCCACTACGTCAACAAAAAGAAGGACAAAAACCACATGATCATCTCCATAGATGCTGAAAAAACATTCAATAAAATTCAACATCCATTCATGATAAAAACTCCCAACAAAATTGGTATAAAGGGCAAGTACCTCAACATAATAAAGGCCATATATGGCAAACCCACAGCCAATATTACACTTAACAGCGAGAAGCTGAAAGCTTTTCCTTTAAGATCAGGAACAAGACAAGGATGCCCACCCTTCCCACTTTTATTCAACATGCTTCTGGAGGTCCTAGCCATGGCAATCAGACAACACAAAGAAATAAAAGGCATCCAGATTGGTAAGGAAGAAGTCAAACTGTCCCTGTTTGCAGATGATATGATAGTGTACATAAAAAACCCTAAAGAATCCACTCCAAAACTACTAGATCTAATATCTGAATTCAGCAAAGTTGTGGGATACAAAATTAATACACAGAAATCTGTTGCATTCCTATACACTAACAATGAACTAGCAGAAAGAGAAATCAGGAAAACAATTCCATTCACAATCACATCAAAAAGAATAAAATACCTAGGAATAAACCTAACCAAGGAAGTGAAAGACCTATACCCTGAAAACTACAAGACACTCCTAAGAGAAATTAAAGAGGGCACTAATAAATGAAAATTCATCCCATGCTCTTGGCTAGGAAGAATTAATATTGTCAAAATGACCATCCTGCCTAAAGCAACCTACAGATTCAATGCAATCCCTATCAAAATACCAACAGCATTCTTCAATGAACTAGAGCAAATAGTTCTAAAATTCATATGGAACGACAAAAGACCCTGAATAGTCAAAGCTATCCTGAGAAGGAAGAATAAAGCAGAGGGAATTATGCTCCCTGACTTCAAGCTCTACTACAAAGCCGCAGTAATCAAGACAATTTGGTACTGGCACAAGAACAGACCCATAGACCAGTGGAACAGAATAGAGAGCCAAGCTATAAACCCAAGCATATATGGTCAATTAATATACAATAAAGGAGCCATGGATACACAGTGGGGAAATGACAGCCTCTTCAACAGCTGGTGTTGGCAAAACTGGACAGCTACATGTAAGAGAATGAAACTGGACTACTGTCTAACCCCATACACAAAAGTCAACTCAAAATGGATCAAAGACCTGAATGTAAGTCATGAAACCATAAAACTCTCAGAAAAAATTATATAGGCAAAAATCTCTTGGACATAAACATGAGCGACTTCTTCATGAACATGTCTCCCCAGGCAAGGGAAACAAAAGCTAAAATGAACAAGTGGGACTATATCAAACTAAAAACTTCTGTACAGCAGAAGACACCATCAGTAGAAGAAAAAGACAACCTACAGTATGGGAGAATATATTCATAAATGACATATTTGATAAGGGGTTGACATCTAAAATACATAAACTCACACACGTTAACAAACAAAAAGCAAATAATCCAATTAAGAAATGGACAGAGGACATGAATAGGCACATCTCCAAAGAAGAAACTCAGGTGGCCAACAGGCACATGAAAAGATGCTCCACATCGCTAATCATCAGAGAAATGCAGATTAAAACCACAATGAGATATCACCTCACACCAGTGAGGATGGCCAACATCCAAAACACAAACAACAACAAATGTTGGCGAGGATGTGGAGAAAAGGGAACCCTCCTACACTGCTGGTGGGACTGCAAATTAGTTCAACCATTGTGGAAAGCAGTATGGAGGTTCCTCAAAAAACTCAAAATAGAAATAGCATTTGACCCAGGAATTCCACTCCTAGGAATTTACCCTAAGAATGCAGCAGCCCAATTTGAAAAAGACAGATGCACCCCTATGTTTATTGCAGCACTATTTACAATAGCCAAGAAATGGAAGCAACCTAAGTGTCCATCAGTAGATGAATGGATAAAGAAGATGTGGTACATATACACAATGGAATATTATTCAGCCATAAGAAGAAAACAAATCCTACCATTTGCAACAACATGGATGGAGCTAGAGGGTATTATGCTCAGTGAAATAAGCCAGGCAGAGAAAGACAAGTATCAAATGATTTCACTCATATGTAGAGTATAAGAACAAAGAAAAAAACTGAAGGAACAAAACAGAAGCAGACTCACAGAACCCAAGAACGGACTAACAGTTACCAAAGAGAAAGGGACCGGGGAGGATGGGTGGGCAGGGAGGGATAAGGGGGGAAAGGGGCATTAAGACTAGCACATGTAATGCAGTGGCGGAGGACATGGGAAAGGCAGTATTTACAGAGAAGACAAGTAATGATTCTATAGCATCTTACTACGCTGATGGACAGTGGCTGTAGTGGGGTATGTGGTGGGGACTTAATAATAGGGAGTCTAGTAACCATAATGTTCAAGTGATTGTACATTAATGATACCAAAATTAAAAAAAAAAAGTTCAGAATACAAAACTAGTCAGGCTTAGTGACTGAATGGATACTAGGTTGTGGCAAGGATCCAGTGAGGTAATTTAAATGAAGGGACTTTGTGAAACGTAAAACATTATTAATACCATATCCTATTAGTATTGTTCCTTCCTGTCTCTTGGTAAATCTTTGAGAATGATGGAACACCGGAATTGCACTTTTGAGTGGCTTTTCCAGCCTAGGCTCATGAGACCTAGGACACACAGATAAACGCTGTACCACTGAGCACCTTTGCCTGCATCCTCAACCCTTCGCGGTGGTATTGCAGCCCAGGGGACAGTCACTTGGGATCATCCTGGGGGAGGGACTGTGCAGGGATCACACATGACTCAGACCCCCTCTGTGCTGCCTGTAGCTGCCCTCCCGTCACAGTGTGCCTCGTCGCCTCCTCCTCTTCATGGGCCTCCTGGATGCTGACTGGGCCCTTGGCACCAGCAGTCTTAAGGCAATGGGTTCTAGTCATGAATCCTTTGATTGCAAAGAACGTAACTCCTAGAAAGTAGGAACTAGCAAAATAAGGAACTGAAGTTAGTCCCTCTAGATCTTAAGGGCCACATGGTCTCTCCCACACTTTCTGACTTTGCCCTGCTCTTCTGCTTCAATCAGCTCTCTACTTACTCATCTTACCCAAGACAGAGCGTGGTGCCATCCGATGCTGTATGTATCATGTATATCAGAACTGGTCATCTCTCACACCCACTAACGACAGGTCTAGTTGCTCACTTCCCAGTTCCAGACTTTCAAGAGAAGAATCTGATTAGTCCCCATTACCATTTGAAAAAGGCCCCAGGTCTTAGTCCAGGGCCTGGCCTATGGCTGAAATATTCTGGGTTAGCTATTTATCCATGGTCAGTGACTTGGGGCCATGAAACACAGTCAGATATTTTGGTGCTCACTTAGTGGGCGCTCAGAGTGAGAACTCCTGCAGAAAGTGATGTGGTCAGGGCAATAACAGGCACCCCTAATACCTGCAGAACGGTAAAATGGAGTACTTCAGAGCATGGACTGTGGAGCCTGGCCACGTGGGTTTAAATCCTGGTCTAGCTGGTAATTTTGCATAAGTAACTTTACTTCTCTGTAAAGTTTCCTTGATTCTCTCATTTATAGAATGGAAATAATAATAGCACTTTTCTCATAGTGTTGAAGGACTGAATATGTGTGCATGTGTGTGCAAGCACATGTGTTCAGTATATGTTCAGTGCTGTATAAGTGTTGGCAATCCGAAAGACAGAAATCTAAAGTGTAGAACGAGGCAGATTTAGGTCTGTCTATGCATGGCTGGGTGAATAATAACTACCCAGACACAGGGGGAACACAGCGTAAGTGAGAAGTGTGGGGAAGGGAAGCGAATAAATCAGCTCGGTAAGAATTGATACAGAATTCTTCAGTTGCAACGTGGGGTGTGGAAATAAGGGAGGAATTAGGGGCGTAAGGGAGGAAAGGGGCACAGAGTTGGGTCCGGTTTCAGTGCAGATGACGCCTCTGTGGCTCAGATGAGCCTTTGAGGCCACAGCGTCGTCCATGGTCATTGTCTCCAGCAAGTGTGATCTCTGGCTGTCGCCCCTGTAGGAGCATCTGGTCTGGGGCAGAAACCTGAACGCCTTCTTAGGAGTTTAAAGATACTCAGTTCTCGAAGGATATGATATTAGTGTAGATATCTGGGCTAGACTAATTAATTAGATCATTGACTCATCAAACACTTATTTGGCATTTGCTGTGGGCCAGGCTCTGGGCTGAGGGTGCTGCCGTGAACACATCTGCGGTAGGAGCTCGGAGGCCGAGCAACAACAAGGGAGCAGGAAGGGCTTGAGGAAGGCAAGGACCCTGGTGTGGCTGGAGAGGGCCCACAGGAAAAGGGGGTGGCAGGGCCAGCACGGGCATCACGCTAAGGGCTCTGCACTTTTATACTGAAGGCAGTGGGAATAGGTGAGGAGATAAGCTTGTGACACGTGGGCTGGGTCTCACTTACACTGACGGGGACAGGAGCCAGGCACTGTGATGTGGCAAGTAGAGGCAGGGGGCAGGGTACCATCAGGACAGAGGAGGACTCAAAATTGAGGTGGGCGTGTGTCATGAGAAACCTCTTCTACTTAACAGTTTTGCTCTGTGCTCCTTAAACCGTCACCAGGTAACAGAAGGTCGCCCAGCATTTTTTCAGTTTCTTGTGACTGCCCCCACCCAGCAGCTGCAACGACTGGCTTTGCCGCGTGGCTCCAGTTCCACATGCCGAGGCCCTCCAAAACGGTACCAGCAAACACGATGACAGTCACCAAGAACAAAGTGAATTTCATGCCTCTCAGTTTAAGGTTGCTCGTTGAAGGAGGCAACAGACCCAGTTCAGTCTGTACCTTCCCGCGAGTTCTCTACAGCCCTCAGACATGCACAGCGGAGTGTTGCAGTTCCTCTGCTTTTGCTGAGCGCTTGGGTAATTGAAACCTTCAGATGGCTGGATTCTGATTTTGGCCAAGCTTTGATTGATTGATTGATGATTGATTGATTGATCACAGTGGCCGAGTAAAATATTTTCTTAGGCTTCTGTCTTTTGGTATGAAGAGGACAGTTTGTTCTGATGTGAGGATGTGTATTCTGTGTTATGTTTTCTGAAGGAACAGCCAAAGATTTCTCGCCCTGATTCTCGGTGCTCTCCCACAAGCCCTTTTGTAACCAGAGAACTTGGCAAGATTAAGGATGTAATTGAAAAAAAGTTGGTAAATTTATGTTTCATCTTCTTTCTCCATCTCTTCTCCTGGAGGTGTGAACAAATAAAGAAGCTGCTAAAGAAGAAAGGCAGCATGCAAGGAGGCTTCACAATTGGCCCTTGGAAATTAAAAAATCTAGATCATTAGCCGTGAGTCTGTGTTGGAGGTGCTGAATATTCATTCACACAACCAAGCAGGAGTGGTGAGATTCTTGACACAATGAACACAGCGTCCCTACACGTTTAGGCACTGGCATGCCTGCAGAACATCCGCAGAGGTTACAGCAAAGGAAGGGACTTTTTACATCACTCCCACACCATCCCCAAAAAGCCCCACCACCATACAACACTACTTACCTAATCTCATGCTGAAAATACAAACTAAACTGCTAAATCTAAGAGATCTGATTTCTTAGACTTACCTGTCCGCTGGGTTTTTTGGGTACACAGCTTATTTTTCCCCAATCTAAAATTTAGCTGTAGAGTTCACAATTTCATAACTAAGCAATTTTAGTCCAGAGATATTCTGGGGTGAAAGAAATATTATTTTAAGATACACAAAAACCTGAAACATGCTTGAGATCTTTTGAGTGGAATGGAGAGGAAATCATATTTTTGTCTTTTCATCTTGTCCAGAAACATATAGCATCTTGTACACAGGGATTCAACAGATGTTGAGTTCAGCTCCGAGTAAAACATCTATCAAGTGTTGTTTGCCTGAATAGAGCATACTGAGGTTAAGAATAAAAGTGGAGAGATATTTAGCAGAATCTATAGCTCTGTAAGTGAAGAATAAAAATGTCCAGGGATGAAAGAACCCCTATTTTTTGCCAGTTCATTTATATGCACACACTGATGTACCCACTATAATCCTTAGGTTTGGCTCTGCTCCAGGGAGGAAACTTTGTTGTTCCAGGACAAGAAGCAGGCTTAACAGAAAGCAGAATGGTTCTCTTACGTGGCACAGAATCTCACACACGTTTTACTTTTGTTTAAAGGCGATCTATTTTCTTTCTCACTTGGGTTATATCAGTAAAAAGCCATGATCTCTGTGAAGATTTTTTTCCTTTCTTAGAGTTTAGTACTCATTGCTTTTTCTTTTATCCAAAGATGCTGTTCTCAATATGTTGGCAAATGTTGGGAAAACTCTCATTGCATCCATGTCTTTGTTTACTCAAATTCTGTGTTATCTTCTATTTGAACACATGGTAACAGCAAAAATTATGTTAGAAAACAAAATTATTTAGGGCCAAAGTCCTACGCCAGCATTCTGATCGTTGAAGGGAGATTGGTCCACCGTGGTAGCCCTCTTATACTGTCTTGGTGTACTTGTCTCAATGGTGGTTGAGAGAGGGGGTGTGGTGAGAATGCATTGTAAAACCACAGATTCTCTGAGTTCTGTGGGAGGGTTTACAAAAGGCAGTTAGGTAGGCAATCTAGCAGTCTTCTCTAAAAATGCACAACTGTGAAGACAGAGACACCAATTACAAATCAAAGTTGAGCTGCCTTTTCTTTTTTTGTGTGTGCGATGATCTGAACCAAACTTGTCCAGGGAGATAACGGCCTGAAAAAAAAAATACACAGCAAACTAAACCTGGGTATTGATGTCTCTGGATGGAACACCTGTGAGTGGAGGGTAATGGGGCAATTATGAATGTAATGAAATCAAAGACTGAGTTTTAAAAAGCCAGAACTTACATGTAGAACGAAATGTGTCCCTTTCATAGAGTCACTTTAGAAAGTGTTCTACTCAGTATTGCTGTTGCTCGAAGTATTCTTGTTAACTGGTTTTTGAGAATTGCTTTTAAATCCTGTAGGGTACATTATTTTTTAATACTTTATATGGAAGCTAATAGGTTTCTCGAAGGATAAATTTAACTTTTGGAGCAATGGACAGTTGTTTGAAGGTGAGTAGAGCATGTGGCAGGGTAGGAGGTGTTGGGTTCTGAGAAGGGCTAACCTGCTTTTTAGTCCCAGCACTGCCATCAACGAGTGGTAAGACCACGGGCAAGTGGCACAGCTAACCTGAGCCTCTTCTGTAAAAACGAGGCTGCAGAGTCATTCATTCATTCACTTGTTCATTCAGTAGGGGCTGAGGGAGCATTCACTATGGGGCACGGGTAACAGGTGGAGGGAGGAGATAATTACCTCTGACTCTCTTTAATTAGTGGATGCTCATCCAGAAGAGAAATGAATCACACCATTACATGTTCTATATATTGACCATTGACAGTCTTTGGTCAGATTTCCAGCTCAGGCTGTCAAAGCCGCAGCTGACTTCTCACTCTTCTCCACCTCCGAAGAGAGTCACAACCCTGCTCCCAGATCAGGTGTTATCTGTAGAACCACAAAGTTTACAGAAAGATCTCTCTCAAGTCCACCTTCTCTGTGAAGATTTTCCTAACAATCCAGGTGGCTGAACTATTTCTTTGAACTTCTACAGCATTATTTGGTGTCTGGATTTCTTTTTCTTTTTAATTTGGAACAATGGCTTTCAAACCTAACCACTCATCAGGATCACCTATGGAGCCTTAAAAAGTAATGTAAAAACAGCCAGCCTGTTGCCTGAATTAGAATCTCTAGAGAAAGATGTAGGTCATAGACATTTAAAAAGAAAATCCTGGGTGATTTTGATACACAGCCAGGGATAAGAACTACCAGCTAATTCTAACCCCTCATACTTTTGGAAAATTTTACCTTTACCTTAGTGTATTATACTTAGCTCTCCTTTGCACTAACATGGTTCCTAGCTCACAGTCAGTGACCAGTAATGCTTTATAAGTGATGTCTATCACTTAAAACAAATGCAGAATGTAGGCTCATATAAATGATAACTTATGTGATGCATATAATGCTGTAGAAGTTCAAAGAAATAGTTCAGCCACCTGGATTGTTAGGAAATCTTCACAGAGAAGGTGGACTTGAGAGAGATCTTTCTGTAAACTTTGTGGTTCTACAGATAACACCTGATCCGGGAGCAGGGTTGTGACTCTCTTCGGAGGTGGAGAAGAGTGAGAAGTCAGCTGCGGCTTTGACAGCCTGAGCTGGAAATCTGACCAAAGACTGTCAATGGTCAATATATAGAACATGTAATGGTGTAATTCATTTCTCTTCTGGATGAGCATCCACTAATTAGTAAATAAAATTATAACTATAAATCATAAGAGGGAAGGGAGCAAAAATGCAACTCATGGAACAACTGAAGTGAGTTTCTTTTGAAAAGAAGGTTATTTTTTGTTGCTGTTGTTTTGCACCATCATGCCCTTTAGAGGACACAGAAAAATAGGAGGAAGAGAAAATATCATTCATGTCCCACTGCCCCCTAAACAACTGTGTTTAACATCTCGATGAGTTTTTCTAGGTGGTAGTTTCATTCTTATTAAACCTCAAGCAACTTGCTTCAAAAACTGTTTCATACTTCCTCTCTTTTTTTCTGTGTTGCTTCCACTAATCTCTCTAAACAGGACGTAAAGGTTAAATTCTGTTGATTTAAAATATGGATTGTTTAGGCTTTTTAGGAACAGAACTTAACGCATGAACTTAAAAACAATGCATGCTATTGAGAAAATACCCCTTTCCAAAATTTACACGATGAATTAAATGTTTGCAGGTTGCTTATGGACAAAACATGTGACTAAGTAAAAAACAGACGTTGCCGGAAGTCGCGTTTTCAGATTCAGCTTACCTTGTGGCCTTTTCCCTGTTTTGCTTCTCTGCCCCAGGATAGTTAGGGTGTAAATCAGACCAGAGGTGACGAGGGGCTGAGCCACACATTTCCCAACTTAGAACACATTGCCGTACCTTACAGCAAGTCTGCCCTCATACACGTGACGTGTCACCACACTTCCCTTGTAGTTGAATGTGAGCTCCTTGAGGGCAGAACCCTGCCTTTTTACCATTAGTACCTACGGGTTCACTTGGCAATATT
>JAVSCE010006385.1:0-78347 GCA_032199065.1 Smutsia gigantea
ATGGAAGATACAGCCCATGGCATCTCAGTTTACAGGAATAAAAACAGAGCCACTCAATATTTTCATAAAGACAGCTCTTACATAGAGTTCCCTTTTAAACAATTTAACTAGTCCCAACCTTTATTTTCTGCTTCCCTAACAGTTAACATTCTGAGTATAAAAACCCTCCAGATCTTGACAGTTAACTGCAATAAAAAATGGCTATACTAAATATAAAATCCAAGGTTTAGGAAAAGAAACAGGTAAATTTTATACATACTTTCACAACTCTATCTGAGAAGTTAAAAGATGTGGTGATTCTTTATAAAGTTAGAATTTCAAGAAAAATCTATTTTATATATCCTACTCATTTTCATTAAAATTTATAAGCCAGAACTATTGCTCCAAAGAAAACATACAGGGCTGGGCTTGGGCAGAGAAAAAAAAAAGCATTCAATTTTGGAGTTTTATGATGGGCCCTCCCAGCCTCATCTCCCACCCCTAGTAAGGGGATTATGATGAAAATATTCATTCCCTGCATGAACAAAGTAATCATGACAGTTGTAGATATGTATGGAAATCCTCCATAAAGTTCTCCAATTATCCATAGATAGTATTTAAAGTGGTAAAATTATAAGGATGTACACAACAAAGTTCAGCTACACTGGCAACGTCTCCACCTCCCCATGGTGAGAGATCTGTGAGACTTTCGTTTGCTTGGGCGCTGGTTGCCTATGAAGCCACAGAAGGGGTCTGGAGCAGCAACATGAGGTCTCTTCCACATACTTAGGTTGTTCTTATCACCTCACTAGTACTTTTGTGACCGCATATGCACCAGGATGTATTTTTTAAGTGTCTTTTATGCTTACAAATCTTCGATGCAAACAGAAAACTAAGAAGGATTTAAGACCTGTTATTTTAGAGTAATAGATTTGGGGGTCTTTTGATTTCCTTGAAAAACTTCAAAGAAGGAAAAAAAAATGGACCTAGCTTCATTTGTGCTAATTGTGCCTTTAATGCTTTCTAGCTGCTTCTAAAAAAATGGAGTTAATAAAGATATAGAATCAACTTTTACTTTTAGGTTAAACTGAAATATCCTATGGCCTCTCTTAGTATCCTACTTGTTTGTGTAATTGTATGTAAGTTCATTGAACATTTTTCTTATAAACTAACATAAGGTCTGAATCATCTTATGGAGCAAATAAAAATTCTCTTCCTATAAAATTTAATGCCCGAGAAAAGCAGTCCAGTGTTTCTCCAAATAATTTTTTTCATAAAGAGCAAGTTGTCAAAAGTTCTTCTTTCATTTAAACAGAAAATGTTTCATTATGTTTTTGAGTGACTAGGTATAGAGTTATAAAGAAATGTTCTTGAGGCTTTAACATTATCATTTTCACCACTCTACAAATGCACATATATTTTAAACCTATATTATACAAGATTATATATTTTAAATTATACAAAAAATAAGACACATGCACAAACCCTAAAATTATTAAACTCTACTCATATGTATTTTCTCTTTTTCTTAAACAAAAAATCCTGTCTTTGTATTCAGGCTATACCTGAGAAGGTAACCTATAAAGCACATTTACTTTAATAACTTTTACACATTCATAAATATTTTTAAACCCCATAAATGTTTAACATTTGTATAGCATATCAAAGTACTGTTCTTTTCTCTGTAAATAAATCATTTCTAATCTAAAGAATTGGGGGTTGGGGGGAGGTGCATAGAGTAACAAAAATTCTTCTGGCCAGTGAATCAAAGGACATTCCCAGACATTAACTGCTCTTTCCAAATATGAAAAACATACTAAATATATATCTTATTATAAGATGTTTTCCTCATGTTTCCTTTGGGTGAAATCTGTTCAGTACATTCCTCTTAACCTTGCGCTATGGAATTCTTAGTCAACTTTGTCATTTTTCGCTCTGCAAAGGGCAGCCTGCTGGAAGGAAGCCAGAACTCTTGTGATATCACTCATTCAACCACGGCTAACCATGTTAAGTTCAGGCAAAAATAAATTACAACATAAAAGAAAAATGATAAAGCATATGTAAATTATACATAGATACACATACACACACACTTCACCCATTACACTACTTCTAAAGAATAACAGATAACACCCACTATCTGTGTTTTGAAAAGACAATCTATGAAAAAAATTAAGTAAGGCATTCACAGGACTGAAATGAACTTCTAGGACTACTTAGTGTTTTACAGTTTAAATCTCGTTTCCCAAACCCAGGTGGCCAGGTGCATCTATAATGAGGAGCGAAACAATAAGGGATTTTTCGAGGAAACCTTTCCTATTCTGCAAACCCTCGTGGTTCTTAAAGGAAAGGGAGCCAATGACGTGTGTGTTCTGGGCGGCCCTAGCTCAGCCGCGGTGCGTGTGGGTGTCTGGGTTGCTTTTACTGGCTGTACGCTAGTGATACTAGTTACACTTGCATCTCACAAGCAAAGAAAGTTACCATGTTACCTCTATGGTATCTTCCTCACATCTCTTTGCCATGCCTGTCACCAAGCTATGGCAACCCAGCTATGTCTGTGGCTGTCTGTAATTTTTCTGCATAAACATCCTCTGTGAGTCAGCCTTTTGCTACCTGCATTGTGTCCCTTCACTTCATTTTAACAGCATTAACTGCTGGGACAGGACCACCGCCACTGACAACGCGGCACTGAAGCGATTGCCTGGGTCTGTGTGCACATTTTAATGTCATGCCCTACAGGGGGTAATCACTATCGGCCTTAAACAAAAATTGAGTCTTTAGGGCTTTATTGTTTTACACGATTTCTCTTTTAAACAGTCTATTAGCTCTTAAGGGAAAGAGAGAGACAAACAGAACATTCAGTTGGCACTACATAGTCAATGACCATTCAAGCCCCAAATCCAAATCTTTTTAATATTTCCCCAAATGTATTTTTATGAAAATAAACTAAATTTGTCCTTCACAGCATATCCTGTTGTTACCCCAGTGCAGGGAGACCTAACATCTTAAGCCAACTCTGTTGTGGCCACCCGAAGAGAGAAGCATTCAGCTACTAATGTCACAGATTCAGATGGGTTTTTGGAGCATGGCCTATGATCTAAATGGCGCAGAACAAAAAGAACAACAGCCATGTGGGGGTGGGAGCCGGGGGAAGCAGTGAAGGGTAAAAATATGAGGAGATTATATGAATGGGGTCAGAACTGGACTCAAACCTATTATGTGATATTTGTTTTCCTTTCACACAGGTGTTACTTTCTCACTGGCAGAAACAGCTAGGGACACACACTGGTTTCTTTCCTTTCCTCCATGTTTGTATTAAGCTTCTAAAATCATGAGTCAATGACAACTAGCTGCCTTGGTCACTGGTAACAGCAGCCTGACCACACTTAGTCTGGTGATTAGAAACCTATGATTAGAATCAAGAGGAGGGAAAAGTGGTAAGCAAAGCTGAAGAGTAACTGCCCAGAAGGTAAGAGAAACATTAAAAATCATCCACTCGTGCAACTTTTTTTGAAGTGGAAGAATTTTTATATTTTAAGAAGTATATATGAAGTGAAAGCACGTCCCATAAAGACTTCTGAAAAATTTAATTTACAGCCCAGACTTTCCTGCCATCTTGTGGAGAAAACACAAAGCTTTATCAGCATCAGTATGATGGCCTTTTAAAACTTTCTGATGGCTTTTCCCATGGTGTATGTCGTTCACTGATAAGGTTGGACCCCCTAATGTTCACAGAGCTTTACTAGCTATTAAATGTTGTAAAAAATAAAATGTGAAATCTGAACAATAAAGTAAAGCTAAATCAGGTGTTATACTGCACAGAACCACCTAATTTTGGACAAGGGGGAAATTGCAATGATTAGTTTTGATTATACTTAGACATATAAATGTTTCAAACAAGAAGGAAAAGAGACAGACCAGAGTTTTCAAAGTGGCTGTCTGAGAGCTCTGGTCCCACTTCATCCTGCAGCTCAGAGAATGGGCCATCATCCTCTCTGTGCGGACTGCTACTGCACATTGTCATTGGGCAGGACCAGCCTGGGACAGAGAATATACAAATCCCATCAGCAACTCCTATCTATAAGATCAGAGAATCCCCAAGTTGCTTTAGGTTGCTTTTAAAGAAATTTTATAGGAATTGGTTTGACACAAGGAGACAGGGCTGAATGTCCTGAGCTCCACATTACATTCAATGACTAACTCCAACCAATGGTCAACTTACGCTGTGGTTTGGGCATAAGTCTACTCTACCCATGTATAAGAAGATGCTAAATTTTATTGTGTTTATTGCATGTTTTAAAATTATCATTTGGAAGGTTGTTACAGTAAAATCCAAAGTTTTTTTGGATTGGGGGGAAAAAAGGAAAATTCATTATAATTAATAAAATTATCCTGGAATTGTCTTTCAATTTCTGAAAAGCAGCATTATCTATTGTAGATAGAACTCTTCCCCATCCCCAAGTTACAGATCCTCAAACGTTCACTGGGCATTCCCTAGCTGTTGCTAAGCACCAGGACAACACGAATCTTAATTCCCACACTATTTCACTAGATATTTACCCAAGCCCCAACCATGTGCAGGGCTCAGTCCTTTAAGGGAAACCAGGCATAGGAAGCAGCTGAGCAACAAGGTCCCAAAGGGCAAAGCAATAAAAAATGCACCAGAGAGGAAAGGCTAGAAGGACAGGGAATTCCTAAGGAGGAAATAGGACCTAACCAGTGATAGAAAATTTGAAGAGCAAGGAGGAAGAGAGAAACTTGCTCCATGTAGCACAAAATGGGGATGGCTTATTAAAAAAATTAAGCATGTTGGATTTGAAAGACCTCCAAGTCATGGATCCCTAAGTAGAAAGTACCTGTTACAAAGGAAGGCAAGATAGGTTGCACGGGCAGAATGGAACCAGATTAGCCCAGGCACAGACTTCGAAGCTCAAGCATGGATTTCATCAACAGGAAGCCATGACTGACGTCAGGGTGGGAATGATGACATTTCTGCAGACGACTCTGGAGAGAGTGTTTCCAGTGCCCTGAGAGTGGGGGGTGCGTGAGGAAGGGAAGAGGTCAGGTGACCGTTAGATTCAGGCTGAGCTACAGAGAGGCAATGAATCCATAAGCTGTTGTCTAAAAAAGATTAATAAGTACAGTGACTGATTGACCATAGAAAAAGAACAAAAAAATGCTTGAGGTTTAAATCCTGTGCGGATGGTGGGAAAGGGCACTGACAGAATCAGGAAACTGGGCAAATAGAAAACTCACGTATTTTGTGTTCATTGCCATCTCTCAGGTCATCCCTAAATGCTGACTTATCAGAGTGGTAATTTTCCCTCCAAATTGTTTTTTTTTTTTAATAAACTTGAAGTAATATCAAAGTTTTTTAAAAATTAAGTCTTTCAAACTGCCTTTAAAAAGATTCAACAGTTAGTCTTTGTTTCCATGAACAAAAATTGGAAGTTTTGGATGATGTTAAATTTTTACAATCTATCATAATTAAATACCCACAAAAATCACATTAACAATAATAATGTCAGTCATTTCATAATACATCTTCACTTAAGCATTTATTGATAACCTGATGGAGGCCCCAGCACTCTGCTAGGTACAACAAGGAATTTGAAAAGAAGGAAATAAAATGCAGTCCCTGATCATAAGCAACTTTTAATCGGTAAGAAGATCAAGAAGGTACATAAACAACTATAAAATGAGGTAGGACATGATCAATGCTATCTTAAAGGAAATATAAATAAAGTACATAGGAAATCAAAGGAAATAAATCATTTCATCTACAAGTCAGGGAGAGGAATATATGTTCTGGGTCTTGAAAATCATAAAACACGAATGTTGAAGGTCTCTCCCAAACCTTTTATCCCAAGATTCTCTGGGCAAATAAAGGGAAAGTACATCCCAGGTAGACAGAGAGAGAGAGAAGTTTAAAAAAAAAAGGCAAAAAGGTAGGAAAGCAAGAGTTCTATTCAGAGATGAATCATGAAAGATAACACTGAAAAGGTAGGCAATGACCATGATTGCAATGGGCTTCGATTGGCAGATAAATTATTCCTACAGAATTCCACAGACAGGACAGCCCTTCAAGATTTTCAATGGGATTTTGACATAATAGGATATAACCTGTCTCATTCAGCAAATTCAAGTTCTTTAGTACATTTACTTTGGCAATGATGTACTTGGAACAGGGGAAACACAAAAAATGACTGGAATAGGTAAGGGGTAACAGAAATAACAATCATCTTAAGTAATCACTATCAGAGTCTTAGAACAACAGTGATAAACAAACTGGATCCTCTAATATGTTTTTGCCAAATATCTCCCATAATCTATTAAATAAGAGTACTAACAGGCAGACTTCCAGTAGCACTTAAATAAGTACACACAAGCAGGATGCCTCTAGGCTACAGTTTTCCATTGGAATTCCCAATATCCAGGCTAATCTTGCAACAAAGCTGCCAAAATAAATGGATATAGCCTTTTAGCAGAGTTTAAAATTGAACTAGTGAGGTCAATCCATGTACATGTTAGTGAACTCTTATTAGTGAATATTCCAGCCCAAACAGTTTCATTATTATAAAAGCAATTCTTCTGAAAGAAAGTAAATACAATTCATTAGTGAGAATAATATCCTTTCATGCTATCTGGCATTCTTCTCTCCACCTAGGGTTAAATCCAAAATATGAAAGTAATCTACTTATTCCTGGTTAGTCTGTTCTAAGACCACCATCTGATTCTTAGTTGTAACCCCAAATCAGACTCTTGCAGTCATTAGACGCACGGAATAGCATCAATCTACAAATCCATGGTTCAGTTTTTTAAATGCAAATATGCTAAATTATATACAGGTAAAATCTCATCATAATCACCTTAATTTAAATAAAAAGATGTGGGAAAAGATGTCTCTCAAGAGAGGGATGCCTTGCCAATGCAGTGATTTCCACAACTATGGAAGTGTTACCAATCCTTGACATGAAATCATCATTGCTTTTGAAGGTATTCTCTTTCCTTTTGGTAAATGGAAAGGAGGTTTTCTTTTGCTATTTTTTAATCAAGAAATAACCCTTAAAAAATGTACTTCATATGAGATAAAGGTGGAATTTTAAATCAGTTAAAATTAAAGACAGGTACTGATTTTTCCCCTAAAAAACTAGCAAATACATATATTTTAATGATAATGACTGGCTTTAGGAAAGATATGGAAGCATGAACTGGGACACACTCTCTAGAGGATCATTCAACAATATAAATCTAAAGCCTTAAAATGTGTATACTACTTGATTAAGCGCCTGCATATCTAGGAACTTATTCAAGTAATAATAAATATATGCAAAAATGTAGCTGTCAGTATGTTCACTGAAATGTCACTTATAACAACATAAAATTGGAACCTAAGTATCTAAACCATTTAATTGAATTATAGTATATCCATATAATAGAATACCACGGAGCTATTTAAAACAATGCCACAAAACTGTCATATTATTGAAATGCAGATTACAAAACAGTACAGTGCAACTCTGCTTTTGTAAAATATATTTGACTTTTTAATATAGATTAAAAGACTGAATAAGATGTAAGAAACTCAAATTATTGTGGTGTTTTCCTGGTAGTAGTTTCGGAAGCAATTTTTATTTTTACCTATCCATTATTTTTAAACTTTCTTTAATGAACAATTATTTTTATAATAAGAACAAGAAGGAAAATACAAAAACTACCTTTTTCCCTCCAATCCTCATACATCCCACACCTTCAGAAAAAGCCACCTGAACTCTCAAACCACCCAACAAAACACTAAATACAAATACAAACCAGCACAACATCAGAAATTTAATCCAATGCTATTTGTAAATTTCTCCTGTTCGATTTATTTATTTTTATTGCTTACTCATCATACTGAATCTAGAGTTTCTATGGTAAGTACTGTAATCTCTAGATGTGTACTCTTCATGACAAATTCTACAACAAAAAATAACTTGGATTACTCATATTTACCACAATTGAAATTTACCTTTAATAGCATCTGCTTGTCATATCTGGATAGACAGGTCTCTATTGAACAAAAACAATGATAAGAGGTTTTTTTTTTTAATTTTGCCTGTCACGTGATGGGAGCAGCAAAAAGTTATTTCAGACTATGAGTTCTTCTTTTAGAGCTTTAACCTAAAGAGCTCATACTAATGATGCCCCTGGTGGCAGGTACATTTAATTTTGCTCTCTGTCATTGAAAAATAATTAGATGTAAAACTCAGGTAAGTGATTAATATTTCACACCCTGAAGCTAAATACTTCAACATGAATATTCATAAAGGCCTATTCTGAGTGAAATCTCATGTGAGTGTAGATTTCAAATGCTTGCATATTTTACATAGTTCAGAGACTGGGAATTCCACAGAGAAGTGTAAGAATTCGGTCAACTATCAGGCTATTAATTGCAGGTGTGAATATGCAACTACAGCAAAATGCATTTCTCATAGACACTATATTCCTGCAGCCTCCTTCCAGAAGTGCAAGCCTGGCTTTCTTTTTCCTTGGTGTCTTCTTACTTGTGATGAAGGTCACTGTTGATGATCACAAGGATCAGAAAATCAGTTACTCCCAGAGGCTGCAGATACCTGGGTGTCTGTGTCCTCTGCTAAGTTGCAAATGGAACTTGGGAGGCCAGGGGGAAGCAGAGATGGAAAGGAAATGCAGGCAGGACCATCCTGGGGTGGGCAGATTCCCTTTACTGTAACTCCCACCCCCACTCGCCCATCTCCTGCCCCATAGTCCCAGGCTCCAAGTGACTGCCCTAACTTGTCTTCCCCATGACAACAGTACTCTCAGTCCCTGGAGGTACCTTCCACCTTAAGGAAAACAAAAGGGATTGCTCAAACAACTCTTAAGCCTTGTGCAACAAAGCCAAAGTTATGTAGACATCAGCCAGAGGGGAAAAAGAAATAACAAGGACAAAACTGAAGAGATAAAGAGTATAAAAGTAAAAATAATGAACTGTGTGGCCAAACCACCACCAAGATAGCTAGGAACCAGTGATAAGAGCCAATAAAGGCATAAATAAAAGAGGAAAAAAACTTCAGTGTCATAGCTCAAGTGTTAAAGTAATAGAATGAAATCTAACCATCATAAAATATAGGCCTTGGATAAACTTCCCAATATACCTAGGACTTTGTAGAATGTTCTCCCCATGCAGTAAGGTGTTTTTCCTTCTGAATGACAATTAAAACATGGCAGGACAAATCAGTTGATAATATTCTTTATGGAATGATCCTTCCTTCAGTTTCATATTCACACTTCATGACCAGATAAATAAATATATATACCATCTGAAGATTCCTCCCACATCTAAGACCTGAGACACTTTCCTCTGTTCTCACATCTGGCAAGTACCTACTCAGTGCATAGCTGCTCCTCCATTAGTGTTCCTATCCTTCTGCCATGTCAACCACATCAAGTACTCTGTGTCAGCATACACGTAAATGTCTAGGAAAGTAAATGTCAGCAATGGACTGAGGGTCAAATGGCAAGGCAAACGTGCCTCTTCTCAGGAGATCTCCTTGAGCCCTGACTTCCATCTGTTGCCTGTCAATTCCAATGTCCCTGTGGTACCTCTTACACATAGCAGCCAGCCTTGCGGTTCTGGTATCATGTAAGAACCTAGACTCCAAAAAAGTGAGGTAACCTAAAAACACAGGGAAGCAGATCAACACACCACAGGAGACAGCAGGTCTTACAATCAATGAACATTTCGAATGTATCTACCACAAGCCAAGCTCCAGAGATGAAAAGGTGAGTCTTTACTCATCATGCAGCAACAGATCAAGTGAACATATGACGTGATTTTGCTGTAGTAAAGGTAAGAACACAAAGCAACCAGGAGGAAGTATGGCAGACAAAAAAAAAGTGCTAAGCAAAGAGACTAATAAAACTGATTATTTTAATTTAAATAATTGCCTTTATAAAACCATCTAGAACTAAAATCCAAGATAATCTTAACACAGAAAGTGACAGGATAGGGAAAAGTGGGAAATATGCTAAAATTCTTGTTTTGCACATAAGTAATAAATATACAATAATTAACTTGAGGCATTGAATAAAAATACAAATTTGAATGTGATTACTTTTAAAAATCACTATAGAAATAATACATAATTCCAAAAACTTTACAGAAAGAGAACAGGAAAAGGTAGAAGAAAAAAATTATAAATTCAACAAAGGAAAAGGAAAAAAATGAAACAAGAAAGCACAAAAAATACAAGGTAGCAGGCGTAGGATGGCATAATTGTAATACACACAAACAAGTTAAATGCCTGTTTTAAAAGACAGAAACCCTCAAGCCAGGTTAAAAATCCAGCTAGATACTACCTAAATGAGACATACCTAAAATAAATCAATCATGGGTAGTTTGGAAACAAAAGAATGAGAAAAGATATTCCAAATAACTTAACCAAGATAGAAGCATATTTCTTCCTTGCATGATTCAGCCTGCCACAAGGCCTTTGCACCAGCTTTTAGTTCTGCCTTGAATGCCTCCCCCACAACCCCAACTTCTTTTTTTTTTAGGGTTTTTTTTTGGTATTATTGATCTACAATTGCATGTGCAACATTATGGTTATTAAACTCCCCATTTGATCAGGTCCCCCCCACCAACCCCATTACAGTCACTGTCCATCAGCGTAGTGAGATGCTATAGAATCACTACTTGTCTTCTCTGAGTTGTACAGCCCTCCCCGTGCCCCCCCAACATTGTGTCTGCTAATCATAATGCCCGTTTTTCCCCCTGTCCCTCCCTTCCCACCCATCTTCCCCAGTCCCTTTCCCTTTGGTAACTATTAGTCCGTTCTTGGGTTCTGTGAGTCTGCTGCTGTTTTGTTCTTTCAGTTTTTTTTTCTTTGCTCTTATGCTCCACAGATGAGTGAAACTATTTGATACTTGTCTTTTTCCACTTAGCTTATTTCACTGAGCATAATACCCTCTAGCTCCATCCATATTGTTGCAAATGGTAGGATTTGTTTTCTTGTTATGGCTGAATAATATTCCATTGTGTATATGTACCACTTCTTCTTTATCCATTCATCTACTGATGGACACTTAGGTTGCTTCCATTTCTTGGCTATTGTAAATAGTGCTGCGATAAACATAGGGGTGCATATGTCTTTTTCAAACTGGGCTGCTGCAGTCTTAGGGTAAATTCCTAGGAGTGGAATTCCTGGGTCAAATGGTATTTCTATTTTGAGTTTTTTGAGGAACCTCCATACTGCTTTCCACAATGGGTGAACTAATTTGCATTCCCACCAGCAGTGTAGGAGGGTTCCCTTTTCTCCACATCCTCGCCAACATTTGTTGTTGTTTGTGTTTTGGATGTTGGCCATTCTCACTGATGTGAGGTGATATCTCATTGTGGTTTTAATCTGCATTTCTCTGATGATTAGCTATGTGGAGCATCTTTTCATGTGCCTGTTGGCCATCTGAATTTCTTCTTTGGAAAAGTCTCTATTCAGATCCTCTGCCCATTTTTTAATTGGACTATTTACTTTGTGTTTGTTGAGGTGTGTGAGTTCTTTATATATTTTGGATGTCAACCCCTTATCTGACATGTCATTTATGAATATATTCTCCCAAACTGTAGGATGTCTTTTTGTTCTACTGATAGTGTCCTTTGCTGTACAGAAGCTTTTCAGCTTGATATAGTCTCACTTGTTCATTTCTGCTTTTGTTTCCCTTGCCCGGGGAGATATGTTCATGAAGAAGTTGCTCATCTTTATGTCCAAGAGATTTTTGCTTATATTTTTTTCTAAGAATTTTATGGTTTCATGACTTACATTCAGGTCTTTGATCCATTTTGAGTTTACTTTTGTGTATGGGGTTTGACAGTAATCCAGTTTCATTCTCTTACATGTAGCTGTCCAGTTTTACTAACACCAGCTGTTGAAGAGGCTGTCATTTCCCCATTGTATATCCATGGCTCCTTTATCGTATATTAACTGACCATATATGCTTGGGTTTATATCTGGGCTCTCTATTCTGTTCCACTTGTCTGTGGGTCTGTTCTTGGGCCAATACCAAATTGTCTTAATTACTGTGGCTTGTAGTAGAGCTTGAAGTCAGGGAGCATAATTCCACCTGTTTTATTCCTCCTTCTCAGGATTGTTTTGGCTATTCAGGGTCCACAATCCCAATTTCTACCCAGCCTTCTTGTCACTCAAGCCTTGGATAAAATGTGACACTACTTCTACCCAGATAGGCCTTCCTGACCACTAATTCTAAAGTATACTATCATCTCCATTTATTTTCTTCATAAATATTTTTATATTTTTTAATGATTTTTTAAAGTCTTCTCCCACTAGACCATAAGCTTCACATGAGCAGGGACCTTCACTGTGCCCTACCCTCTTCTGGGGTAGGAAGGGAGGTTCTCAATAAGCCAGCTTTTGCTTTCATTGTTTTTCCCTGTTTTTCTCAATGACTTCTGGCTCTTTATTTTCTTTCTTCTGCTTAGTTTTGGTTTACTTTTCTCTCTTTTCCAAGTTTCTATGGTAGAAGGTGGAAGTTTCTTAAGGTGAGATCACTGAATTGAGACTTTTCTTCTTCCCTAATAGAGGCATTTAATGCCGTAAGTTTTCTTTAGCACTGCTTCGGTGGCAGCTACAAATTATACCATTCTGTACTTTCATTTTCATTCAGTTAAAAACTTTCTAAGTTCCCTTTGGTTTCTCCTTTGACACATAGCTTACTTAGAAGTATGTTGTTTGATTCCAAATATATGGTAATTTTCCATATTTTTTTCAGTTATGGATTTCTAAATTAATTCCACTGAACTTAGAAAACGTATTTTGTGTAAGTTTAATCCTTTTAAGTTTATTGAGAGTTGTTTTACAAACCATAATATGGTCTATCTTGGCAAATATTGCATAGCCACCTGAGAAGAATGTGTATTTTACTGTTGTTAGGTGAAATGTTCTATACATGTCAATTAAGTAAAATTGGTTGATAATGTTACTCAAGTCTATATCCTTTCTGATTTTTTGTCTCCTTGTTCTATCAATGATTAAACCTCTGTGGTTGTTGATTTGTCTGTTTTCCTGCATTTCTATCAGTTTTTGCTTACTGTACCTTGAAGATCTGTTATTAGGTATATAAACATTTAGGATTGGCATACCTTCTTAATAAACTGACCCCTTCATCACTTTATTTATGAAGTAACTCTTTATTCCTGGTAGTCTTCTTTTCTCAGGAGTCTACTAACCATTACTGATCAGGAGAATAAGAGAGAAGATGCAAGTTATCATTATCAAGAATGAGAGGTGACATCACTACAAATCCTACAGATAGGAAAATAATAAATATTAAAGCTTTATGCCAATAAGCTAATGATCTAAGTGAATGAACAGATTCCTTGAAATACATGAAAGCTAACTCAGAAGATACAGATAACCTTAAAAACTCTCTATTAAGAAATGTAATTTATAGTTAAAATCTTTTCTGTGAAGAACACCCATACCCAGTTTCACTTGTGAATTATACCAAATATTTAATAAGTACTATGAATTCTACACAAATTCTTCCAGATAATTAAAGAAGATGAATTCTTCCCAACACATTTTATGAAGCCAAAATTACCCTGATACCAAAATCAGGCATTACAAGAATATTGCAAACCAACATCCTTCATGAGCACAGATGCAAAAATTCTTGGCAACATTTTAACATATCAAATCCAACATCACATAAAATAAGTGATACAGCACAAGCAAGTGAGTTTTACTCCAGGAATGCAAGATTGGGTTGAAGTTCAAATATTAACCAGTGTAGTTCACCATGTTAACCAATTAAAGACAGACATATGATCATCTCAGTAGAGTATAGAGAATAAGTGGCAAAAAGAAAATAGAGAAAGATTGACAAAATTCAACCTCCACTCATGATAAAATGCCTCAGAAAACTGGAAGACAATTTTCTCAAACTGAGAAAAGACATCTGTGTAAACTTCTATCTGACAGTATAGTTAATGGGAAATAACTTATTAATAGTTCCCCACTATGATCTGGAACAAAATGAAGGACATCCACCCACACCACTTCTATTCAACATTATACTGTTGGTTTTCAGCCAGTGAATAAGGCAAAGGAAACAAAATAAAAGGCAGCCAGACTGGAAATTACAAGCAAAACTGTATTTATTTATTTTGAGACAACATTGTCATCTATGTAGGAAATCCTAAAAATTCTATGTTTTAAAAATCAACTAGAATAACTATATTTAACAGGGTTATAGAATGCAAGCTCAATATACAAAGTCAGTCATATTTCTACATACTAGTAAGGGAAGAAATGGAAAAGTGAAATTAATACCAAATGCAGTAGCATCAAAGGGTAAGAAACATATGTATAAATTTGACAAAAAATATGTATACAGTGTTTTAGAAGGCAGAATAAGAGACAAAAATTAAACGTCTAAGTAAGTCAGGTTGATATACCAAAAGACCCAATATTGTTAAGATGTCAATTCCCCCAACTGATCTCTAGATTCAATGCAATCTCAATAAAAGTTCCAGCAAGGAATTTAAAGAAACCATAAAATGTAGTAATGAACCTCCCTAGAGCACAGATCACGATGATGCAATACCGTTACCTACCAAAGACAAGAGGGCTTCTTGGAGAAATAACTGACTGTAAGTCTTTGGCAGTAAATGAATAAAATGAACCTGAATGTTTTGTTACCCCAAATAGCAGGAAATCTATCAAAGACTACTAGGATCATGCCAAAAAGACTCCGATTAAAGAGCCTTCTACTGGCCAAACCTGAGATCGTTTGAGCATCAATATGAGATCATGACAATTTTTCCCCTTCCCCACCACTGACAAGATGATCATATGTCTTATTTTTTAAGAAATCATCCACCTCCACAATTCATATCTGAATTATCTGTATTACTATTACAGGATAGTAGCTTGCCATTCTGATCCAAAATGAGGGAGGATGAGGTCTCAGTTATTAGTGTACAGTTTCACTATTGTTATATTTCAATATTGCATTTTAAAACAACCAAAAAACTTAGATATTCCATCTTATGTTTCAGATCTTTTGTAAAAGAAAAGCTCACTACACCCACAAATATGCCTACTAAAATACATCCTATCAGGAGAAAAACACACTAGAAAATACATGTTTTGTTAATCATCCAAGAAGGGGATTTTTGAAAATGCAGTGAGAGGTTGTAGTTCATGTTCAAAGGAAAGCAACTGATTTCTGCTGTCTGATGTTCTCGGTCGTCAGGTTTCTTAATGTTCCTCTTAATACAGTGTCTTTATTTAGTTCTCCCAAAGGAATATCAGCAATTTCTGGCAGCAAGAGGAAAACTTTCTGTCAATTCTGCATAATGACCAAAACACACTGATTTAATCCATCAAAGAGCTCTGTAGTTTGTAATGGGATGCACATTGGGCCCTGTTCACTGTAAAAAGGAAACAGTGGGTGTTCAGGTAGGCAGTAAGAACAGAGAACTTTCTTTATCTATTTCTCTGAAGCTCGGAAATCCATAAGGGATTTCTCCCTTCAATTCTGTAATAGCCAAAGGGTAATAGACAAAAAAAAAAAAAAAAAAAAACAGAGAGAGAGAGAGAAAATGTAACTAAAGCAGAAGCACATAAAAGCTTTGCATATAGATTAGGTTTAATAATCCCATAATAATTTTTATTATCCCACAAAGTTGCCACCATTCCTACCTCACCTGTTAGCATCAGAGCAAAGCTGTGGCTTAACCATGTGCAAGTGCAGTCACACAAGCGCGGCGCCGATGAACTAGTTTTCAGATATGGTTAACTTTGGTGCTATCCTAAAAGCTTTCAGCTTCCAAGTCTATGAAGAGGTACTGGTATGACTGACTGGTGTAGCAAGTGTCCCGGTGCAGTCTAAGGCAGGCAGGTCTTTATCACATCTTCAAGTCGCCTACATACCTAGATAATTGCCTTGTTCTTGGCCTATGAAGAAAAATTACTGTCCCTTGGAAAAGGCCAGGCCCAGTTTCCTGACTGGATGCTTCTCAACTCTCCCTCAACACTGAATAGGTAACTAACACTTGGTTATCTAGTCCAACTTCAATTCATATTATTGAATACAATTTGAGAAGAAACAAGCAAGGAGTGTTAATAGAAACTTAGATATTTAAGAACACAGCAGAAATTCTATTATCTTATTCAGAGTTGGTTAACAGGCTAACTTAAAATTTTAATGTTTAAAGAAAAATGTTTAAATAAATCCATATCATAAACATTTTGCTATACCTTAAAATGTAGATATACATTAAATAAGATCTAATAATAATTTGTTAGAGAGTGGAATACTATTTTTCACATGTAGTTCATCCATGTACATCCAGTATGTACCATACTGTAATATGCTATTGATCAGGCTGTGGTCCAGTAGACTATAAAGGAATATTTTGGCCACAACATGAATAACTTTTGCCTCTGGATTTGTCTTTATAATTTTTCATCTTCAGCACCATTTTTTTTGGCATATATGATTTCTGCATTATTCAAACTCATTTTCCAAAAAATTGTTATCCTCAATCCTTTGTTGTACACCATCTTCCTAAAAATCACTAGAACCCTTGATGTGAGATCAGTAAATCATGTCTTTTCCTCTTGTACACCTGGATTTTTCACAGTAGTTGTCAAGGTCAGGCCAGTTTTCTCCAGGATGCAGTATGTGCAGAGCTGTAAACTATCCTACTGCAACACTAAATAACACAATACTGTAAATATATTTTCATGTTGATTACTCTTAATCCTGTGCTCCCTACGTTTTTGTTTTCAAGTGTTTCCAAAATGAAAGTCAAAACACTGTCACTTGTATTGGTATATAAACCTTTCAGAATCCCCTAACCTATCATTGATTACATCAGTGGTATTACATCTCCTGGGGAAAACATGGCATTTCTATCCCCTACATTGTCCTCAAAATTGGGATATAAAGGAGTGACAGTTAGAAGAACTAGCTTTTCAAGTATCTTCTTCAAGTACAGTTTTCTTTAGAAAATGTACTTCATAAAAAACAAATTATTTGTTCAGAGTTTATCTACACTGTATTTTGTGAGCTAAAGTAAACCAATCAAGACAATTCAGGACAAAGAATTCATACTCAAAAGCTCTAGGATTTGCTGGTTGGTCAAAAAGCTGAAGCGGCAATTTTTAAGCTCTAGCTGGAAGGCTGCAGGCCTTTTGTGATATTTCTCTGGATCTTGATGATGCCTCCTCTACTTTTTTGTGTCACTGCTTTTATAAGCAACATTTGGCCTATCAGTATTGTAAAAATATTCATCAATAAAATATTTTGATAAATGATTTATTCACCTGAAGGTTTCTTACCAGCAGGTTGTTCAGTGGATATTTTCTCCCTTCTACTACCCAATATATATATGTCTTGATTTTTTTCTAACATCCAAGCCATTATTATTTGCTATAAAATATTTTCTATCCAACCTAAGTGTCCATCAGTAGATGAATGGATAAAGAAGATGTGGTACACATACACAATGGAACACTATTCAGCCATAGGAAGGAAACAAATCCTGCCATTTGCAACAACATGGATGGAGCTGGAGGATATTATGCTCAGTGAAATAAGCCAGGTGGAGAAAGACAAGTGCCAAATGATTTCCCTCATTTGTGGAGCATAACAACGAAGCAAAACTGAAGGAACAAAACAGCATCAGACTCACAGACTCCAAGGACTAGTGGTTACCAAAGGGGAGGGGTGTGGGACGGCGGGTGGAGAAGGAGGGAGATGGGGATTGAGGGGTATTATGTTTAATACACATGGTGTGAGGGGTCATGGGGAAGACAGTGTAGCACAGAGAGGGCAAATAGTGAATCTGTGGCATCTTACTACACTGATGGACAGTGACTGCAGTGGGGTATGGGTGGGGACTTGATAGTATGGGTCAATGTACTAACCACATTGTTTTTTCATGTGAAACCTTCATAAGAGTGTATACCAATAATACCTTAATAAAAAAAAATTTTGCTACCAAACTTTTGACATAAAACCAAGACTTTCGCTTTCAGTGTAAGTTCGGCAATTGGTATCACTATTGTTCTTGCATGAGTTGCGCCTACAATATGCTGTATGCAACTTCCAGTTCATTCACTTCACATACAGCAAGGATGTAAAGACATTTGCACTGAAATCTAAGGATAAAACAGTTCTGGATTTCTGATATTTTCCAAGGTTAAACATCTAACTTTATAGCATTTTTAGCAGTGTGCCTTTCAGTTCTTCTTAAGGGTCTAGTACAATTTTCATAAAACTCTTTATACACTTATAGTTCATTAGTTTATTTAATATTCAACTACACTGCATAGTTAAAATATCAAGTAAAACTGGCATAAACAGGCTTGAAAACAGACTTGACTCATTAACTCAAATGATGACAGCAGAAGGGCCCAACAATGAAGCTTACTGGCTGCAAGTACTCATATGGTGAGCATTAATCAACATGCTTTATGGAGGGACTGATTACATTGGAATCAATGTTGAATACCTTAATAGCACTTGGTAACTAAACTGTATTTCCACAAATATGACACTACACCAAAACTGAGCTACGTGGCACCCCAAAATGACATTTTGGGGCCTAAGGTATAGTATCCAGGAGAACCCTGAATAAATTACTTATCCTGGAGCAGGGCCAAGAGTGAGCTTCCAAAAGGAACGGGCTAGATAGGTCACACATGGGCTGTTGCAGCACTTGGACTGCAGCCCCACAGCCACAGCACTTTTGGAAATGATGCCAGAGTTGAAATTACAGTTTGAAGGAGAAACCACGCTTTAAGACTAGATGTTTCAGGAGGAGGAGAAATGAATTATGCAGCAACGTGTTATGCAATAATATGTACTAAATGACGAAGTCTGAAAAGGTCCCATGGAAGTTATAAACTCAATACCACGTTTTTTCAGAAACTAGAGTTGTTTATGCATATATAGAAATGAGAGCTATCCATCCTGCTCAGATTAAAGTTTCTGCCTTAAATCAGCACTTACAGAGCTCTATTAAATGCCAGGCACTCTAGTTAGTACTTCCTATGGGTTATCTCATTGAATCCTTATACCTACCTTACAAAGTGGGCTTGCCAGATGAGAAAACAGCATTTGCCCACGTGTACACAGCAACAGGCTGGGATGCGGACTTGAGTTCAAAGGTCATAATCTTCCACTCCACTATCTTGCCCATGCTTCCTGCTCAAAAATTCCTTCCAGGATCACTAAGGAAATCCCAAATCAACATTGATTACCTAACAAAATCAAAGCTATTTGCACACATAATCAGTTTCAATTATTTTCAGCTCTGGAAACATCTGAATACTCCTTAACTAAAGGTTACTTTGGGTTTGTGATGGTGGGCACCAATAAAAAGGCCACAAAACTAACGTGCAAATAAAGAGTTCTGTGTTTCAAAAAATATATAAGAGGTTAAAGAAAAAGAAACATATACAGCAAGTGGGATCCTTACCAACATTAATATCACCTCTTTCCTATCTTACAAGTTTGGGTTAACACTCATTTTCTCACCTTTTTTAGGCAGTAGTAATTACTGTGTTAGCATCTTATGTTACTATTTCCAAGTCTATGGAAATTTCTAGAAACACATCACTTTATCTTCTGGTTGAGATACTTCTAAAACATTTCAAAGGCAAAAATTGAATTAAAATATCAGAGAAAACTGACAACGGGTAGTTTTACCAGCATTTTTCCTCTAGCATTTTTTTTTCGAGACTTGACCATGAAAACACACTTCACAGATCAATACAAAATCATTACTAAGAAGTTAATCTTTTTTTTAAAGCTAAATTCAAAGAGAAGCTGTTTCTACATTTTATCAAGAAAAACTCACGTGGATATTTCTTAGATGTAAAAATCCATGGAGGCTGATTCTATTATATATGTATAGGGTTTAAAAAAAAAAGGTTGTACCATGTGATAGTCTTAGGGTTCCCCCAAAAGTACGTCCTTGCATAAAGCTGCAAGTAGTTGATTTGAGAAGGGGTCCCAAAAGGCACCAGAGAGGAAGGCAGGAGGGAGGTGAGGGGAAGCTATATAACGGTTATGTGACAGACCAACACCCGGAGCACAGTTCTGCTGAAACACTCTGTAGCACACGCCTCAGAAACCACACACCTGAGGACAGGGAAGAGGGCCTTTATCTAGCAACTCCCATCCCCCATTGGCTGAGGGCTGAGCAGAGAACTAACTGCACCCTTACAGGCTGAACCTGTGCCCTGCCCAGCTCCTGCAGAACCCAAAAAGCTCTCAGCTGCAGGGTGTTAAGGTGAGAAGCTCTGCATGCCCACACTGACCTCAGCTAAAGGAAAATGCAGGTGGACAGATAGAAAATGCATGTGATCATCAACAGCTCCTGCCTCAGCTGGTAAGGAGTTGTTTCTCTTTAGCCTCCTTACCCAGAATATGAAGTCTGTTTTTCCACTGTTTATCACATTTACCAACATTGACCTACCTCATCAGACTTCTTGACAGAACAGACAAGAGACCCTGAGCAAATGAGTCACTACAAATGACTAAAGATGCTGGTTATAATAATTTTAAATAAAACTCAAATACATAGCTGAACTGAGAAGAAAATAAGGACACCCCAGAGGCCAAAGGCACCGTGGAAGCTAGAATCGAGATAGAAGCAAGCACCAAAGTGAGCTTTTGTCCTGCCAAACCCTGGTGACTTTGACCATCTGCCAAATGGCTGCAATGCAATGGTGCAGGAAGGACAGAAGACCAGGTCCAGGGCCGTCCCAAGGAGAGGAACCTAAGAGGGATGTCAACTACACTTCATAAAACCAGAACACCAAAGGGCCAGTCTCCCAGAAAGGGTGCCTAGAAATAAATCCACCACATAGAAGAAATATGAACTGTACTGATCTTGATAGTGGGAGTATCTACTCAACATTTTTAAATAAACAGAACCAATTAGGTAACTAATTAAATTCTAGGAGGCCACATAACATTTGATGGGAGCATTTTTAAAAATCTGTTATACTTTACTTTTATAAATCTTAATGAGGTCCACTAGAATTGTTCACCATCTAAGATTTATAAGGACAACCAAGAAGTTAAAATATTTAAGTGAATTTTCAGAATATTAAAGTCCCCATTTTCCACCTTAGAAAATGATTACTCGGTCTACGCCTAAATAAGAGACCTGCATGCCCACAACCCCAGACTCTTGATTGTAAGTCCTTTCTTTTGTACCTACATGTCCTTTGCCTTATAGAACTCTCTACAAGATTGCCTGAGTGTCTTTACAACATGGTAGCTTTTACCCAAACATGGTTGATTTTAAAAGAGCCCTCATAACTTTCATGAGCTAGTCTGAGAAGTCACATACTAACACTCTGCTTTATTCTGTTCGTTAAATGAGAGTCACTAAGTCCAGCCCACACTCAAGGAAAGGAGAAACTAGCTCACCTCTTGAAGAGTATTTGTTGAAAACCTTGTGGGCATGTTTTTGAACCCCCACACCACCTCAAACTCCAATTCCCCAGAGCCACTTTCAATTACTTTAGGTTTTTATTCTAATATCTACATCTGTATTTTAACTAATACTCTTATCACCTATTTACTTTCTATTATGGAAAATGAAGATTGATCAACTCTATACCACTGTCTACACCACCCATTTACCCACCATACCCACACACACACACACACACACACACACACACACACACACACACACATTCTCTTACCTCATCTCACCAATACAGTTATACTGTAATTTTTTATTAAATCAATGATGTGTTTAAATTAACATGATCATATAAATAACTGAGCTTCATGGTGTAATTTATTTCACTTCTTTGCTAGTACAACTTGTTTTCCCTAGAAATAATCATCTTATTTTTTTTAGCTGCTTAATATTCTGTGGACCCATCATAAACTTATACCCAAATTTTCCGAAAGCACTCTTAATCTCCTCTCAGTGTGTTGAAACAAATCAGGTAATCTGTCAATTGAATTTTTTTATTGAAGTTGGAGTTTAGTCCTTCCTCTATCATGAGTTATATGATCTTTTACAATACCTAAGAAACCTTTTACCCCTCTGTTTCTTCACCCATCAAATGAAGGCAAATGTCAATAAAGCAACCCTTCTTGATGCAAAGACTTCACTTACCAACCAACTGAGAGGCCAATATCATTTAAGAAAATATGCTTCAATTCTAAAATTCTGACATTTCTTATTCTGAGATACAGGTCTAAAAAACTTGGCATCCCGCCCCACCTAGAATTCAATAGAGACAACTAGAGCTGATGCAAATATGAGCAGTATAATTCCAGTCAGAGGGTTTTGCCCAAAGTATTGTAATTCAGAATGAACTCAAGAGACTTTCTTGATTAGCGAAGGTCATTAACGTTAATAGCAGCTGCAAGTTCATATCCAAGCGTGAAAATGCCTCGTGGAGTAAAAATACACTAACCTACTATATGCGTTACTTTGCCGTACTATCAATATTCTAAGGTTAAGACAAACTGAGAAAGCATTAAGTGTATAAACATTATTTCCTTGTTAAATGAACTTTATTTCCCTACTGTCAATTTCTTTTTTATGGCAGGGGGGTAGTGGCAAGGGAGTGGGATTTTAATAAAAAATTTCCATTAAGTCTCACTTGGTGAGCTTAAGGGAGCTTACAGGAACTCTCACAGGAGCTTACACGGTGCAAGAGGTATCATAGGTATTTTTATAATAGAGCATTTTCTCTAGAAAATAAATCCTAAAAAGTAATTCTGTTTTACCCTAGTAAAAAAAAAAACAGTCATTCTATATTTCTGTAAAATGTAATTCATCATTATTGCATTACCGGATTACATGCACAATTAAACTTATTTATTAAACAAGACATATGCCAACAACTTTGCAATAATCCTCTAAACCATAATAGCAGATTTTCAACTTTATTAACAACATCATGCAGCTAATACTCAAAGGACTAATTTTAAAAGTAAGGGCATTTAGTAATTGAAACTGAAATTATACAATTAAGCACTTCAGTAATTTAAACATGAACATAAGTGTCCTGGCTGCGCTGCTCTTGGCTTTTAGTCAGACTTACTAGTGCTGGTTGGACTTTGTCATTCTAATTCTTTCTGCTCATATCAAATCTTGCTAAATAGACATGGAGAATTATTTGAAATATTCTTTCATTCCTATGTCTTTTCTGCTCCAAAAATACATTACTATATACTATTCTTCTAATTAAAGCTTCACACAGATAATCAAGAAATAACCCCTGATTCTTATCAAGACTCCATAGATATTCAAAAGCAGATACTTTTTGTAGGTACCTATTCCCAGGATGCACCAAAGAAAAAGTTTCAATATAAGAAAAAAGTTACCCAGTGAGTATATTTGCCTTGTGTTTTTAAATAATCACCACACCCTTTCTACCCATCCTCACTTCTTCCCATTTGTCCACCAAATGTAAAACCCCATGTTACCGTCATTCCCCTACTTCTAGAAACATGTTAAAGTAAAATAGGCTGTCCCTTGAAATGAACAGGAGAGAAAAGCCTAAGCTTGATAAAAGTTAACTCTGTGATTTCTACTGTACGATTAAAACTTTTAATGTTACAAAATTAAAGTAGGATTTAGAAATAGTACCTCTTAAGTGAATCGTAAAAATCATTGAATTTTCAAAGGTAGGAGAACAGAAAACAGGAAACTTGTCAATATCCCAAAACAAGGCACAGGCTTTGAAACAGAAAGAGGCAGGCAGACTGCCTCCAACCAAGAGAGGGCATAGATAGAATGCAAGTCAGGCACCAAGGAAAGATGGCTCCACCTCAAGACCTCATTACCACAGCCAAGTATAAAGGCACAGCACTGGGGCAAAGGACATTTCAAGCTCAGGGAACTGTACAAGTAAAGGTACAGGAAAAAAGAGCTGATAAATTCCAGGATAAATGGCTGGGGTCTAGGGTATGATAGGAAGAGCTGTAATAAATGGAACTAAACAAGCAGGCACAGTCCAAATCACAAAGAACCTTGGATTCCAGGTCAATGCATTGGGATTTTATTCTGAAGGCAGGGAGGAGTCACTGTGGGGAGTTTTAAAACATAGAATACACATAATTAGATTAGCATTTTAGAAGATCCTCCTGGCCACAGGGTAAACACTTGACAGAGACAGACGAGGATGGAGGAAAGGAAGCACACTTGTTAGAGTCATCCAGAACTGCAATTTGCCATGTTACAGTCCTCTAGAATAGCATTTTGCCATATTACCATAGGCCCAAATAGCATTTTACTGTATTACAGTAGTGCAGTATGACACTTAACAACATTACAGTAGTCTAGGCTGCAGTGAGAACATGAACCAAGATAACAGCAGCTGAAAAAGAAAAGCAACTAGTCCTTGAGCTATTTTAGGAGGTAAATACCTCATTCATGGATGCCAGTTGGATGTAGCAGATTGGGGCAGGGAAGAATCTAGTTTCTGACTTAGAAGATTGTGGACAAAGTATCCCTCCTCTGGCCTTATAATACTGACCCCATCTCCATCTGCCTGCCCAGTGCCTTGCCCACCAATTAGCCCTTTCACTTCTATGACTGTGTCACAGCCTATAAGATACTCGAACTTCTCCCAACCCAGGAAACAAAGATGTATAGGATACCTACTCTACAACAGTCAGTCCCCGAGTTTACTGGAGGAGTTAAGGGCAAGGTGAAGTAGTTCATCTCAATCCCCCCAATCAATCTTCAGGGCTGATCAAATACTATCAAGCCCTTTCAGAAAAGAAGCCTTTTTGTTTAGAAGTAGAGACATCAGGCACCTGCATGAATATTTTATCTAGCAGGAGATATGGCTTAATGGCAGATGGCACGTTAGTGATCCTCTGGGGTTGCAGGACACTGTCAAAGGCACTAGTTCCAGGAAAGCCAAAGGGCCAAGTCATCTGAACAGACTGGATGTATTATGCAACTGTCCCACCATGTGCTCAGGGCTCACTCAGTTCCTCATTTCATTCATTCAGCAAATACTTCTCATGGGCTTTTCATGTGACAGGCACTATGCTAGGCTCTGGGGAAAAAATAGTAAGCAAAATAGATCCAATTCCTGCCACCATGGTACTTATAGCTGAGTTCCCACATCAATACTTAAAATTCTGCCATCATGAGCCAAACCTGCTCCCCACGGAGGCCTCTATCTGAATCAGGAATTTATTTCTCAATAGTGCATCTCCTCCTAAGAGCCACTCATTTAAAAAGGGACCCCATGATAGCAACAAGGCATTATTATTATTTTTGTAAAAATGGGTTGATCCTGTACCTGCTGTCTTAAAATATATTTCTAAATAGCCATAAAGATATATTTATATTAAGCCTAACACATCAAAGTTCAGAAAGAAGAAAAGACTGATTCTCAATGTTTCAAAGTTTAGTAACACTGGGAACTAAGAGTCTTCCAGTCAAGTAAACTATGACCGGCACTAGGCAGAATAGATGGTAAGATGGGCAACTAGAGATCAAATTCTGAAATGCCACATATCAGATTTGGAAATCAGGTGCAGAGAGCAGAGACTGACAAATTAACATCAGACAGTATGAACTGGAAGATACTGAATTTACACTAAGGGCAGGAGAAACAGTCATGAGAACTGAAGAGCCAAGAACAGAGTGTGATACCAATAAAAATGTCTTATGCAACAGCTGCCAATGGTCAAGGTCAGCATCATTCTAAGGGTGGAGGCAAGTCAGGGCCTTCAGGTTAATAAGGACCCCAGGTTGGCAAGAAAGGAAAAATAAAGAAAAAATCCTTTGACAAATTATGTCCTTGGATAGGCATGAGCAACCTTTCACACACTAGGATAATTTAAGAGATGGCCAAAGGTTTGTGGAGTTTTTTTAAATAAATTAAAATAGTTATATTTTGAAGAACAAATGAGGCCCAAAGTCAGTAGAAGGAGGGAAATAATAAAGATTAAAGCAGAAATCAATATAATTGAGAAGAATAAAACAATAGAAAGAATCAATGAAAGCAGGAGCTGGTTCTTTGAGAAAATAAACAAAATAGATAAACCCCTAGATAGACTTATCAAGAGAAAAAGAGAGTCTACACACATAAACAGAATCAGAAATGAGAAAGGTAAAATCACTACAGACACCACAGAAATGCAAAGAATTATGAGAGAATACTATGAAAAATGATATGCTAACAAACTGGATAACCTAGAAGAAATGGACAACTTTCTAAAAAAATACAACCTTCCAAGGCTGACCCAGGAAGAAACAGAAAATCTGAATAGACCAATTATCAGCAAAGAAACTGAATCAGTAATCAAAAAATTACCTAAGAACAAAACTGCTGGACCAGATGGTTTCACTGCTGAATTTTATCAAACATCTAGTGAAGACCTAATACCCAACCTCCTTAAAGTTTTCCCAAAAGTAGAAGAGGAGGAAATACTCCCAAACTCATTCTACGAGGCCAACATCACTCTAATACCAAAATCAGGCAAAGACACCACAAAAAAAGAAAATTACAGACCAATATCCCTGATGAACATAGATGCAAAAATACTCAACAAAATATTAGCAAACCGAATTCAAAAATACATCAAAAAGATCATCCATCATGATCAAGTGGGATTCATCCCAGGGATGCAACGATGGTACAACATTCGAAAATCCATCAACATCATCCACTACATCAATAAAAAGAAGAAAAAAAACCACATGATCATCTCTATAGATGCTGAAAAAGCATTCGACAAAATTCAACATCCATTCATGATAAAAACTCTCAACAAAATGGGTATAGAGGGCAACTACCTCAACATAATAAAGGCCATATATGACAAACCACAGCCAACATTATACTTAAAAGCGAGAAGCTGCAAGCTTTTCCTTTAAGATCAGGAACAAGACAAGGATGCCCACTCTCCCCACTTTTATTCAACATAGTTCTGGAGGTCCTAGCCATGGCAATCAGACAACACAAAGAAATAAAAGGCATCCAGATTGGTAAGGAAGAACTCAAACTGTCCCTGTTTGCAGATGACATGATATTATACATAAAGAAACCTAAAGAATCCACTCCAAAACTATGAAATCTAATATCTGAATTCAGCAAAGCTGTGGGATACAAAATTAATACACAGAAATCTGTTGCATTCCTATACACTAACGATGAACTAGCAGAAAGAGAAATCAGAAAAACAATTCCATTCACAACTGCATCAAAAATAATGAAATACTTAGGAATAAACATAACCAAGGATGTGAAAGACCTATACCCTAAAAACTACAAGACACTCTTAAGAGAAATGAAAGAGGACAGTAATAAATGGAAATTCATCCCATGATCTTGGCTAGGAAGAATTAATATTGTCAAAATGGCCACCCTGCCTAAAGCAATCTACAGATTCAATGCAATCCCTATCAAAATACCAACAGCATTCTTCAGTGAACTAGAGCAAATAGTTTTAAATTCATATGGAACCACAAAAGACCCTGAATAGCCAAAGCAATACTGAGAAGGAAGAATAAAGCAGGGGGGATTACACTCCCTGACTTCAAGCTCTACTACAAAGCTACAGTAATTAAGACAATTTGGTACTGGTACAAGAACAGACCTATAGACCAGTGGAACAGAATAGAGAGCCCAGATATAAACCCAAGCATATATGGTCAATTAATATATGATAAAGGAGCCAGGGATATACAATGGGGAAATGATAGCCTCTTCAACAGCTGGTGTTGGCAAAACTGGACAGCTACATGTAAGAGAATGAAACTGGATTACTGTCAAACCCCATACACAAAAGTAAACTCAAAATGGATCAAAGACATGAATGTAAGTCATGAAACCATAAAACTCTTAGAAAAAAATATAAGCAAAAATCTCTTGGACATAAAGATGAGCAACTTATTCATGAACATATCTCCCTGGGCAAGGGAAACAAAAGCAAAATGAACAAGTGGGACTATATCAAACTAAAAAGCTTCTGTACAGCAAGGGATACCATCAGTAGAACAAAAAGATGTCCTACAGTATGGGAGAATATATTCATAAATGACATATCCGATAAGGGGTTGACATCCAAATTATATAAAGAACTCACGCACCTCAACAAATATAAAGCAAATAATCCAATTAAAAAATGGGCAGCGGAGCTGAACAGACACATTTCCAAAGAAGAAATTCAGATGGCCAACAGGCACATGAAAAGATGCTTCACATCACCAGTCATCAGAGAAATGCAAATTAAAACCACAATGAGATATCAACTCACACCAGTTAGGATGGCCACCATCCAAAACACAAACAACAACAAATGTTGGTGAGGATGTGGAGAAAGGGGAACCCTCCTACACTGCTGGTGGGAATGTAAATTAGTACAACCATTGTGGAAAGCAGTATGGAGGTTCCTCAAAAAACTCAAAATAGAAATACCATTTGACCCAGGAATTCCACTCCTAGGAATTTACCCTAAGAATGCAGCAGCCCAGTTTGAAAAAGACATATGCACCCCTGTGTTTATTGCAGCACTATTTACAATAGCCAAGAAATGGAAGCAACTAAGTGTCCATCAGTAGATGAATGGATAAAGAAGATGTGGTACATATACACAATGGAATATTATTCAGCCATAACAAGAAAACAAATCCTACCATTTGCAACAACATGGATGGAGCTAGAGGGTATTATGCTCAGTGAAATAAGCCAAGCCGAAAAAGACAAGTACCAAATTATTTCACTCATCTGTGGAGTATAAGAACAAAGAAAAAACTGAAGGAAGAAAACAGCAGCAGACTCACAGAACCCAAGAATGGACTAACAGTTACCAAAGAGAAAGGGACTGGGGAGGATGGGGAGAAGGGAGGGACAAGGGGCAAAAAGGGCTATTACAATTAGCACACATAATGTAGTGGGGCTGGGGGTGGAGTGGGGGGATACCGGAAGGCAGTATAACACAGAAGACAAGTAGTGATTCTATAACATCCTTCTGTGCTGATGGACAGTGACTGCAATGGGGGTATGTGGTGGGTACTTGATAATAGGGGGAGTCTAGTCACCATTATGTTAGTCATGTGATTGTCTATTAATAATAGCAAAATAAAAAAATTTTTAATAGCTATATTTAGTCCTATGGGGGAGTATAGAACAAATTCTTAAAATGTAGACTACGTACTTGATTGAATAGAAGACTCTCAAAAAAAGTAGCAGTGTTTTTTAGCCATTAAATTCTAAAATTTGTGCATATTTCTGAATTGGAGAGGTAGTTTTCTAATCTGGTATTTGCTGATGAGATTCAGAGCCACATGTCAGAGCTGAGGAAGCAAGCCTCCAGCAGCCCTAAAGCTGTGGGTTGCTTCATCACTGCCTCAGATACTATGTTAGGCAGTTTACACACATTATCTCATTTAATCCTAGCAGAATACTAAATATTGGTCTAGTGGTACCTCTGGCTAATATGTGACAAAAGACAGAATACCTAGCATTTCTATTTGCAGTCCATGAACAGGTAGTTGTTCTTCAACACAGGTAAATCACTTGCTTATTTCAAATACCCCTGGTTCACCTGGCTCAACAAATGAGCAAGACCTGCTAAAACTGGTGCATAAACACATAGAGTACCAAGATGTTACATTAAAAAAATGCCTTGGCCATATAAGCACTTTCAAGGATTTAAAATTTAAATAAAAAAGAAGAACTGTCCAACCAAGAGAGACTACCAGCCACTCAAATTCATTACAAAGCAAAATTGCAGAATCAGTTTCTGAGGCACATTAAGAAACTAAATTCTATGATTAAATATCCTTTCAAAAAAATCCTTCCAGGATTAACATCTGCAACATTCTCTTTGTTGCAACACTAAGGAAATTAATATCTAAAGGCTTGATTGGGGCTGTATTTAGAGAGGAGACCAGAGAGTTAATTTATTTTAAGAACCCAGATCAAGATCCACACAATTCGACATTCACTTCTTCATTCAAAGGTCACTAAAATGCATACGTCAGACATCTGCTGCTTTCTTTAAAAATGCTAAATTTTAAACCCAATAAGTCTAAATGTAGCTCTAATATAATCTACAAATGACCTTACTAAGTCTTTCTACATCCCATAAAAGTATATTAATTGTATCATTTTATTTAAGTTCCCAACTTGCTGTGATGTATTAGCATATTAAAATTAACTCTGCAGGCTCTAATCATTTCACCTTCTGAGCCAACTTACCAGGACAAATTTGATAAAATTATAGTACCCCCTTGTGGTATATTACCTTCATACTCTACTAGGATGTTTTGTAATATTATTTTTTAAATCTTCTTCCACTAAGATCAGTGGATAACTAATTAACCTTTTCTAAATTCTAACAAAACTATGGAAAAATTAAAGACGCTATCACCAGATTGTGAGAACAGATTAGACAGTGGCATTTCATCAAAAAGGAAGAAGATTTGAAACTACACATACTATTTTTAACAGAAGGAAACACTTCTACAAAGTACTTTCTATGGACTGATTCATGTAGCCAAATTAAAACACAGAACTCTAAAATTACTCACTGAATTTTAGTTTACCTTACAAGCCAATTCCAATAACTGAAGGGGGGAAATGGTGTTTTTGAATGATAAACTAATGTAAATTCTTTACAAATCAAAAAGGAAAAAGAAAATTGGCAAAATTTAGATGCAAAGATTTTTCCCTCATAATTCATCCAACTTTCTTCTATCAGATCCAATTTAACTGTATATTATTGTCATTGCTTCCAAATATTCTAATTTTATCGAAGTTCATAATATCATTTAGCACAATGAGTTAAGACATTTGGACGTGTACTTAGATACAAAGCTTTTCCTATACTTCCTTTCCTATCCCATCACCCTCCCCCCACCAAAAAAATCCTCTGCTCCTATCTTCTGATTTCCTCACTAATTGATTTTCATCTTATTTTAGAATGGGCTTTTGGCAATAAGGCAAAGAATCATGGCATGAATGGATGAATTAATGCGGGAAAGACGTAAGACTATCCATAGTGTTTTGGCAAACCCTAGAATAATTCCCCTTAGGTCAGAGGATCTTATATGAGATCCTGTAATCTCACTGGAAGAAACAGAAAAATATCTTACCTAGGAGTTAATATATTTAGATCCACTGGCAACGAAATGGCAATTTTATATTCATAGAGTGTCCAAGTACCTTACTAAGTAACTATGGAATAAACCAGTACGTTTTTCAGATTAGTTCCACTTTGAGTTCAGCAGTGAAGCAGTTTATCTCTGGTTCAAGCCAGTAAGCAATTCTATCTAATTTACAATGAAAATATCGAGAAGCTTTGTTTCAATTTAGTTCAGGTTCAGGTTCAATAAAGTAATTCTAGTTTAGCTCTTGGAATGTGGAAACAATATTTACTAGTTTCGGATTCACATTCCATTGGATTATAATGTAAAATAAAGAAAATTTTATTGTATTCATTTAGGTATTCAGACAACATTTTTGAAGCCCTTAAGTATGTTTCAGGGACTGTCATGGATTTTAGAATACAAAAATGAATAGAGCAAAATTTCTGCCTTAAAGAATATCATAGTCTAGCTAGGAAACAGTCAAGTGAACAAGTGTAGAAAACTGGAGGAAACTGCAGTATCCTAAGAGCTACAGTAAGAATTTCTTATAAAAGGATATCAATCACACTGGTTAGGCAAACATCTTTATGAGCCCCTAAGGGTATGGCTCCACTGAAGGGCATCCTAAAATAACCACAGATGGCCACTAAACCTCCTAAAGTCAGAAGGCCCTGTTTTCCCTCTTCTGGGTTGAACACCACTATGCAATTGGGAGACTAAATGGAGCAAGCTGCACTGTTGTACATAACAGAACAGCAACTGAAGGTCTCAGGGATGCAGACAGATGTGCAAGGGAGAAAACGCAACCAGCCCAGGGCCATGATGCACAGCTCCAGGAAGCACCGCATATTCTATGTGAATGGCATTGTACAAGCAGCAGCCCTGCAAGAGCCACAGAGACTGGCAGTGCTGGGCAATAAAAGAATTCCCAGTGGCCAAGAAGAAATCTGAGGATGGAGTACAATTCCGCACCACCACCACCACCATTGATTTTGGGCTTGGTCACATGGCCTGTTTTAAACAATGGAAGGTGGACAGGAAGGACAGTGTGCCAGTTCTAAGCTAAGACCTTAAGAGGCAATCTGTGTTTCTGCCCCTCTTAGCCTCAGGTTCTGAAATGAGGAGACACGCCAATATGGGCTGAATTCATATCAGTGTGTCACCCCCAAATTCATGTGTTGAAGTCCTAACCCTTAGTATCTCAGAATGTGACTATATTTGGAGATAGGTCTTTAAAGAAGTGATTAAGTTAAAATGAGGCCATTAGGGTAGGCCCTAATCCAATGTGACAGGTGTCCTTATAAGAAGAGGAAATTTGTATGCACAGAGATATCAGCAATGCGCACAAAGAGGAAAGGACACAGTGAGGACATAGTAACATGCAGCTATCTGCAAGCTATGGAGAGAGGCCTCGTAAGATACTAAACTTGCTGACATCTTGATCTTGGACTTCTAGCCTTCAGACTGTGAGAAAATTCATTTCCGTTATTTAGACCTCCCAGGCTGTGGTACTTTGTTAAGATAACCATAGCAAATGAATACACATGTGGAGCAGACCTAACCCATCTTATAGCTTAAAGCAGAGCCAAAGCACAGATTCATGAGCAAGAAATAGTGTTTGTGGTTGCAAGCCACTCACATCTTGGGGTTGCTTGTTATGCATTATTATTGCAGCAAAAACTGACTGGCACACTTTTCCCGGTAGCCATTTAGCTTCTTAATACACCAAGAAGTTGCTATTGCTGAACACCACCATGTGCTGTTCATTGGAAACAGTTAATAATAAAAGAAATAATCCAAAATTTGAAAAAAATCAATACTCTGAATACCAACTGAGACAACTTCTTAACCTTTATTTACTCTGATTTTTCTTGTCCGTGCCCTTGGAGGCCAGTAGGTATAGTCATTAAGATTTTAAGACCAAGAATCACATTATCTAAATTCACATTCTTCTGGCTTTATCATTTACTAGCTTTGCAGCCTTGGGCAAATTATCTATTTTCCCATCTATAAAGTGAGAAAATAATAATATCTACCTAAGAGTTGTTGAGAAGACTAAATGAATGAATAAAAGAGCTTGGAGCAATGTCTGACATATAGTATGTTTTCAATCATGTTCACTATTAGTATCACCTGACTGACTACACTGAATATTACCTGCTGGCTTATGTTCCTCTGTCACCCTCTTCTCCACTCCAAAATCTCTACCCTCCTCAAAACCTCTTCCAGGGGTCTGTCCCAATTCTTTGATCTTATCATTCTGAACATTCTCCCAAGAAGACCTTGTCCAGTTTCATGGATTGTTTTGTCTATTTAAATCTATACCTTTACTCTAGACCTCTTCCTGAACTCCAAAGCCATACTTTCTACTCCCTGCTAGACATCTCCAGGCTTTACCTCAGAGACTTCTGGGGAAGCCTTACACTGGCTGGATGTGACCATCAGAGAGACTATGATCCCCACTACAGAAAAATAAGAATTGCATCCAAGTAAATACATTTAGGTCTCCTATAGCCTCACAAAGATAATGTGTCTTCATGAGAACCCAAAGGCATGCTAACATCACAAGATAATAATAATAGTGATAAATGATTGATAGTTATTTCCTAATATTTTATACACATTAATTCATTTAATCTTCATAGGAACACTACATGTTAAGTATTACTACTATCCCTATTTGATAAATGAGCAACCCAAGGCACAGGAAGCGTATATAACCCATGTCATACAGCCGGAAATGTATGATCTGAAACCAAGCAGGCAGTCAGACTCTAGAGTCCACCGTTTGAACCAGAACATTTCACTTTCTCTCAGAAATAAGGCCTGAATAATTTCTCAGACACTAAAGTAAGTACAACTTTTATTATTTTAATAACAGTAATGACTAACATTTTGAGAACCAGGCACTCCCTTCAAATGAAATGCTTTACACACACTGTTATGTTTCACCCCTCAACAGCCCTATGATACAGGTCTTAGTATTGTGCCCATTCTACATATGAAGAAACTAAGGCCCAGAAAAAGAGTAACTAGTCTAAGGTCCCACAGTAGTAAGTGGCAGGGATAGACCCAAATCCTGGCAGTCTCACAGCAGCATCCATGGTCTTAACCACTGTTGCCTCAAGTGATGCGCACTGAACCACTTCGTGAGTAACTGTTGGCCTTCCCTCTCCTGCACCACACAGCAGTATGGCGGGTGCCACTGGAAGAGGCTACCTAGTTCCAGGTCCCATGAGGCACCACCGTTGGGCACTGACAGCCTCTCTGTCTCTCTCTGACACTGCACGGATTCTCTCCGTGTGGCTCTGCTCCATCCCCTCTACACCCCGCTTCCTCTCATTCATGGTTTCGGCTCCACCACAACTTGAGCTTTCATCTGACTGGCTTGCCATTGTGCTGCCGCAGGCCTCTACCCACCCGACCCTTCAGCTCAGCTCCCTACAGCTAACTGGCTATAGTTTCTGTCTCTGAGTCAGATTCCAGAGAGAGAAAACCGGATTGGTCACTGGCCAGCCAGTGGAACAGCTGACTTTGATGAGGTGTCCCCCTCAGTTAGCTGCACTAGATAGGTAGCTGGAATCACTGAATGTGGGGAATTAGAAATATCCAGCCTAGAAAAAGAAAACTTATTAGGAAAAGTGACTTAAATGGCAGACAAACTATCACAGGAAGAGACTTGTTACCAAACATCCCCAGTTTCCTTTAATGGTCAGAGCCCCAGTCTCCACATCACTGATGCACTGAAGCAGATACAGTGAAGGTCTAGGAAGACATTCTGCCTAGTTAAGTAGGTGGCTTTAGGTGATCTCTAAGATCCTTATGAATTTATGGAAAATTAAGGATTAGTTGAAACATTTGTCAAATGCATCTTAGGCATTTTAAATGTTCTCCAAAATACCAGCTTTCAGATGGTCTGTTGAAGTTTCTCTACCCACCAAGAAGTTGTGCTTGTATGTACAAAGGCACAAGAGACAGAGGGAGACATCACACAGCAGAAGGAACCTCACCAACCCCACCCTGCGGTGAGCTGGTCACCCTAATGGCCATGAGTCCTCCCAATAAGATAAAATTAAATTCCATCCACTGGAATCACAATTAAATGCTGAATCAATAGTTTCTGGACTCCCTGAATGTCTTGTGTTATAAGGGACCTATGACTGAATTCCATTCGCTGAAGATTTATCTACTACCTACCCAGTACAATCACATGAGGTGCTATGCCTGAACATTGCAGGATATAAAGAATCACACTGCCCCTAACTTTAGGGCTCACCATCTGTGGTAAGAGGGGAGACACCCTCACAAACAACTGAATAAAGAATACACTGTCTAGAACAGAGAAGACAAGTAGTGACTCTATAGCATCATACTACACTGATGGACAGTGACTGTAAAGGGGTGAGGGGTAGACTTGATAATAGGGTAAATGTAGTAACCACAATGTTGCTCATGATTGTATATCAATATACCGTAATAAAAAAAAAGAATACACTGTAGCAAAGAGGGTGCAGTAGGAGAGAAGGAGGGGAGAAGTTTATCCCATGGAAGCATATGCAGTGACTTGGGAAGCATTCTATGAAGTGATATAATATGATCTGGATCTTATATAAATGCACAGAAGTCGGTATAAGAGCATTCCATGGGGATAGCATGAGCAAAGGCACACAAAATATTAGGCACTCGAGAGGCATGCTATTAGACGGCATGTTTGGAGAACAGCAAATCATCTGGCACGACTAGAAGAGCAGGTGTAGGGAGAAGAGAGGTGGAGGAGAAAAAACCACTAGGAAGAGCAGAATATATATTTTAATGTGGGTTGGGAGATCTTAAAGACAGTTTCAAATGAGAAAGGTACCTATAGTCATAATAATGAACCTCAAAGCAAACCTACTAAACATCCAAGTTTGAAAGCACTAATGAGCAATGATGTATCCAATATTTGGTTTTAATAATAGACTCTTAAAGTCAGCCAGGAAAACCCTTATAAGAGCATATCCCTGCCTTCAAGAAACACCACACATAACCATAAGGAGAAATATGGAAACAAGGCATCCTAGGGAAGGGCAAGAGGTTGAATAAACCTTTCCTGGCCAGAAGCAATGCCCCTGCTTGCCAAAAATGGCTCTTAAGCAACTCCAGTCTCACATGTGACCTGACCCCGAATAACGGTCTCTTTCTACACTCCCTTGCACAAGTAACGATAAAAATGCTGTGCCCGTCAACCAGCACGTTTAATTCAGCAGTAGCACTTAAATCTGCCTCTCATTTTCCTACCACTTGCCTGAAATTTCAGAGGACGGGGTTATTGTTAAACAGCAGCAAGCATTATTCTCACAGCAGTGCACATTAATAATAATTCAGTGCAGTGTCATAGAAGCCTGTAGGCTCTTAGCTGAATTTATTTGAAAAATAAAGTTTGTTTTTTTTTCCCCTAAGATCTTTACTTAAGCCAGCATGGAATTCTTGTAAAGATAACTACCAATAAGTCACAACTACCCAAGGAGCAGTCTTGTTATTTTTTTAATTCACTGCTCACCATGACAACATAATAAACACACCTTTAGAGGCTCATACATGCCCAACTATTGAAAATGTCATAGTTCCTCCTTCATGGTGCTCCCCGGCATAAACTTTAACTCATTTTTTTGATTCTCTGAAATTCTAGTAAAATACCAATTTTCAACTGCAAACTACTCCAGATAATTTTTGCAATAAGTTAGCAACACAAGCCTTATTTCATAATCCGCTAATAATTACTAAGCTCCTTTTTTATTTAAAAAAATATCAAACCATCAAGCCAATATGGTTTTGACATCTGTTTTTTCTATTTTGTTTGGAGTTCTCTTAGATGTTCCTGTATCCTTTCATAAATGACTAATAGGAAAGATACAAGACTAATAGGAAACACAACTTTATTCAACTTCGTTGACGGTTGGTTTTAGTTAACAGATGGTCTTTAAACCACCCAACATAAAAGCATACATTTTAGGGAAAAAAAATTTACCCCAAAACTGCTTCATAAAATAAAGTATTTTATTTTTCAAAGCGTTTGCATTATTTGAGAGGGTACAGTACTAAAAAGTCCCTAGAGTTGTATTTTTTTTAAGAGAAAGTTAAAAGTTTCCACCTTTATGTATCAGAGCCTAGAGATTTTACAATACAATAAGTGTCAGAAATAAAGCACAATTCCCTTCAAAGTCATATAAAATAGTAAGCCTCTGTAAAAAGTTTTTCCTTCCAACAATAAAGTGTGGACCTAAAATCATAGCAAACAATTATGACACTCTTTGTGCAATGGTGCCCAGACACTGAAATTAGACAAAGCTTCAGGCTTCCACATGCTCAGGTTGGTAGCAGTGCTTTCTCTGCTCCCTGAAAGCTGCTCCTTTTGGTTAAGGAAATGCTATATAAGAAGCACACCACAAATGTGGTGTTCAACTGCCCACCATCTCCAGACAGATGCATTCCCTTCCCAAGTGTACAGAATACAACATAAAAGTACAAAAAAGATGTGACTTCTTTATTCAAATGATTGCTTTTTTCCTTTGCTACCAATGAATTTGTTTTAGGGGATGAGAAGTAGGAAATTTTCTTCTGAGAAAATGTTAGGGGGATTCAAGAAGAATGTCTAATGGCCTGTATCTCTCAGAAAATAAAAATCCATCTCTCACTGGAGGCTTCTTGTTGGGCTCATCTCTCTCTGTGAAACCTGCCAGGTCCTCACATATCAGGGGTGGTTTGCTTTCTCTCCAACAGAGATAATGGGCTTTTCAACACTTTTGCCAAATTACTGACAGAAGGACCTATTTCCTTTTCCTATGAAAAGAAACTCATAGTGACAGAAGCAAGAGAACAGCGTTAACCACTAAATTACACATTGTACAGAATAGATAGATAAATGAAACTCCCACATAATTCCATTCCAAATTCCTTCCTAGCTAAAAGTGTATAGGATGGCCAACAAGTCACATAAACCTGATCTGAATTTTTTGACCTGGATTTTTCCTATCCTCTGCCTTACTACTGTCTTTTGAACATATTGTTTTTAATTAATACACTGATAAGCAGCATAGTGAGTCATTGTATAATTGGGAAATGCAAGGAGATTCTATTTGAGTGCCCCTGTCTTTTTCAGAGCCCAAATTAACTACATAACTTGCTCCACTAGGAATAACATTCACAATTTGACATTTATGTTCATTTTCCCAGAAATATAAACACTACTACTGTCTCTGGTTCCAAATCATTGACCGTTTTCCCAATAATCTTTGTGCCCAACACACTGTCATGCACAAGTGAGTGCTTAATAAATACTATTGGATGATGGGTGTATTCAATAACAGAATACACAAAATGCTCCTTTCTGTAAGTCTTCCAAACAGCAAAACTGTTGTAGCCCTTATGTCCAGCTTAGCTCAAAGTCCAAAAAATTCATTTCAAAAACCTGCAAATGTGTAATCAATGCTCAGAGAGAGCTTGAAAGTGTCTCTCGTATCACACCTGCCTGCCTAGAACACAAAACACAAAACCAAAATCAAATCCAAAGTGAACCGAAAAAAATGTGTGCTGGAACTGGTTTTGCTTTTCCGCATCAAACTTCAGATGAGGCGTTCTTTGATACAAGAAAACGGTGATTCGAAGTCCGAATGTTTGTGCACTTTACTAAACAAACAAAACTCACATTATTTAACCTTCCCATCTATTCCCTTCTGAAATGAAAGAAAGCACACACATATACCAAGTATTGTTTAAAGTAAACTGGGAATTAATGCTACAAATATATTGGCAGCTAACTATTGTGTACGCACGTAGCACCTTTCACAGCCAGGTGTTCCAGGTGTATCATCAAAGTTTTCCTGCTAACAATTTATCATTAGGTGTGGATGAGATGGTGCCAAGTTGCCACCACAGAGGCCTGGCATGCCGAAGTTTAGAGAACAGGGAATAGAGAATGTGTCTTGGTTATAGAACAAAAGAATTCGTTTTATCACTTGCCTTTACCGCTGGAGAAAATGGCTCCTGGTGTGCTGAACTCCATGATAAATGTGCCCCCTCTAGTTCTTTATTGCCTCTGTAAATCACAGGACTGACAGCAGTTAATAAGAAAAGCTTTTGAGTGGTTTTGAAGTTTTGCTTTGTACAAATAAAGTCTCATATTAAAGATTTTGCTAGTCCTCAAGGTGTAGAAAAAGCAGCATGCGCAGAACTTTCACACTTTTAACCATTTCTCTCCTTTTTAAAATTTTCAAAACAAAAAGAAAGAAAACCCTTCAGACATGCACATTGGAAAAATAAAAGCAGATCTTAGCTTAAATGGCTTCATATACTCACGTAGTTGCTGGCGCTACTGAAATTACAACCTCTTCTGGTTTTTATAAGCTGGATATTCAGATAAATACCAGAAAAGATATGTGGTGGAAAGAAGGTTGTTACAGCAGATTTATTGTTACATTTCCAGCCATAATTGTATGCTTTGCCTCTTTTAGCCAAAGCAAATTTTGGTTCAGTGTCGAGAAAGAGAACTCTAAATTCCACTGAATCGATCAGCTGCCAGTTCAATCATAAGGGATCCTGAAACTCAAAATCATATTTCAGAATATAATTGACGTTAAAAGGAATAACAAAGCTACCTCATGGAGAGTAGCCTTTTTCTCCAAGGAGCTCAAAATACTTTGCCACAGCCTTGCAGTGTCCTAAAGGGCAGGTTTTATAATTTGTACTTTCTCGCACAGGAAGCAGAGGCACAAAAAAGAAGAAATGTCTTTTCCGGATTATTGCTAAATTCTCCACAGAGCCAAAAACAGGACTAGCTAGAGTTGGTATTCTTCTCATAAGACTTCACTTACTATACAGTGCACAAAATAAGAATTCTGAATGCATTTTCTTCTGACATTATCTCCAACAGCAGAGTAAGGAAGAGTTAGTAATCCATATAAATTGGCTGAATAACTATCTTTATACCAAAAACAGGCCATTTTACAATCTGGGGTTCAACTTCACTTTGCCCCAAGCGACAAGGGCAAATAAAAATCAGACTTTCAAATTACCTATTTATGGCAGTTTGCAGCTCAGTAGGCATAAAGTTAAAGGGGCTGGACAATAGCAAATTTCAATGTAGGTTTTTAAAGCATTCTGATCAAACACACATTTCATACCAGTGTATATTTAGGCCCCAGATTTCCCACTAGGATTTCATTAAATGACATTTTACTGAAACAAATTAGAAGTAATGTTCCAGAGGTCTTGTTTCCTTTCTATGGATCGCTTTATCCTAATCTAACTCTGGCTACCTCTCTGCGAAGTAAATTTTCTTAACCAAATGTCCCAAGTGAATAAGAATGACCCAGAATCCATATTCTTCCAGGCCTGTCTATTGAGATTTCCCATCTGAACAGGTCGCCCTGAAAGTCACTGAGGGCAGTCAGTACAGCAGAGCTTTAATAGCTCAGACTCAGTCATCAGTTCCTGAACCACTGGAGGCAAAAAAAAAAAAAAGATGTACGTAAGTACCTCTCCACATTCATCTCCCTATTTCAGAGATTCTTCTGTGAGGCCCAGAACTCCATGTGTGCTATGAACTCCTATGAAATATTGAGGCATTTCTCTGGAAAGAAAACCCAGGTTCTGTTTGGATTATCAGTATGAATTTCCTTGAATCTCTGCATGAGTTCACCAACAGAAATCTGGCCCAGGTCCCTGGAGATAAAAGGACTTATACTGAAGAAGTCAGATTGTTCAAATGTTCTGGTCAAAGGTAAGATCAAGTGAAAGTACCCAAAAGACCCTCCCTGTAGATTTACAGCACTCTTGACATTTAAGAATCTGATAAGATAAAATGGGCACTAGGATCCACAATCAATCTGCTAATTAATCCAAAGTTAACCATATTTTCCAAGATTAGAACAATAAGACACATGCCAGGCTATTTCAGAAGACAATGGACCGTAGTCCAAAGGACCAGGTACTTCAGTGTTAGACAGAGCTGGTGCAAATCCAAGCTCACCCACTTTCTAATTTTGTGACTTTGCAAATAATAATCAGATATGTCTGGGTCCCTTTAAATCTATCTCACAAGATTGGTGTATGATAAGGTTCACAAAGCATTTGCAAAGTGCCCCAGAGAAAGCACCCAGTAAATGACTCATTTATTTATTCAACAAATACGTGCCAGGAAATGCTTTACATATGTTATTTCATTTAATCCCCATAGCAATTGTATGATTGGCCCTTATGTAAAAAGACAGGCAGTCAGGGGTCATTTTAAAAGAGATCCCAATCCAAACAGGTCAGGATACCTCAGTAGAAAGAGGCTGGAGATGGACCCTGGAATGCAGCCAGAGGAGAGGCATGTGAGCTGCATCTGCCATTCCCAGAGGGGGACCCAGCAGAGTGGGTCTTAGAGTGAGAGTCCAGAGAACACCACCAGGACAGGACTGCCAAGGAAGACTTTGCTGTCCCTGCCTTCCTCCTCACCCCTCCGAGCCACTACTCTGGTTGGTGGGGAGAAGAAGCTCCAGGAAGGAAACAGAGAAGTCAGCCCATCCACATCTACAGTGGACCTCTCAACCTGAAGTAACACATGCTGTGCAAGGAGAGTGGCTTGAACTTTAGTAAAGATTGGAATGTTACATTGGACTGGTCATTTTATTACTGAAACTAGAATGTTCTTACTACAAGTAACGAGAGGATATTTTCTTAAATTTAAGAGTAGCTGGAAAAGCTAAGGGATGTGTCTGAGATTTCATCCAGATACAGGCAAAGAACTGGCCCACAGAGTGGGTTTGAGAGGAAGGGAGAGAGCATAGCTTGTCTGCATCCAGAGTTCCAATTTTCAACATACCATTGCCTTTAATATAAAATACATTAGCTGTAAGTCCTACGAAGCCAGAAAATGAAAATGGAGGAGTAAGAGCGTGGCCATTAGACAAATTAAAAACTAATTCTGAAAATACTTGTTGCTGAATATAAAGATGAGTATTCCATGTTGACATGGAAGTCTACATGCATGAAAATTCTGTATGTCTCCATAGCCAAATATGTGGCTCTCCCATATGGCACTGGGATTAATTTAATCATTCAATGTGGATATACCAGCCAATAAAAGAAAGATCTAAGAAGCTCAAAGTGAAGCAGAAGCTATAATTTGAATAAATCAGACTACTTCCTATTTCAATTATATTCACAGTCATTTAGGCTGCCTAAGACTCCCCTTCCTCTCCACCAAAAAAAATAGCTTTCCACATAGTCTGAATTCACTAGACAAACATCAACCCATTCCCTTGCTTCATCCCACATAGATCTAACCAAAGATAAGAACAAGGGGGTTGTGGGTCTTGAGAGATCCAAATTTTTGTATGCTTTGAAATATTAGCAGGGCAGAAGAGAGCGGCTGGAAAGGAAAATACCAAGGCTTCAGAAATATTGGTACTATTCTAAAATCTCAGCTGGAAGATGAACACATTTTACTGATTTCATTGTTCTTTGTACACCACATACAAGCACATGTAAGGGTATATTAAACATTTCCAAATTTTCAAAAGCTTTTATAAAATGGAGACAGTAAAAAGATCAGTGGTTGCCAGGGGTTGGGAGGAAAGGAGGCACAGATGAAACAGGCAGAGCACAGAGAATTTTTAGAGCAGTGAAACTATTCTGTATGACACTGGAATGGTGGATATATGTCATTATACATTTGTCAAACCCACAGAATGTACAACACCAAGAGTGAACTCTAATGTAAACTATGGACTTTGGGTGATAACGACATGTCAGTGTAGGTCATCAATTATAACGAATGTACCACTCTGGTGCAGGATGTTAATAGTGGGGGAGGCTGTGCACATATGGAGTCAGAGGGCATATGGGGACTCTCTGTGCTTCCCACTCAATTTTGCTGAAAACCGAAAGCTGCCCTAAAAAATAAGGCATATTTTTAAAAAGCTTTTGTAGTGCTAGTCTCTCTTCTGAATGCTTATCTCCAACTATTCAAAATCTATTTAAGTGACACCTCCATAGGCCCTCCCTGACACTTCCTCTTCCCAGAGAGGAACCCATTACTCCTCTCTATGTGGCCACAGCTCCTGACCTTTATCCAATTCTTCTATGGATGCACACTGCACCTGTCCATCCACCACCCTTCCCTCACTGCGGGAAAGGGATCTTTACATTTCAAACACCTGCGAGAGTATCTTGCATGTAATAGATTTTAAGTATAGCTTAAATTATTTCATATTATAGAACTGATAATATTGATAACATAATACAGAATAATCAATAACAATACAACCAGGTCTGGCTTTCAGCCTCAAATACGTTAACTTTGCAAAGATGCTCCCAACATTCCCAATACATTTGAAATGACATCTGTCAGCATTTTAACTAGTTTTCTTTCCTTGCCTGTAAAATAAGTACCACAACTATAGATATGAGCTCATTTGAAGGAATGAAAAGAGCTATCCCTAAGATCATTTAATAGACCCATGCATAATTATCAATTTCCTCTTGAAGCTAACATTTGTTAAAAGAAAAAGAAAGATTCTGTTAATGATCCAAACACTTGACTTTCTGGACCTATTCCATTTAAAGGGGGAAACTCTGTCCTCTGTTCTTGGGTTACTGCCAGGTGATCTTTTACTGGGAATCCTTCTAAACTTCTAATCACAGTTCAACAACCATGTGCCAAATCATATACAGGTATTGATATTTGCCACTGTGCAGTTAAATTACATCAAATGTCAATGCAATCAACTCATTAGCAGGAGTGTATCGAACTTCAGTGCTCACTCCCCATTTCTGCACCTCTTTGAGTAAGTAGTGTATGGACCATATTCCTTGTCTGTCTGTGAGCTGATCAGCTCAGTAATGCTGCTAATATAAAATCAAATGAGCAGAAGAAGGAAGTGGTAAAAACTCCTGTGAGCACTCTGGTCTTTCTTATGCAGAACATCAATAAACTATAATCCAGCAAGAAAAGCAAATAAAATTTTTAAATTGCTTAGAAAATCATCTTAACCAAAAGTCACATGAGGTCATTAAAAAACACTGTAATTGCCCCTGGACCACACATTCTCCCACCTTTCTTGCTACCTGAGATTTTAAATCTGTCTTGCTGATGTAAAAACCATAAGCAAACCTGAAGTGTGACTGTCACATGCAGAATCCGAATGTTAGAGGTGAGCATGGCTTACTGGTGTGCTGGCCCACTGCTCCAAATTTTATATCTCTTCTGTCCCTCAGTTATTGCCTGACATGATTTAACAACTGTAATTCCTTATTTAACGATGTCAAAGGTTTTTAGGAAATTGACTGTATTTCACCAACGATATATTTCTTCTTGATTACAGAGTGGTTAAAATGATTTTAAACCAAGACAGCAAAATAAAGCAGTAATAAAATCAATAAAAGGTGCTTAAAACATTCCTTCTATTAGGTAATGGCATTTAAAATATCCGTGGCTTGTAATGGCACTTAGGATATGCCCAAAAATCAATGAGCTAAATTACTTATTGAACTAGTTAATTTGAACATTGAGTTTTTTATGTATATTGATAAAATGGGCTACTGAATACTCTGGGCAAGTAGCGATACCTGTTCATGGTCAGATGTCTCCCTCTGCTGGAAAAACAGATCAAACAATTTTCTTCAGTTACAGAACAAAAAGATAAAAAATGAAAAGATGTAACCTCAAAAAGCCCATCACAGGCCTCTAAATCTTAAAAGGCTCCAGAAATTGGAATAATATTAAATTATTAAGGGTTAAAAAACACATGCACCTTTTTAAAACTGTTTTTAAACAGGACTGTGGAACTTCATATTCAACATCAAATAGAAATGAGAACCAAAATGTAATTATTTCAAAACTCCCATCCTAGTTTTCTAACTTTCTAAATTATCCTAGGGTTTTTTGGTATCTTAGAGTAAGATTCTAGAAGCCTTGATTCCTTTCTCTTTGATCTCAGATGGGAAAGGTTTGAATTTTAAAAGAGGAAGTATAAATCTGTGCTCAAGGAAAAGTCTACATTCTTAGTAGTTTAATTTCATAAAAATCAACTTTGAACTACCTTTATAAATGAGCAGTTTTGAGAACTCAAGAGTATGAGTCCACTAAAAAGCCTCATATTCCTCTCCCTGTGTGGGGTAGTATGAGAGTTTGCAATACTATTATTACCGTTATTTTTTTCCCAAACTTCTACTATTTAAAATGCTAAGTACTTTATTGAAAAGACTCTTCACTGTTTTTCAATTTCTCCCCCCTGCCAGTTCAGCCCTAAGCAGATGTTTGAGTTCCGAAGAGCTTGCCTCAGGACTTTTAACTCAAACTACAAAGGGAAGCTTCAGAAATTACGATAAAAGGTGTTAAGAGAAAAATGAAGGGGAAGAGGTTATCTGACATAAACCTAAAATTGTACATAGTGCCTTTCAAAAAATTACAGCTACCCAAAATATAACCTTTTGGTTTTGAATAACTTCATCAATAACAGTCCACTTATTTTTCATTCACATTTCAACATATTACATTAATATTCAAAACAATGAGTATATATAAAATTAACTTCACTGATGGGAATTTTCTAACCAATGCACTTTGCTCTTCCTATCTGAGTTTGGTTTTATTTTATGTTGTTTTGTGTGTTTGTGTTGGGGGATGAAACAGGAAACTGCAGAGAACACTGTCGTTCTTTGCACACTGAGAGATCATTGACCAACAACTATAGATGCTCTGTGTAACACGCAACCCAAACTACACAAATGTCTGACTCTTCCTGGGTGCAGATGGTAAAAAGATGACTAACCTATGACAGAAAAGACATATGTCAAATAAACCATTACTGTCCAGCACAGTGAGCCCTATAATAGACATACACACAAAGTGAGGTGGGGACCCAGAGGACAGAGGAACTAACACTGCCTGGGGAAGGCAAGGAAAACACCAACAGAAGAGATGATCATCTGAGTGGAGTCCTTGAGAAAGACCTAGAAATTCTTCTGGAGTATAAGGTCCAGGGCAGTTTTGAGGGTGGGAACCGGATGAACACAGAGAAAAGCACGTGGCTGGAGAGAGCTGAAATGGTTGGAGTTTCAGGTTGGTTTGGCAGAGGGCGAGAGCAATCGGAGATGAGGTTTGAGGGGTTGGTGGAGGCCAGGTCGGGAAGAGTCCTGAATACCTTCGTAAAGTGCAGATTTATCCCATAGGCATGGAAAAGTTTTAAAGGATTTTCAGGGAGTAGCATCAGCGCCTCACATGGTGGGAGGTGAGGGAGATGGAATGACACGGGATTGCGGACGCCGACCTGAAGGTCCTGGCTGGAGGCAAGCATGGCACCTGCAATAATTTATGTGACAGCCAAAATAAAACACAGCAGATGACTACTGAGATAAGGACTAATTGCAGAATTTTGAAAGACTTGAGAGGGTATCAGTAATAATGAAGCATTACCACAAACCCAGGCAATTTGTACTTCTGTTCTGACTTCTGTGTCAAAAAGAAGAAAATTTCATGTTTTATGAGCAACGTGCTGATTTTTTCAAAGACTTTTGTCCTTTCCTGTTCTTACAGAAAGCAAAAAATTAGTTTTATGTTGAGAAACATTGGTCCATTCTTAAAACATAAAATAGAGCATACCAACTTCAAATTGTTTCAGCTTGCTTTACATTTCTTCTCAGTGGTTTTCCTAATTGCACTAAAAACTCACCTTCAACTTGATTGGGTATGTGTGCCTGTGCCCCAGCTGGAAGGTACAAACTAAAAGTAGTGGCTACATTTGAGATTAGCATTATAGTTGATTTTTATTTCCAACGGCAGTTATTTAATATTCCTGCCCCAGTTTTACAAATTAAAAATACATGCTTCTTGGAGAAATAGCCAATGATTCTGTAACATCTCTCTACATTGACAGATAGTAACCGCCCTGGTGGGAGTGAGGATTTAATACTATGGGTAACTGTTGAACCACTGTGTTGTATATTTGAAACCAATATAAGATTGTATATCAACAATACTTCAATATAAAAAATAATGCTTTTTTGACTTACTGTCTTGAAGAAAATAAGGAAAGGAAAAATATCTCTCCTTAGAAATATGAAAAGCTCCATCTGTCTTCAAATCTTGTAGTTGTTTTGATACTACATTCATAAATCTGCAGGTAAAACTGCAGAAAAAAACAAAAGCATGTTTAATGTAAAAAAAAACACAGCCATTAAGAGTACTCTGAAAAGAATCAGTGTGGAAACAAAACACCAAAGTCACCTTCAAGACGTTTTATAACACTAAGGAGATGAAACTAGTTGTCTATTTATGTTAATTTAAGGATACATGGGTAATCAAAAGAAGAGGCAAATTCAAAATAAAGATCTTTGAGGCTCAAACCAAAGTAGCTCCTGGGGCTGAATCTGGCCTCCTGAGTTTTCTCTTATAGTCAACTGTTATAAGCGTCCCTCTAGCAATCTTAAAATGTCTTGTTTTAATCACAGTAGCCCCTAACACTGATCCTGAAAGAAAATTAGCTCTTCAGACAGGAGATTTCCTACCGTCTGTGCACCGCAGTCTCTCTGGGCTTCATCCGAGATTGGTGAACTGTGCGCCGTTGTGGCCTCTTTACAGACTTTCAAAGCACAATGGAAAATGGTTTTCTAACATGTGGGTACCATGCAAGGGTTCCTGTGGAGAGTTCTATTTCCTGGATATAAACTAGAAATTGCTGTAATTTTTTTAGTTCATTTTAATTTACAGTTAAATGAAACATGGCAAGAGGAATAACAACCATGCAGGTATCCAGGGCCAACACATTGGGCCGTCACTTAAAAAGCATAAAACAAGGAAAACCTCTCTAAACTAACCAACTCTTTCTGCAACAATTGGCCATTTGAAAAATCAGAGTGATCACCACTATATTTAGAAAAAAGAATTTAAAAAAACATTTTCATTAACTAAAAATACCTGAGGCAAAAGTTAAGGATAAAGAAATACTCAGTAAATGCAAAAGATGAATTTCAACTCTTTCCCTAGATTATTTTAAATGCCAAAAAACATAGTAAAAAAAATACAGAATTCTTAATCTGCTATAAAGTATAATAATGATTATGACCCTACACTCCAACAATAACCATATCTAACATCTATTGAGTTCTTCCTACGTTCCAAGAACTGTGCTAAGCTCCTTGTATCACAGCCTAGTCTTGTTTTTGCCAGCCCAGCATTCATTCCCCACTTCTGGTGATACCTCTCCTTTTCTCTTCTCCATTCCATGTGATCCTGGTGAGCTGGTCCATCACAGTTGCTCTATCCCTGAACTGATCCCAAACTGGACATGGAGAGAATGCCATTCCCCTGAGCACAGTGGTTGGTTCATGGAAGGCCAATCAAATTTCATGAATAAACATTTGGAATTTAAGGTCTCCCTTTCTTTAAAGATTTGAATCTGTGACTGTCTGTAGCTCTCAATATGTTTCCCTGTCACTGGTAGGAAATGGGCCTGAAATGTAGCCAAGACACTGAAGGATGCCAAAAGGTGAACAAAGAAACATCATTTGAGCCCCTGGAACCACGAGGGCCCTTGGACTTGCCTGTTACATGAGATGATGAATTTCCCTTTGTGTCCCAACTAGTTAGAATCGAGTCACACTACTAGAATGAGCCGGCTAGTGCATGTGCCTATGGCTAGTCTCTGTGGTCACACAAGTGCACACTGACAGCCAGGGTCCCCGCAGCTCCTCACGTGCTGGCAGCCAGCCCCCAGCCCTCACCACTGCACGTGTCTGCAGCGGGGCCCTGCCCCCACACCAGTACCTGCAGCCAGGCCCCACAACCAAGTGTGTGCACATCACCAGCTCTGGCCACTACTGCTACCTATCCTGACCCTAGCATCTTGGACCTGGAGGCACCACGAGGACCCCTACAGCCCTTGCCACCACTGCAGACCCCAGCGGCTCTTGCAAAGGGTCACACAGACGCTGATGTGGTGGACCCCAGCTGTATGAGCCAATGAAACACCACACACCCCAGCACCCAGAGCCACCACTACCCCTGCACTTAGCACCCCACACCACTAGACCCAGAGCTATAGCATGCTCCAGTGTACCGTCACCCACAGGTGAAGATCTTTCCTTACTGATGTCAGTCCATGAAGTCTGGAAGAACTGACTGCTTCTTCAAATGTGCACACACCTATGCAAGGCTATGGAAATCGTGAAGAATTAGGAGGAAATGACACCAACAAAGGAAAGAGTAAACTTCCATCACCTGAACCCAAAGAAATGGAGATATACAAACTATCTGACAAATAATTCAAAATAATTGTTCTGAAGTTGCTCAGAGAACTACAAGGGAACACATATAAACAATTTAACAAAATCAGGAAAACATACAAGGATAAAATGAGAGGTTCAGTAAAGAAACAGAACATTTTTTAAAAGAACAAAACAGAAATTTTGAAGCTGAAGAATACCGGGACTGAACTAAAGAATTCAACAGAGAACTTTCAACAGCAGACTCAGCCACACAGAAGAAAGTCTACGAACTCAAAGACAGATCACTTGGAATTATCCAGCCAAAGGAACAAAAAGAAAAAAGAATGGAAAGGAATGAAGAAAGCGTAAGGAATATCACTAAGAGAAGAAATATGCATTATGGGAGTACCAGAAGGAAAAGAGAGAAAAAGGGACAGAAAGCTTACTTAAAGAAATAATAGCTTTATGACTAGCAGATGTAATGTTGGGGGGGCACGGGGAGGGCTGTACAACTCAGAAAAGACAAGTAGTGATTCTATAGCATCTCAGTAAGCTGATGGACAGGGACTGAAATGGGGTTGGTGGGGGGGACCTGATGAAGGGGGTAGTTTAATAACCATAATATTGCACATGTAATTGTAGATTAATGATACCAAAATTAATTATTAAAAAAAAGAAAAAAAGAAAGAATGGCTAGGAATTTCCACAGTCTAGGGAGAGATTTGGACATCCAAGTTCACAAAGATCCTAAGACCCTGAAGTCATCTGAAAGAGATTTTCTCCAAGATACGTTATAATAAACTGTCTAAAATCAAAGACAAAGAGCAAGTTTTAAAATCAACAAGAAACAAAAAATTCCTCACATATAAAGGAACTCTCATATGGCTATCAGTGAATTTCTCAACAGAAACTCTGCTAGCCAGGAAAGAGCTGGACAATACATTCAAAGTGCTGGAAGAAAAAAACTACCAACCAAAAATACTTTATCCAATAAAGTCCTTCAGACATGGGGTTGTTATTGAGCGCTATTCTGGGACTAGCCTGCCTTGAGATACAAAGGTGAATAGCACAAAATCCTGTCCCCTAGGACCCTTCATTCTACTGTGGGAGCCTGAAAATAAACAGGGACTGAATAATACTGTAAGTACAGGAACAGACCATTTGTCAAACGCTTGAATTTAACTGTCCTGAGGACCAAGGTCTCCACAATATTTACTGAACTGAGACTCAAAGGGTGATTGTAGGGGTTCTCTAGGCAGACAACAGAAGGAAGGACACTGTAGGCAGAGGGAAAATGTGCAAAGGCACCAGAGCATGCATGAGTACAGGACAGCAGAGGAATCCGCACTCAGGAGTGTCTCCGCTCTGGCTGGTGTTTAGGTGGGGCAGAGAGAAGCTAAAGGAGCAGGTAGGTGCCCGGAAGTGACGAACCTCTTAAGCCGTTTGCAGGACTGACTAACCAACTAGGTTTCTGTGAAAATCTAGAATGACATCTGAGTTTGTGAGTCAGCCACTTGGATAGTAAGGGGCATCTGCTAGGCTACTACAAAAGAAGAGGAGAGTCTGGGGAGAAAAATGGCAAGTTCATCTCCATCCTCAACTCGAGATGCTTATGGAACATAGGACACCAGGGTGGAGAGAGCCCACAGATTGAAGCCTGTTCTGATCTGAATTCAGGAAAGTGTTTTAAGCTTGAGATATTTTAACAAACTGTCTATCAACCAGATTATGCATAGGCTGTAGAAAATCCATACAAAATTCTTAGCAACTCAGGATGGCTCAGCTAAGTTTTCTACAGAAATTAGAGTTTTCTCCCTCTCACTCAATACATGCTGCAGCTAGTTTCAACATACTGGAAATAAGGAAAAGAAACTGCAGGGTTTGGGGATTGCAGTACTATTAACATGGGGGTCACAAACTTAACACACATTTAACTTGATGCTCAAATGTGCAGGGAACTCATACTCTTATTTTTATCTATAAATAACTTTCCTTCACAAGCCTCCACATATTGGTTAACATGGGAAAATAATTTTCTAAAAATTAGCTGTCCAAACTGGTTTAAATTAAACCATCCCTTTAGAATAGCTTCCATTACTTAGCTGGTGTTCTCCCTACCCTCCTTTCTCTCCCTAAGAAGGATAGCTGGCATATGGAGAGAAAGGTGGGAGGTGTACATGACTTGGTTGCAATGGAGGAAAGGGGCCTAGCCCTCATGCTGGTCTTTGGATGTATGCTGGCCAGTGTCTGCTGGTCTCCAATACGTGTCTCTTATACTCTTGTCACTGGGGGCCTTGCTGGTCTCCACAGTCCATTCCTTGGCTGACATACTTAGACCCTTTCTTGTGACTGGACTACTCTGGCAGTGCTCCCAGCAAACTGGACTCACATCAGTGCCTCTAAGGTCCTCCCACAACTATGGTTAGGACTGGCTCAGGCACCCTGTGCCATGGCATTCAGTGACAGCAGACATCTCCTCCTATGGCCATCTCCTCTGTTACTTGGGGGTCCTGACCGTGCCCACTGGAACCAGTGGCGGCTCAGGCACCAGACATGAAAGCCTCATTCTCCTACCTTCACGGTGCTATCAAATCAAGGGGGCTATGGCCAGGTCGATGCAGGCCAATCTAAGATCTTCCTGTCTCAAACAAGGTACAAGACAGGAACTTCCCCCTGCCCTCCAGTGCCCTCACCCGTCCAGCACACCTCCTGCTCTCCAAGATGATGAGACAAAGCCCAAAGAAGGGAGAACTGAAATGCTCACATCCGAGCACCTTGCTCATCTTCTTCCTTCACCTCCCTTGAGAGGAAAAGGAGTGGGGTTTTCTTTTACATCCCTTACATCATACCTCTATTCTTCCTGACTCTGGCTAAACTATAGTGGTGAGCAGGGCATTTCCTTAATCTGTAGGAGGACCCTATAGTTTGGTAAACTGAGATCTCCAAGCTAGGTTGGAAACAAGGAGAACAAAAAGATTCAGAAAATCATCTCTCAGGACAATGTCCTGGCTTGCAGAGCTATTAACTTATGGAATAACCCAAGTATGTATGTCAGAAGCTAAATATTACCTCTTTCTCTCTGATTTACTTCTCCTTGACCCCACCTTCCCCACAAACAAAAGCCTCTCCGAAAACCAGAGCAAATATTTTATAAAAGAAAGGCAAAAGGCAGGAAGGACATTAATAATTTCCCAGATTACCTCCATTGCACATACATAATAGCCTCCATTAGAACAGACAAGTTCATCATACCTTAATCACAGTCCAATGCACACAGACACACTTCTATGCCCCTACAATGCTTTTTGCCTTCACATATATTACTTTTTAAAAAAATTCTTACTTTTTCATTCTCTCTTGTTTTCTGGATTTATCAACTTTGATTAACAAAGTACTAGAATTTTTTAATTATTTTACTTTTATTATGAGAAGACTGAAAAATCTAAAGGACTCCTCTCAGGAATATGTTGCAATTTTTAAAAAGTGACCAACTGCGTCCTTCAGTTATGTATCTAATATGTAATAGGCAGGGAGCTATTTCTGGACAGTCTTTGTTGAATAGGCAATAGAATCCTAGATACACATATAATCAGTGTTTCCTCAACTATTGCATTCACCTTGCTGTTGCAGGACCCCAGGACTTTACTGTTCCTCCCACCCCAAACATTTCTTGAAATCCCAGGGATGTTGTACATGCACACAAACAGTGAGTCTACGGTATCCTTGGTTTTATTTTTTCCTACTCTTGTCCCTATCTTCAAATTCCCCAGGTCTGCTGACATTGCTAGACATCAACAAGCCCTTCAGACTCCAGTCTCCCGCTACCACCATTGCTCAAGTACTGGTGCCTTAAGGGGCCAAAACTGCAAAATTGGTAAGGCTTTGCTCCACAGTTTTTGGTTACACTGTTAGAGAAATACTGTAAGCAGGGCTACTGTTTGTGCCTGAATGTCTCACAGAGCTTTTATAAAACAACTCTTTCAATTTTATCAGAAAACCTACCTAATATGGCTTTCTGGACTCAGATATAAGTCCATAATGGGCTGAACTGATAGCCAAATCTGAATGGCAGATTCATACTCTCTCAGAAATCACTGTTCTCCCTCCAAAGACTGAGGCATTGTTTCTGGGCCAAACTGGTCTACCTGGCTCTTCTCTAAGATGAGCTCCACTGTGAGTATCTCAGCCACTTATGCAAGTAGATTTCTGGTGGGCCTACCGAGGTTTGCCAGTTATTCCAAGGATGTCTGAACCCCAGTAATGAATAGGGCTTAGGATGAAGGTGGCATTATCTGCAGTATTTTTCTCCCAAATCAATGAGATAATAAATAAAGACTGCAAAGTTCAAAGTATTGCTGTCATGCTTACAGTACCATTACTCTATGTTCTGTAATTAATAAAAATAATAACTCTTTCATGATACTAGAGTCTATTTCTGCAAATTAAAAGACAAAGATGAATCAGAGGGAGTAATAACAAGATGATAGTGCAGAAATTTCTAGCACACAGCCCCTCCCAGAAACATCAATGTGAACAGCTATCCACACAAAAAATAGCATCATAAGGGGTAAGAATTTCAGGTGGGCATTACAGCAAAGATGCGCTGAAGAAGGTAGGAAAGATAAGTGTCACATTACTCCTGTCACTCCCAACCCCAAGCCTGGGCAGTTCAGTGGAGGACAGACTCCTTCCCCGTCTCTGTCAGTGAGTGCACAGCAAACCCCAGCATCAGGCTTGCACCAGTGACAGGACAGCTGCCACAAACCCATGCTCCCAACCCAGCCTAACACCAGCTGGCTCCCATGGCTCCAGGTGGCTTATCTGACCCCAGGATCCTAGATGGCCTCTATGAATTCAGGCTCCAGGTGCACTACTGTGAACCCAGGCTCCTGGCCAGCTGTAGCACCAGAGCAGGTCCTGGAGTCTGAGGCTCCCAGCCCAACCCAGAGCCAAGCTGGATCTCGTGGCACCCATCACCCACTGGACTTGAACTGTACTTTCTTTGAAATGGACCTAACAGACATGTACAGAATATTCCATCCCACAGCAGCAAAACACACATCCTTCTCAAGCACACATGGAACATTCTCAAGAATAGATCATATGGTGGGTAACAAAATAAGCCTTAGCAAACATAAGAACACTGAAAGCATTCCAAGTATCTCTTCCAATAACTATAATGTAAAACTAGAAATCAATAGCAGAAGGTAAGCTGGAAAATTCACAAACACTGGAAATTAGACAACATATTCCTGAGCAACCAGTGGTTCAAAGAAATCAAAGGGGAATCAAAATATAACTTGAAATAAGTGAAAATAGAAACACAGTATACCAAAATTTATGGGATACAGCAAAAGCTTTTCTAAGAAAGAAGTTTATAGTGTTACATGCCTACGCTAAGGAAAAATGTCAAATAAACAACCTAACTTTATACCTCAAGGAACTAGAAAAAGAAGTACAAAATAAGCCGAAAGCTAGCATAAGAAAGGAAATAACAAAGAGCAGAAAAGAAATAAATGAAATAGAGACCAGAAAAAATAATAGAAAAAACCAAAGGAACTAAGAGCTATTTTTTAAGCGATTAACAAAGAGATTGTCAAGCCTTTAGCTAAACTAAGTAAAAAAAGAGGGAAGACTCAAATAAATAAAATCAGAAATAAAGGAGATATTACAACTTATATCACAGAGATATGAAGGGTAAGAGACTATTGTGAACAATTACATACCAACAAATTGGATAAAAACTAGAAGAAATGGATGGAGTCCCAGAAATATACAATCTACCAAGACTGAATCATGAAGAAATAAAACACCTGAACAGACTAATAACAAGTAAGGAGATTGAGCAGTAATTTTTTTTTTAATTTAAAACACCTCCCAACAAAGAAAAGTCCAGCCCAATGCCAGGCTTTCTCATACTTCTCCAAATATTGAAGAGGGTACACTCCCAAACTCATTTTGTGAGATCAACAATACCCTGATACCAGAGCAAGATAAGGACACTACAAGAAAAGAAAACTACAAGCCAATATCCCTGGGAAATACAGATACAAAAATTCTCAACAAAAATATGAGCATACGAAATTTGCAGCATATTAAAAGTACCATACACCACAATTCAATGGGATTTATACCTGGGATGCAAGGATGTTTCAAGACATGCAGATCAACAAAAGTGATACACCAAATTAATAAAATGAAAGATTAAAGCCATATGGTTATCTCAATAGATGAAGAAAAAGCATTTGACAAAATTCAACATCATTACATGTTTAAAACTCTAAGCATACGGGGTATAGAAGAAATGTACTTCTGCATAATAAATGCCATACATGACAAGCTAACATCATATTCAATGGTGAAAGGTTGGAAACTTTCCCTTTAAGATCAGGAACAAATACGGGTGGCTGCTCTCACCACGCCTATTCAACATAGTACTAGAAGTCCTAGTTACAGCAATTAGGCAAGAAAAAGAAGGTAAACACATCCAAATCAGAAAGGAAGAAGTAAAATTGTCTCCGTTTACTTGCAAGATGGCGGCGTGGCAGGTGAGACAGAGAGCTCCTCCTAAAACCACAAATTGTACAAAAATGTATTTAATTAATACAACTAACCTTAAAACAGCAACAAGAAAGAAGGCTGAACCGGACTGCAAACAGACTTCACCAAGAGAGCAGACCTCACGAAACAGGGTAACATAGGAAAGCCTTAATCTGGCATGACCCAAGCCCTTCCCCCACCCCAGTTCACCAGCAGGAGGAAGAGAAATGGAGTGGGGGAGGGGGTGGAAGACTGGGACTGCTGAACACCTAGTCCTGGAGATCTGCTTTGTGAGCAGAATACTACAGTGTGTGGTACTCTGGACACTGGGGAGCTCTGACAGGCAGAGTGCTTGAAAATTGACATTCTGGCCGTTTGTGGAGGATGGGTACACACCTGGCCGCTCTGTGTCAGAGGAAAGGCAGGGGGTCTGAGAGGCTTCCTAGCAACCAGAGGGCTGCTAAAGGGGCAGGGTTTGCACGGAGCTAGTTGTGAGGGAGAAGGGTGAGCTGGACAAGGTTGCCTGGGCGTGCTCTGCCTAGCTGGTTGGGAACTTTGGGGAGCTTCAGGTGCTCCATCCCCCTGGCTGCCTACTCAGCTCCAAGACTCCCACTGTGACACACAGCCTGCCAAACCTTCCTACTGGCCTGCAGGCACCTGCTCACAAACTGGCAGTCACTGCGCAGGCGTCAGGCCAGCCAGGGGGAGGCCGCACCTACAACAGCTAAAGACTCAAAGCACAGAGGTTTACATGTGTGTGCTTGGCCCACTGGCTCAGACACTGGAGACAGGGAGGGCAGACAGGAATCAGGAAACAGATCTTTCCTCCCCCCAGGCACCAGCTCCACTCCCCTACTACCCCCAACATCACTGTAGAGGCTGAGCAGCTCCAGAGAACGGAGTTTCTGGGCACTAGTGGGCACCACATAGAAATTTGAAACGACAAAAGAACATGGTTCAGACCAAAATCTCACAAACCCCAGAAAGAGGGCCAAATAAAACTGAAATCACCAATCTTACTGAAAAAGAGTTCAAAATAAAAATTATAAACATGCTTACGGAGGTACACAAAAATATTCAAGAACTCAGGAACGAATTTAAGTTGGAGATTCAATCATTAAGAAATTCCATATCTGGGTCTTGTAAATTAAAGATGGCGGCGTGAGAGGTGAGACAGAGGCTTCCTCCTAAAACCTCATATAATATGAAATAAAGCTACTACAACTACTCTTGAAAGAGCAATGGGAAAGAGGACGGCAACAAACTTGCATACACCTGGAGACAAGAGCAGCCCTCACAGAAAAGGGTAACGTACAAAAGCTGTGGTCCTGCAGGATCCAAGCCCTTCCCCCACCCCAGCTCACCTGCAGGAGGAACAGGAATGGAGCAGGGAGGGAGTGGAGTTGTGGGACTGCTGAATACCTAACTCTGGAGATCTGCTCTGGGAGCACAAACCTACATTTCATGGTGCTTGCATGATACTCTTGTACTTAGGGGGTTGGAAAGCTAAGACAGGCAGAATTCCTGGAGAGACTAAGAATCCAGCTGCTTGTGAAAGCAGGGATCCATACCCAGCTGCTCGGGGACAAAAGAAAGGCAGGCAGTCTGAGAGACTTCCTAACAAAGAAGCCCTTAGCAAGAGGGCTGCTAAAGGGGCAAGGATTGCACAGAGCTTACTGCTCAGGAGAAAGGACAGGCAGACAAAATTGTCCGGGTGCACTCTGCCCATCAGGTTGGGAGCTTTCACGATCTTCAGGTGCTCCAGCTCCCTGGCTGGTGACACAGATCCAAGAACCCCTTCTGTGACAGGCAGACTAGTGCGCCTTTCTTCTGGCCACCCCCATCAGGCTTTCAAACCAGGAAATCCTTCCCTGGTGTTAGGCCAGCCAGAGAGAAGATCTGTCTACAGCAACTAAAAATGCAAAGCACAGAGGCTTATACCTGTGTGCTCAGCCCACTGGTTCAGGCAGTGGAGACAGGCATAGCAGCCAGGAACCAGCAAACAGCCCTTTCCTCCCTGGAGGCACCAATACCACTCCCCTACAATCCCCGCATTGCTTCAGGGGCTGAGCAGCTCCAGAGTAGAGCTTCTGAGCACTAGAGGGCGCCATACACAAATATGAAACACCAAAGGAACCTGGTCCACAGTAAAATTATGAACACAGCTCCTGAGAAAGATTTAAATGATATGGACCTTATGACTCTCCCTGAAAGGGAGTTCAATAAAAATCATTAACATGCTCATGGAGGTACAGAAAGATATTCAAGAACTGAGGAATGAATTCCGGTCAGAGATCCAATCACTGAAGAACACAATGGACGGTATTAAAAGCAGATTGGATACGGTGGAGGAGATAAGTGAAATAGAAACTAGAGAAGAGGAATACAAAGAAGCTGAGGCACAGAGAGAAAAAAGGATCTCTAAGAATGAAAGAATATTGAGAGAACTGTGTGACGAAGCCAAACAGAACAATATTCGCATTATAGAGGTACCAGAGGAAGAAGAGAGAGAAAAAGGGATAGAAAGCATCTTTGAGGAGGTGATTGCTGAAAAATTCCCCAATCTGGGGTAGGAGATAGTCTCTCAGGCCATGGAGGTGTGCAGATCTCCCAACACAAGGGACCCAAGGAAGACAACAGCAAGACATATAGTAATTAAAATGGCAAAGATCAAGGATAAGGACAGACTATTAAAAGCAGTGAGAGAGAGAAATATGATCACATACAAAGGAAAACTCATCAGGCTATCATCAGACTTCTCAGCAGAAACCTTACAGGCCAGAAGGGAGTAGCATGATGTATTTAATGCAATGAAAGAGAAGGGTCGTGAACCAAGATTACTTTATCCAGCAAGATTATCATTTAAATTTGAAGGAGGGATTAAACAATTCCCAGATAAGCAAAAGCTGAGAGAATTTGCCTCCCACAAACCATCTCTATAGTGTATTTTGGAGGGACTGCTATAGATGGAAGTGTTGCTACAGATTAATAGCTGTCACCAGAGGTAATAAAACCACAGTAAAGAAAATAGAACAGCTAATTACTAAGAAAACGCAAAATTAAATAAACTATTCCCAAAGTCAATCACGGATAGACAAACAGTACAGAATATGATACCTAATATATAAAGAATGGAATAGAAAGAAAAAGGAAAAAGGAAACAAACAAACAAAAAAAGAACTTTTAGACTGTGTTTGTAATAGCATATTAAGTTAGTTGTTAGACTTTTAGATAGTAGGGAAGTTAACATTGAACCTTTGGTAACCACGATTCTGAAGCCTGCAATGCCAATAAGTACATACCTATCCATAATCACCCCAACTGTAAATGGACTGAATGCACCAGTCAAAAGACATAGAGTCACTGAATGGATAAAAAAACAAGACCCATCTATATGCGGCCTTCAAGAGACTCACTTTAAACCCAAAGACATACACAGACTAAAAGTGAAGGGATGGAAAAAGATATTTCATGCAAACAACAAGGAGAAAAAAGCAGGTGTTGCAGTACTTGTATCAGACAAAATAGACTTCAAAACGAAGAAAGTAGCAAGAGATAAAGAAGGACATTACATAATGATAAAGGGGTCAGTCCAACAAGAAGATATAACCATTATAAATATATATGCACCCAACACAGGAGTACCAGCATATGTGAAACAAATACTAACAGAATTAAAGGAGGGAACAGACAGCAATGCATTCATTTTAGGAGACTTCAACACACCACTCACTCCAAAGGACAGATCAACCAGACAGAGAATAAGACACAGAGGCACTGAACAACACACTAGAACAGATGGACCTAACAGACATCTACAGAACTCTGCACAAAAAAGCACGATACACATTCTTCTCAAGTGCACATGGAACATTTTCCAGAATAGACCACATACTAGGCCACAAAAAGAACCTCAGTAAAGTCGAAAATATTGAAGTTCTACCAACCAACTTCTCAGATCACAAAGGTATAAAACTAGAAATAAATTTTAGAAAGAAATCAAAAAGGCTCACAATTACACGGAGACTTAACAACATTTTCCTAACTAATCAATGGGTTAACAACCAAATCAAAACAGAAATCAAAGAATATATGGAGACTAATGACAACAACAACACAAAGCCACAACTTCTGTGGGACACAGCAAAGGCAGTTTTAAGAGGAAAGTATATTGCAATCCAGGCCTATTTAAAGAAGGAAGAACATTTCCAAATGAACAGTCTAAAGACACAATTACTGAAATTGGAAAAAGAAGAACAAATGAGGCCCAAAGTCATGGGAAGGAAGGACATAATAAAGATTAAAACAGAAATCAGTAAAATTGAGAAGAATAAAACAATAGAAAAAATCAATAAAACCAGGAGCTGGTTCTTCGAAAAAATAAACAAAATAGATGAACCCCTAGTCAGACTCATTAAGAGAAAAAGAGAATCTACACACATAAACAGAATCAGAAATGAGAAAGGAAAAATAACGACGGACCCCACAGAAATACAAAGAATTATAAGAGAATATTATGAGAATCTATATGCTAACAAGCTGGAAAACAAAGAAGAAATGGACGACTTCTTAGAAAAATACAACCTTCCAAGACTGACCAAGCAAGAAACAGAAAAACTAAACAGACCAATCACCAGCAATGATATTGAATCAGTAATCAAAAAACTACCCAAGAACAAAACCCCCGGACAAGATGGATTGACGTCTGAATTCTACCAGACATATAGAGAAGAAATAACACCCATTCTCCTTAACGTTTTTCAAAAAATAGAAGAGGAGGGAATACTTCCAAACTCATTCTATGAAGCCAGCATCACTCTAATACCAAAACCGGGCAAAGACCTCACCAAAAAAGAAAATTACAGACCAATATCCCTGATGAACGTCGATGCAAAAATACTCAACAAAATATTAGCAAACCGAATTCAAAAATACATCAAGAGGATCATACACCATGATCAAGTGGGATTCATCCCAGGGATGCAAGGATGGTACAACATTCAAAAATCCATCAACATCATCCACCACATCAACAAAAAGAAGAACAGAAACCACATGATCATCTCCATAGATGCTAAAAAAGCATTTGACAAAATTCAGCATCCATTCATGATTAAAACTCTCAACAAAATGGGTATAGACGGCAAGTACCTCAACATCATAAAGGCTGTATATGACAAACCCACAGCTAACATCATACTTAACAGCGAGAAGCTGAAAGCTTTTCATCTTAGATCGGGAACGAGACAGGGATGCCCACTCTCTCCACTGTTATTCAACATAGTACTGGAGGTACTAGCCACGGCAATCAGACAAAACAAAGACATACAAGGCATCCAGATTGGTAAAGAAGAAGTCAAATTGTCACTATTTGCAGATGACATGATATTGTACATAAAAAACCCTAAAGACTCCACTCCAAAACTACTAGAACTAATATCTGAATTCAGCAAAGTTGCAGGATACAAAGTAACACACAGAAATCTGTTGCCTTCCTATACACTAATGATGAACTAACAGAAAGAGAAATCAGAAAAACAATTCCATTCACAATTGCATCAAAAAGAATAAAATACCTAGGAATAAACCCAATGAAGGAAGTGAAAAGACCTGTACTCTGAAAACTACAAGACACTCCTAAGAGAAATTAAAGAGGACACTAACAAATGGAAATGCATCCCATGCTCTCGGCTAGGAAGAATAAATATTGTCAAAATGGCTATACTACCGAAAGCAATCTACAGATTCAACACAATCCGTATCAAACTACCAACAGCTTTCTTCAATGAACTGAAACAAATAATTCTAAAATTCATATGGAACCACAAAAGACCCCCAATAGCCAAAGCAATCCTGAGAAGGAGGAATAAAACAGGAGGAATTATGCTCCCTGACTTCAAGCTCTACTACAAAGCCACAGTAATCAAGACAATTTGGAATTGGCACAAAAACAGACCCACAGACCAATGGAACAGAATAGAAAATCCAAACATTAACCCAAAAATATACAGTCAATTAATATTTGATAAAAGAGCCTTGGATATACAATGAGGAGATGACAGCCTCTTCAGCAGCTGGTGTTGGAAAAACTGGACAGCTACATGTAAGAGAATGAAACTGGACTACTGTCTAGCCCCATACACAAAGGTAAACTCAAGGTAGATCAAAGACCTGAATGTAAGTCATTAAACCATAAAACTCTTAGAAAAAAACATAGGCAAAATCTCTTCGACATAAACATGAGCGACTTCTTCATGAACATATCTCCCCAGGCAAGGGAAACAAAAGCAAAAATGAACAAGTGGGATTATATCAAGCTGAAAAGCTTCTGTACAGCAAAGGACACCATCAGTAGAATAAGAAGACATCCTACAGTATGGGAGAATATATTCATAAATGACGTATCCAATAAGGGGTTGACATCCAAAATATATAAAGAACTCATGCACCTTAACAAACAAAAAGCAAATAATCCAATTAAGAAATGGGCAGAGGACATGAACAGACACTTCTCTAAAGAAGAAATTCAGAATGCCAACAGGCACATGAAAAGATGCTCCACATCGCTAATCATCAGAGAAATGCAGATTAAAACCACAATGAGATATCACGTCACACCAGTGAGAATGGCCAACATCCAAAACACAAACAACAACAAATGTTGGCTAGGATGTGGAGAAAAGGGCACCCTCCTACACTGCTGGTGGGAATGCAAATTAGTTCAACCATTGTGGAAAGCAGTATGGAGGTTCCTCAAAAAACTCAAAATAGAAATACCATTTGACCCATGAATTCCACTCCTAGGAATATACCCTAAGAATACAGCAGCCCTGTTTGAAAAAGACAGATGCACCCCTATGTTTATCGCAGCACTACTTACAATAGCCAAGAAATGGAAGCAACGTAAGTGTCCATCAGTAGATGAATGGCTAAAGAAGATGTGGTACATATACACAATGGAATATTATTCAGCCATAAGAAGAAAACAAATCCTACCATTTGCAACAACATGGATGGAGCTAGAGGGTATTATTCTCAGTGAAATAAGCCAAGCTGAAAAAGACAAGTATCAAATGATTTCACTCCTATGTGGAGTATAAGAACAAAGAAAAAAACTGAAGGAACAAACAGCTGCAGACTCACAGAACCCAAGAATGGACTAATAGTTACCAAGGGAAAGGAACTGGGGAAGATGGTGGGAAGGGAGGGATAAGAGGGAAAAAGGGGCATTATGATTAGCAGATGTAATGTTGGGGGGGCATGGGGAGGGCTGTACAACTCAGAGAAGACAGGTAGTGATTCTATAGCATCTCACTATGCTGAAGGACAGTGACTGTCATGGCGGTGGTGGGGGGAACCTGATGAAGGGGGTAGTTTAATAATCGTAATATTGCACATGTAATTGTAGATTAATGATCCAAAATAAATTATTTAAAAAAAGGAAAAAAAAGAAATTCCGTATCTGAAATACCACATACAATGGAGGGATTTAAAAGCAGATTAGATGTAGTAAAAGAGACAGTAAATAGAATAGAAATTAGAGAAGAGGAATAAAAAGAAGCTGAGGCAGACAAAGAAAAAACGATCTCTAAGAATGAAAGAATATTGAGACAACTGTGTGACCAATCCAAACACAACAATATTCATATTAAAGGGGTACCAGAAGAAGAAGAAGAGAGAAAAAGGGATAGAAAGTGTCGTTGAGGAGGTAATTGCTGAAAACTTCCCCAATCTAGGGAAGGAGGTAGTCTCTCAAGCCATGGAGGTATACAGATCTCCCAACACAAGGGACCCAAGGAAGACAACATCAAGACATATAATAATTAAAATGGCAAAGATCAAGGATAAAGACAGACTTTTAAAAGCAGCTAGAGAGAGAAATACAATCACATACAAAGAAAACACATCAGGCTATCATCAGACTTCTCAACAGAAACCTTACAGGCCAGAAGTTGTGGCATGATATATTTAATACAATGAAGCAGAAGGGCCTTGAATCAAGAATACTTTACCCGGCAAAGTTATCATTTAAATTTGAAGGAGGGATTAAACAATTTACAGATAAGCAAAAGCTGAGAGAATTTAACTCCCACAAACCACCTCAACAGGGCATTTTGGAGGGACTCCTATAGTTGGAAGTATTCCCTAGGCTAAAAAGATGTCACCCAAGAGAAGACAAAGTACAGAATATGATTCATAACATAAAAGAATGGAGGAGGAGGAAAAAAAAAGAACCTTTAGGTTGTGTTTGTAATAGTATATGAAGTAAGTTAAATTAGACTGTTAGATAGTAAGGGAATTTCCCTTGAACCTTTGGTAACCACGAATCTAAAGCCTGCAATGGCAGTAAGTACAAACCTATTGATAATCACCCAAAATGTAAATGGTCTGAATGCACCAATCAAAAGACATAGAGTTACTCAATGGATAAAAAAGCAAGACCCATCTATATGCTGCCTACAAAAGACTCACTTCAAACCCAAAGACATACACAGACTGAAAGTGAAGGGATGGTAAAAGATATTTCATGCAACTAATAGGGAGAAAAAAGTAGGAGATGCAGTACTTGTATCAGACAAAATAGACTTCAAAACAAAGAAAGTCACAAGAGACAAAGAAGGACATTACAAAATGATAAAGGGGTCAATCCAACAAGAGGATATAACTATTATAAATATCTATGCACCCAACACAGGATCACCTATATATGTTGAACAAATACTAACAGAATTAAAGGGAAATAGAATGCAATGCATTCATTTTAGGAGACTTCAACACACCACTCACTCCAAAGGACAGATCAACCAGACAGAAAATAAGTAAAGAGACAAAAGCACTGAAAAACGTATTAGAACAGACAGACCTAATGGACATCTACAGAACACTCCATCCAAAAGCAACAGGATACACATTCTTCTCAAATGTACATGGAACATTTTCAAGAATTGATCATATATTAGGCCACAAAAAGAACCTCAGTAAATTCAAAAAGATTGAAATTGTACCAACCAGCTACTCAGATCACAAATGTATGAAACTAGAAATAAATTACACAAAGAAAATGAAAAAACCCACAAACACATGGAGGCTTAATAACATGCTCCAAAATAATCAATGGATCAATGACCAAATAAAAACAGAGATCAAGCAATATATGGAGACTAATGACAACAGTAATTCAACACCACAAAATCTGTGGGATGCAGCAAAGGCAGTGCTAAGAGGGAAATATATTGCAATACAGGCCTACCTCAGGAAAGAAGAACAATCCCAAATGAACAGTCTAAACTCACAATTAATGAACCTAGAAAGGAAGAAAAAATGAGTCCCAAAGTCAGTAGAATGAAGGACATAATAAAGATTAAAACATAAATCAATAAAATTGAGAAGAATAAAACAATAGAAAGAATCAATGAAAGCAGGAGCTGGTTCTTTGAGAAAATTTAAAAAATTGATAAACCCCTAGTCGGACTTATCAAGAAAAAAAGAGAGTCTACACACATAAACAGAATCAGAAACAAGAAAGGAAAAATCACTATGGACAGCACAGAAATACAAAGAATTATGAGAGAATACTATGAAAAATGATATGCTAACAAACTGGATAACCTAGAAGAAATGGACAACTTTCTAGAAAAATACAACCTTCCAAGGCTGACCCAGGAAGAAACAGAAAATCTGAATAGATCAATTACCAGCAAAGAAATTGAATTGGTAATCAAAAAACTACCTACGAACCAAAATCCTGGACCAGATGGTTTCACTGCTGAATTTTATCAGACATTTAGTGAAGACCTAATACCCATCCTCATTAAAGTTTTCCCAAAGTACAAGAGGAGGGAATACTCCCAAACTCATTCTACGAGGCCAACATCACTCTAATACCAAAACCAGGCAAAGACATCACAAAAAAAGAAAATTACAGACCAATATCCCTGATGAACACAGATGCAAAAATACTCAACAATATATTAGTAAACCGAATTCAAAAATACATCAAAAAGATCATCCATCATGATCAAGTGGGATTCATCCCAGCGATGCAACGATGGTACAACATTCGAAAATCCATCAACATCATCCACTACATCAATAAAAAGAAGAACAAAAACCACATGATCATCTCTATAGATGCTGAAAAAGCATTTGACAAAATTCAACATCCACTCATGATAAAAACTCTCAACAAAATGGGCATAGAGGGCAACTACCGCAACATAATAAAGGTCATATATGACAAACCCACAGCCAACATTATACTTAAAAGCGAGAAGCTGAAAGCTTTTCCTTTAAGATCGGGAACAAGACAAGAATGCCCACTCTCCCCACTTTTATTCAACATAGTTCTGGAGGTCCTAGCCATGGCAATCAGACAACACAAAGAAACACAAGGCATCCAGATTGGCAAGGAAGAACTCAAACTATCCCTGTTTGCAGATGACATGATATTGTGACTAAAAAACCCTAAAGAATCCACTCCAACACTACTAGATCTAATATCTGACCAGCAAAGTTGTGGGATACAAAATTAATACACAGAAATCTGTTGCATTCCTATACACTAACGATGAACTAGCAGAAAGAGAAATCAGGAAAACAATTCCATTCACAATCGCATCCAAATGAATAAAATACCTAGGAATAAACCTAACCAAGGAAGTGAAAGACCTATACCCTGAAAACCACAAGACATTCCTAAGAGAAATTAAGGAGGACACTAACAAATGGAAATGCATCCCATGCTCTTGGCTAGGAAGAATTAATATTGTCAAAATGGCCATCCTGTCTAAAGCAATCTACAGACTCTATGCAATCCCTATCAAAATACCAACAGCATTCTTCAGTGAACTAGAGCAAATAGTTTTAAATTCATATGGAACCACAAAAGACCCCGAATAGCCAAAGCAATCCTGAGAAGGAAGAATAAAGCAGGGGGGATTACACTCCCTGACTTCAAGCTCTACTACAAAGCTACAGTAATCAAGACAATTTGGTACTGGCACAAGAACAGACCCATAGACCAGTGGAACAGAATAGAGATCCCAGATATAAACCCAAGCATATATGGTCAATTAATATATGATAAAGGAGCCAGGGATATACAATGGGGAAATGAGAGCCTCTTCAACAGCTGGTGTTGGCAAAACTGGACAGCTACACGTAAGAGAATGAAACTGGACTACTGTCTAACCCCATACACAAAAGTAAACTCAAAATGGATCAAATACCTGAATGTAAGTCATGAAACCATAAAACTCTTAGAAAAAAATATAGGCAAAAATCTCTTGGACATAAACATGAGCGACTTCTTCATGAACATATCTCCCAGGCAAGGGAAACTAAAGCAAAAATGAACAAGTGGGACTATATCAAACTAAAGAGCTTCTGTACAGCAAAGGATACCATCAGTAGAACAAAAAGACATCCTACACTATGGGAGAATATATTCATAAATGACATATCCAATAAGGGGTTGACATCCAAATTATATAAAGAGCTCACACATCTCAACAAACAAAAAGCAAATAAGCCAATTAAAATATGGGCAGACGAGCTGAACAGACACTTCTCCAAAGAAGAAATTCAGATGGCCAACAGGCACATGAAAAGATGCTCCACATCACTATTCATCAGAGAAATACAAATTAAAACCACAATGAGATATCACCTCACACCAGTAAGGATGGCCACCATCCAAAACACAAACAACAACAAATGCTGTCAAGGCTGTGGAGAAAGGAGAACCCTCCTACACTGCTGGTGGGAATGTAAGTTAGTACAACCATTGTGGAAAGCGGTATTGAGGTTCCTCAAAAAACTCAAAATAGAAATACAATTAGACCCAGGAATTCCACTCCTAGGAATTTACCCTAAAAATGCAGCAGCCCAGTTTGAAAAAGATATATGCACCCCTATGTTTACTGCAGCACTATTTACAATAGCCAAGAAATGGAAGCAACTAAGTGTCCATCAGTAGATGAATGGATAAAGAAAATGTGGTGTATATACACAATGGAATATTATTCAGCCATAAGAAGAAAACAAATCCTACCATTTGCAATAACATGGATGGAGCTAGAGGGTATTATGCTCAGTGAAATAAGCCAGGCAGAGAAAGACAAGTATCAAATGATTTCACTCATCTGTGGAGAATAAGAACAAAGAAAGAACTGAAAGAAGAAAACAGCAGCAGACTCACAGAACCCAAGAATGGACTAACAGTTACCAAAGGGAAAGGGACTGGGGAAGAGGGGTGGGAATGGAGGGATAAGGCGGAAAAAGGGCTATTACAATTAGCACACATAATGTAGCAGGGCTGTGTGTGGTGTCGGGGGATACGGGAAAGGCAGTATAACACAGAGAAGACAAGTAGTGATTCTACAACATCCTACTACACTGATGGACAGTGACTGCAATGGGGTATGTGGTGAGGACTTGATAATAGGGGGAGTCTAGTAACCATAATGTTAGTCATGTAATTGTATATTAATAACAGCAAAATAAATAAATAAATAAAATAAATTTTTAGAGGCCTACAAAAAAATATTGTCTCTGTCTAGAGATATGATCTTATATGGAGAAACCCTAAAGACTCCACCAAAAAACTGTTAGAATAAACAAATTCAGTAAAATTACAGGATACAAAATCAACATATAAAATCAGTTGTATTTCTACAAACTAACATCAAAATATGTGAGGAAAAAAAATCCCACTTAATAGCAACAAAAATGATTAAATAGGAATAAATTTATGGAGGTAAAAGATCTATATACTGAAAATTATAAGACACTGATGAAAACACAAATAAATGAGAAGATACCTGATGTTCATGGATTGAAAGAAGTTAAATTGTTAAAATATCCATACTACCCAAAGTCATCTATAGATCCAATGCATTCCCTATCAAAAGTCCAATGATGTATTTCACAGAAATAGAAAAAAATCCTAAAAGACCCCAAATAGCCAAAGCAATGTTGAGGAAGGAGTTCAAAGCTAGAGTCAGCATGCTTCCTGATCTCAAACTTTATGACAAAGCTATACTAATCAAAACAGTACTGGCATAAAACAGATGCAGAGTCCAATGGAACAGAGTTGAGAGCTCAAAAATAAACCCACATAAGTGTGGTCAACTAATATTTGACAAGGGAGCCAAGATTACTCAGTGGGGAAAGTTTATACTCTTCAATAAATGGAGTTGAAAAACTGGATATTCACATGCAAAACAATGAAATTGGACCTTTATTTTACACCACTCACAAAAATTAACTTGAGATGGATTAGAGACTTTAATGTAAGACTTGAAACTATAAAACTCCTATAAGAAAACACAGGGGAAATAGCTCTTTGACACTGGTCTAACAGCAATTTTTTGGACATGACACCAAAAGCAAAAATAAGTAAGTATGACTATATCAAATTGAAAACCTTCTACACAGCAAAATAAATGATCAGGAAAATGAAAAGGCAATCAATGGAATGAGAGAAAATTTTGCAAATAATGTATCTAATAAGGGGTTAACATCCAAAATATATAAAAACTCATACAACTCATGCAATTCAATTACAAAAACATAATAATCCAACTTAAAAGTGGGCAAAGAACCTGAACAGAAATTTTTCCAAAGAAGACACACAAATGCCAGTGCAAATCAAAACCACAGTGAGCTATCACCTCACATGTATCAGAATGGCTATTATCAAAAAGACAAGAGATAATGAGGGTTGGCAAGGAAGTGGAGAAAATGGAACCCTGTGCACTGCTGGTGGGAATGTAAGTTAGTATAGCCATTATTTAATGAATATGAAGATCTCTCAAAAAACTAACAGAACTATCATATGATCCAGCAACCCCACTTCTCAGTATATATCCAAAGGAAACAAAATCACTATCTCAAAGAGTTATTAGTATTTCCATGTTCACTGCGGCATTATTCACAATGGCCAAGCCATAGAAACAATCTAAGTGTCCAAAAACAGATGAAGGTGAACGAATAAAAAAAAGGTGATACACACACACACAATGGAATATTTAACCATAAAAAAGAAGGAAACCCTGCCATTTGCAACAGCATGGATGGACCTGAAGGCACTATGTAAAGTGAAATAAGTTCAGAAAGACAACGACTTTCTTTATGTGTGGAATCTTAAAAAGCTGAACTCACAGAAAAGAGAATAGAACAGTGGTTGTGAGAGACTGGGGGTGGGGGAAATGGTTGTTTAAAGAGTACAAACTTCCATTTATAAGATGGGGGTCCAATGTACAGTATGGTGACTATAGTTAACAATATTGTATTATATACTTGGAAGTTGCTAAGAGTAAATCTTAAATTTCTCACCACACATACCAAAAAGGTAATAATGGGAGGTGACGAAGGTGTTAATCTTATTGTGGTAACCATTTTGCAATACTATGTGTATCAAATCATCAAGTTGTACATCTTAAAATTACAGTGTTATATGTCAACTACATCTCAATAAATCTGAAAAAGAAGAATTTAACATTAAAAAAAAAGAAAGACAAAGGTGATCAAAGGAGATGAAAATACATTATCCTTATGTTTTCATCAGGTCCTCTTAAAGTAAAGCCCAGAATTCAATGACAAAAAGAAAACGTGTTTCTTATTCTTCCTCATTCCTCTGAAGGAATTCAGCCCCCAGTAGTGGCTACAATATCAGGTGTGATTTCAACTCAGTTTCTTTTTGTTTTTTTAAATAGGGCAATGTGGAAAATACCTTCCTGATTTCAGGTCATCTTGTGTACACTCTTATATTTGTATGTTTTCATAAAAAAATACTCTCAACTACAACTTTCAAAACTTACATAAGATAAAAAAAATCTTTGATCTTCTGATAGCTATTAAATCTTTAATTACAAAAGATGGGGAAGGGAACATTCCAAGCTCTTCCCATAGCAGATACGTGTCACCCTGTGTTGAAAAGCATCATATAAAAGACGAAGCAAGAACGTCTACTTTGAATCAGACACTAAACACGAGCAAGCATGCTTTAACACATCATACAATGAGGGCTAACTTAAATTTTCTTAAGAAATTGTAGCAATCATCTAATAAACAAATCAAAAATATTAAAAGGAGTAAAGAAAAGTTGGAAGAGAATATGTAATGAAAGTGAGGAGTAGGAACCAGAAAGAATAACAAAAGCTCCCTGATTAAATGGGAAAGAGGTTAAGATTCAAAGCAAAAGTCTCCTGGTCATTCTTCGGAGAAGTCATTTCCTCTAGTGATACAGGGCAGGTAAAAGCTGTTTTAAAGACAGGACAAAAAATAGGTAAATAATTCAAGTTGCTGATATTGTTTTGTTTACAGAAGAAACAGCAACTTAACATTAGAAATATAAACTCCTAAGGATTTTTAAAATTTGCCTCCATAAGTCCTTGACTACCACATTTGCCTTTAGTCTGCCTTTATCTTTCCTAGCTACATATCAAAACGTATTTCCCATTGCCTTCCATCTTTCCTTCGACCCTATGTAAGTTCTCATTTGAAAAGCAACCTGAATGGCCTGATTCTAGGCACAAAGTGCATTCTCCAAGCCCTAGTCAAATGGAAGGTAATATAGACAGGTAGGAAAAATATAATGGCAGGTTATTTTATCTGCAAAGTGTCCATTGTAAAGATTATCAGGAAATTGCCTGACAATAAAAATGAGAAAAACCAAACCTACTTTAAGGGCGTGCCCTAATGCTAGAGATTTAAAGCTCTTTTCTCTAAGAAATTCTGGAGGCTTCTGACTTGAAACAAAGGTGAACATCTTCCAGGTGGTGGAAAATGAGTTATCACTGCTTATACTTTTTTCTTAGTATTTTTTCAACAGTCTTCGTGTGGGGAGGAGGGGAGTGACCTGGGAAAGAACTAAAACGAAAAACCACTGCCGGTAGCGGTGCAGGACCGACACTAGGAGTTCAGCCTTTATCGGTCTCCAGTGTCCCTGCAGCTCAGGAGACCAAGGAAACTCGCAGCCAATCACCCAACACGCGCCCCACCTTTCTCCGCTCTTTCCCCTCCTCAAGATGGTGACAGGCGCGACAGTCCACGCACGGCGTGCGCGGCACTCTGGGAGCGGAAGAAGGGGACCGCGCGACGGCAGCCAAGCCGGAAGAGGAGGGGCTGGGCCTGGAGGATCGGCGAGTGTTACCGCCGCTGTGGCTGCCGGTGTTTGCGGGTCGCAAGGAGCGGGGCCTGGAGGGCGGGGTGTGTCGCGATGCCGGAGCTGGCGGTGCAGAAGGTGGTAGTCCACCCCCTGGTGCTGCTCAGTGTGGTGGATCATTTCAACCGGTGAGCGGGCGGCGCGGGGCAGGCCGGCGGGGCCGCCGCTGCTGAGTCACGGGCACGCCGGGGACGGCGCGGCGGCCGCGGGGACGCCGATGCGTTGGGGGCGGCCCTGACCGGCCGAGGGGCCCAGACCCGGCTCGGCTAACGAGGCCTAAGTCGCCCTGCAGCGCCCCCCACCAGCCGCGCCCCGGGGCCTGGACTGCCAGCTCCTGTTGCTCACGTCCGTTCGCTGAGTATGGGGGGCAAGCTCCAGGCCTCGTGCCCATCTGTCACCGCGTCCGCCCTTTCACCCGAAAGACTCGGTGTCTCGTAGGAAAGCCCTTCAGACTCGCGCTTCTGTTCCCCCGAAGGCTGTCACCGAAATTCCGGTCTCAGCGCCTGGAAGAGCTGTGGTATTAACTTGTGAAAGTTTCTAAGTGAGAATCTGTTTTGACGGCAGCTTAAAACATAGATGAGGTGTTAACCTTTTCTTTTCAAAAAGGCCATTTGGAAGTGTTGGCATCACGAATAAGCTAAAACATCCCACAGATGTTTCCTCCGCCTTCCCTTGCTTGTTTTCGAGCTGTTCATCCCGCTGGACCTGTTACACGTGTTCGTTTTTTAAAGATACTTTCTGAAGTGGCAAATGTAATACCCCCCTTGGGAGAATCTGCTTAAGAGTCATAGTTGCAAAGTGCCTATTCTTCTGCAACTTAATTCATACAACTCTGATTCGATTATAAAAATAATAAACTCCAGGCTCCTTGAGGTTTAGGGCCCCAGTTCAGTTTCAGTGCTTTGCAGGACCCTCAGCTAGTAAGATAGAGGTACTAATGGGGCAGGCATCATTTCAGCTCTTTTTACTTTCCTTTGCGTGCGAGTTCTTTTGTGTCTGTGTCTCACGTTTCCTAGTGGTTAAAGGAGAATTCTGTGTGCAGACCAATGAAATGAGATTATGTAAGTGAAACACTTATCAAATATCACTGAGGAGGTTTGATATGGAGATAGAAATTCTGAAGTAAAATCTCACTCATTCACTCCTCTCAATGTGATTAGTCACCAGTTGACTTCTGCCTACTTAAGCTATTCAGAGATACCACAAATGGCCCACACATGCTTCTGGGCCAGGATCACTTCTGAGCCCCTAGACAGTACAAAGAATTACAATGTCTGGTGGGGCTTGCCAACATAGAATAGACGTTTCCAGAAAACAGTTGGCAAGCCAGACCATAAAAATGGTTCTACTTTAGCATCTTTATTTCTATAAAGATTTGAGGATAGGGAAGATGGGGAAAGTTTAAAGGAGAAAGGTAAGCTGCCAAGGAAAAAAATTCAGTAAAACATCAAATAACTTTTAAACCTTTATGATCTGGGGAGTTTTCATTTACAGTCAACAGGTAAGTAAAAACTTCCAGTGTACAAAGTTCATGAATTATCCATTTTATTTATTACAGTTTTAATATTAAGGACTAGTTACATTTGTTAAGTGGAAGTAGTTCCCAGGTAAGTTAAATTGTATCTGCACCCCACCATTGTAATTAAGTATCCACTTGTTGGGTCCACATCTGTGTGTGCCTATCAGACTGACTTTCTGCTTTCTTGTTCAGAATAGGTAAGGTTGGAAATCAGAAGCGTGTTGTTGGTGTGCTTTTGGGGTCATGGCAAAAGAAAGTACTAGATGTATCCAACAGTTTTGCAGGTAAAAGACAAATTTTACTTGTTTCTGAGCATGGTTAAAATGTCAATTAACTTTAAAATTCAAAAAAGAAACTTTCATGGTTTCCTTTTTTTTTCCCACTACAACCCAGAAATTATTTCAAAATTGCTGAAGTATATGAAAGGGAGGCAAAAGGCTGCACACTAAATTGGATAGTAAATACTTAAAGTTTGCAGGTCCTCCAGTCTCCATTGCAACTGCTTGGCTCTGCTGTCCTAGTAGGAAAGCAACTATAGACAGCATGCAGACAAATGGGTAGCCATAGTCCAGTGGGACTTTATAAAAATAGGCAGCTCTTGTAGTTTGTAACCCCTGCACGAAACTATTAAGCATGGAGAGTTGGAGATAATTACCTTTTACTCTGTTTAGGAATCATTACAAGAATGTATCCATGTATTTTATAACTAAAGTAACAACAAAGAACAACAACAAAATAATTGCTGGCATGACCTCCAGAGGATAGGTCACTAACTCCAGGGACTAGAAGGACCAGGCAGTGATGTAATTTGCAAAGTGCGAAATTCTAGGAAGTGATGGGGCTTTTAGCAAACAAGACCATGTGTCCTTTTTAAAGGGAGCAACCTCTGTCTGGCTGTAGCCAGTTGCTGCCAAGTCTTATGACTTTCCAAGAGAAGCTCGAAATCTGGGATTTTTATATGAAATCTCCTGGTTTTTAATGAGAGCAACTCAAAAATAATACTGTGTTGGACAAACCAAACACATAGATAAGAGATGGCCTGGGAGTCTCTAGTTGTGAGCTGTGCTGTAGATTTCCACAGCACTCTAAACTAAATTGCATATATTTTTTTCTCTTTAGTTCCTTTTGATGAAGATGACAAAGATGATTCTGTCTGGTTTTTAGACCATGATTACTTGGAAAACATGTATGGAATGTTTAAGAAGGTCAATGGTATGTCATGATTTTTTTAAGAAGGCACTATGGCATTGATTTGTGTGTGTGTGTGTGTGTGTGTGTGTATGCGTGTGCACATGGCAGAGGCACCCACTCCTAATATTTTTTCTAAGTATTCCCTTTTCTTTGTTTAATGTCAAGGGCCCTTTCACTTAGCTAGATTGCAGAAAAGCTGGTGGTGGTAGTGGAATGAGTAAATAAGAAACTAGAGTGGCAATTTAAGGCCCGCCAGACCGCCTCGGTTTAGGGGGCAAGCAAGCCCTCTGCAGCCAAAGAGCAAAGAACTGTCAAATAAAATCCACCTGCTCCTACAGCTGTAGTAGCACCAGCGTAAATAGGTATCTCTGCCTCATGTATCATTTTCATTTTATTTCATTACAGTAACCATATTGTTTTAGAAATCTTTATTCCCATAACACTCACAGTTTCAGTCAGTGGAACATGAACTATTTGTTTATATATTGCCTTGAAACTGTTTTCTAGTTGTTTCATGTGTGATTGTTGTCCTAAACTAGACTGAGATATGGATATCTCTGGATTTCCCTCAGTTTATTTTCACATAATTCTGTTCTTGAGTTTAAGATTTCATAAATGTGTCAAGGTTTAAAAAACAGATGACTGAAATTTTGAAAAAGGTAAAGAACACAACCATAGGAGTTCTTACCCTTTTTGAGAGAATTATATAGATCTTCACATGACAGTTCATACCCACTAATTGTTTTTCCTTTCCAGCCAGAGAAAGAATAGTTGGGTGGTACCATACAGGACCTAAACTACACAAGAATGACATCGCCATCAATGAACTCATGAAAAGATACTGCCCTAACTCAGTGAGTGCACTCTGTATTTAAAATGAATAATATTCTTCGCCAGCTAATTCAAATAAGAGTCTCCTAGGAAGCATTTCACTGCGTGTTCTCTGTAAGCTGCTTGTGTTAATTTGTCCTGTTCTGTTTAGTATACAGTAATCCAATATATTTAGCAAGTAACAGTAAACACCTACTAAGTACCAGACATGCTATCTTCCTTAATCTTCTCAATAACTGTGGGGTTATTACCCTCCTTACAATGAGAAAACCGATTCGGAATGGTTAGGAAGGTCTTGGTGGTGGTGAGGCAGGATTAAAATGTTGGCTGTCTTGACTCTGATTTCCATATGCTTGATAAACACACTGAACTACCTCTTGGCTTGTTAGGGGATGGGGGTGAAGAGCAGAGCAAATAGTGAAATCATTTGAAATGTAACTCGTTTTTGCTGAAAATTCTGGCTCATGTCTGGTTAAATGAATGAAATAGCTTCAGTAACTATCATCAGAACAATTCTGCAGTTATTTATGTGCTCAGTATGAGGTGGTTTGCTAAGGTGTATTTTTCTGCCAGGTATTGGTCATTATTGACGTGAAGCCAAAGGACCTGGGACTGCCCACAGAAGCATACATTTCAGTGGAAGAAGTTCATGATGTAAGTCATCTTGCTAGAGCTTAGGAGATCAGATTTACACTTAATTGAGTGATTTGGGGTTTTTTTCCCCTTTTAAGTCAACAAATCCATAGAGAAGGTTGTTGATGTCTGTCAGCAGTCTGATATCATGGGGTTTTTTTTCCCCTTGAGTTTTTGAATCATCAAATTTTAGAAATAGGACCACAGAAATCTAAAGTTCCATTTTACATACGAAACTGAGGCCCCAAAGTAGTCAAATGATTGCCCAGAGATGTTCTCAGCAAAGTAAATGCAGAGCCTGGTAATAAGCCTGCTATTAATCTAATAATTAGTCTTAATCTAATAATCTAAATATAGAGCAAGTCAGAGCTGCCTGGAGCTGTGTGTTTGGGCACCTGAGTACTGGGCTTCACAGCATCCAGTACCTAGCGTGTGGTTCGCCAGCTTGTGCTCTGGGTAGACATGAAGAGCTGCCAGAACGTAGCTTTTCTCTATTTCCAGGGAAACAACTAGGATTCTAATATAGGCTTTGATATGAAAAAATGGATACGTTTTGTTGTTGAGTATAACATTTGCACTTGAGCTTAGACTTAAATTTCAAAGTCAAAGTCTGTCTTTGAGGTTAGTCATTATATATCCTTATATTCAGTTTACAATCTGGGGAGAGGTAGCGTGGGTCAGCTCCCTGCATATGTTCCTTGCACCAAGCTCTATCCTCCTGCTGCTCTGTTTGCCTTGCTCCTGGGGAACTCAGATCCAGATTCATTGCCTTGTTGCAACACAGCTTTCATCCCTGCTTTCACACTGTTGTTTTTAAGTTAATTCTACCTTGCCTCTTTCAAAAAGGAATTTGAGGGTGCTTACACACACACTTGCATGCACACACACACCAGTGAAGCCAAGACTTTTAACAGTAGATAGGAGGGACATAAGGGCCATATTGTAAGGTGAAGCCAAGGTAAAATTAGTACCTGAAAGGCATGTCATGAAGCCTGCAAGATTGTTAAAAGGTTCTGACCATCCAAGCAAGAGGAAAATGGCATTTGCAGGATTCGCACTGTCCTGGATAAAATAACAACAACCAACATTTATACCACTCAATATAAGTTATATGACTGTCCCAAGGTCCCACAGCTCCCTTATCACATACACAGCAGAGCCAAGCTTTAAAACCAGCAGTCTGGCTGTAGAATCTGTGCCCTCAGTGCTGTGTTATCCTGCCTTGCAGACATTTTAGAGCCTTTACAGGAGGTGTACAGTCTCTTCTGGCACTAGATCGGAAAGGGGTTTCTCCTGAGTCCCATCAGGAAGTCACTGGGTGATACAGTGAACCACAACTCCAGGTGGATCCTTTGATTAAGTCAGGGTACCAGAAAGCCCAGTTACTCTGACTGGTTTTGTTCTGGTATCGTTGGATACAAGGGACAATAGATGGCCAAAAGTAACATTTTCTGACATGAGCTTACCTTTAAGTACAGGTATTCTGTGTACTGCCTTTTCTAGAAAGAGCTGTATACCCAAAAAGAAACCTGAGACTTCCCTGAGTGTCCATCCCCACTGTGGGCTTGAGGGAATATCAATATTTCCTCAAAAACTAGCTAATGGTGACCCAGCAGACCTTGTCATTGAGCAGGGCCTTTGATTTCAGCTTAGAAGGCTAAGCTTTCAAAGCAAACCTTACGTATCCGTGCCATGGAAAACCCAGTAATGCACCCATGAAGTGTTCTCACTTAAAAGTGTGAAAAAGAACCTGCCAGTTTGCTTGTTTGTAAGTAAATAAGTATAGGTAAGCCTCCTTTCCCAGGACGGAACTCCAACCTCAAAAACATTTGAGCACGTGACCAGTGAGATCGGAGCAGAGGAAGCTGAGGAAGTTGGAGTCGAACACTTATTACGGTAAGACTTAGGATGCGACATCAGTATCATGCACAGCCCTAGAGGCTGTTCAGTATAAGGACAAGATCCATATGAGGAGTGTAGGGACTGGCTTCTAGGCCTGCATCATGGCTGAAGTGTTTTGAGTTACAATTTATGGCTTTGTGGATACATATCGTTGGGAAACTAATGTTGACTGACAGGAACAGATGTGTGAAATAAATGTGGGTGTGTGCTCTTCCTGTGTG